>CM055873.1:41290794-41890794 GCA_029582165.1 Portulaca oleracea
TTCTGGGTTTTATTTTTGATTTCAGTTGTTTGAATTTCATATTTTAGCTGCATATGATGAGCTATGTGTTTTGGCTTTCGATAACTGTTGAAATGTTTTGGATATGGTCATAAATAGTTAAATCGGTGTTTTGATTGAACTGGGTTATAATCCATTAGTGTTTTTAATAGGTTTATGACCCCTTTTGCTGTCTTTGATTGCTGATAGGGGTAATCGATTCAATCTTAAATTGGATCTTCTGAATCGTTTAATTGAATTTGTCGGTTATTTGTATGTCGGTGATTAATTTATTATCTGTTTTGTAATTTGTCTGTAACATCTGATGGTTCTTAGATTCTAAGTGGCAGCAAAACAGCTAATAGCCCTTGGATATGGTCACTTGTAATCTTCTTTGGCAGAACCCTATGGGATGCTTTCTGATTTGAGTTTTTGTTGAAGCACTTTAGCTCATGTATGTGTGGATGTGTTAATATTGAGATTTATCCAATGGATGAATGTGGGACATCAAATTTTGCAACTTCTTGCAAATCAGATTGTGTGGTTGGGGGAAACTTCTTGGTAAATATTTGATTATCTTCTGGTGTTGTGAGATGTGTGCATTTGCAGTATGTCAAAATCATGTTTACTAAGTTTTCTTTGTTTGTTTCATTGTGGGGTTTTAGTAATATTGAATGGTTCTTTGGTTTTAGTAATATTGAATGGTTTGGTTGTGGCAAATGCAGTTGGGTCTTAGCATTGGAAAGGCACAGAGATGGTGGGAGAAGGGACTTCAGCCTAACATGAAGGAAATAACCTCTGCACAAGAACTGGTTGATTCTCTACTGAATGCCGGAGACAAGTTAGTCGTTGTCGATTTCTTCTCTCCGGGATGCGGTGGTTGCAAAGCTCTTCATCCCAAGGTAAACCGTCTTTCCGACTATTTCTGTTATTGGGAGACTAATCTAGCTGCACTACTGATGATTAGTAGCTGATTTCATACCATATAGTTAACCATTACTGCATCATTTTGCAGATATGTCAACTAGCAGAGATGAACCCAGACGTTCAGTTTCTTCAGGTCAACTACGAGGAGCACAAATCCATGTGTTATAGTCTCAATGTCCACGTGCTTCCCTTCTTTCGGTTCTACAGAGGCGCTGAAGGTCGAGTTTGCAGCTTCAGCTGCACCAATGCCACGGTTAGTTCGTTTTTCCCCTTTCAGATTGAAAGACAGTGCAAAGCTTTAGCTGGTTGTAAAATCTTTCACTCCACTCAAAATAACTCGATATTTAACTGTGATCACAGATAAAGAAATTCAAGGATGCTTTGGCGAAATACAGTCCAGCACGGTGCACATTCGGCCCAGCAAAGGGGCTAGAGGAGAAGGAACTTCTAGCGCTTGCGGCCAACAAAGAGCTCAATTTCACCTACACACCAAAGCCTGCTCCAGAACCGGAGCCCGTATGTCAGGAGCCAGAAAAGGAAACCGTCTCTTCTTCCCCCAGCATTAAGCTTCCATATCCATCGGAACCCTTGAAATCTTCCGGAGTTATCGAGGAGAAAACTCCGGTCCCTGCTGGAAGACAGTTTTAGGTGTCTTTTTTTGTCCGGGCAGCTCGCTACAGGTTTCTGTGTACAGTTTATGCTTTTGGGTCTATGTCGAGATAATAAGGCAAAGATTGTTGAGGTGTGGATACCATATTACATGTAGCTGGGGGTCATTGTTTTTATCGACCCGAGCACACTATGCTGGTGACAGTGTGAAGTTATCACCGGCAAGTTTGGTCTATTTAGAGCCAACCCTTTAGGGTGTTTGTGCTTTTAGTCATTGTAAGAAAGAAGTGGATGATAATGATGCATGTTAATTTGTGAATACTAGCTGTGTGATTGTATGATCCACAAAATTATGGTGCTTTCTTCCTATAATTATTGTGCCTGCAGTGTGCTGGCGTGTTGCTATTGTTGGCAAATATTGCCCTGTAGCCTGTAGGCTAGTCATTTTGCTTGGTATGCTGAATGGTGCTATATTTTGTCAGCTCTTTTTTTTTTTATTTTTTACCACTGATTATTGAAAGTCCGGTAAATACAGCAAAACCGTATTATAAAACAGCAGATAATCAATTACAAAAGATAAAAGCTGTAATCAAATACAACTAAACAAAAGTAAACAGCAAGAACATCACACCAACGGCAACCCAAAAATCTTTACATTTCAATTGCAATGTTAAAAGATCAATAACTTTAGTTTGGTGAGTTATCAAGAGCTTGAACGTCTATAGCTTTATCAATAATCATAATTCTTCGGTCTATTTCAGCATCAATGTCATCAAGACTGTCTGTCACACTTCTCTAACAAGTTGACACTTAGATTAGATTGTTGTCCCAGCACCACAGTATTGTCCAGTTTTGGAGTTTTTGTTATATTTGAGTATTTTTATGGGTTAAGATTTTTTTGCTGCCAGATCTGGATTATGATTCTTCATGGTACTAGTTTGTGATTCAATTTTTAATATACTGCTGCTGCAAGGGATTGTGTTACTGGGCTACGTAATGCAACAAATGAGCTGAGATGTTCGGCTCTAGGGATGGCAGTCAAGTCCGAATCCGAAGCGAATCCGATTCGCTCCAACTAAAAAATCCGAATTCGAATTCGACTAAAAAAACTCCGAATCCGAATCCGATTAAAAAAATCCTACTCCGATCATAATTGGGGGCGTGTATGGAGGTGACCACCTCCGATCCGATTAAGTCCGATTATAATAATTAAAATAAAAAATGAAAAATAAATAAAATTAAAATGACCGATTTTTTTATAGTAGATTGTAAAAGTTTATTTTTTTTCTTTTTTTTAAAAGGGAAATCGTGTATTATTATTAGTCATTAGGGTTTCATTTCATGAATTTCACTTCACCTGTCCTGCACATCCCAGCCCCCGCCCCCCAGGCTCCCATCGTCCCCTTCACTTCACTGCCCTCTTCTGCTCTTCACCTGCGCATCCCAACCCCCAGGCTCCCATCCCAGCGTCGTTACCACCATCATCCACCACCTTCACTTCACCGCCTTTGCTTTCTTCTTCCGAGTTTCGAGTTTCGAGTTCTGAGTTCAACGTCGTTACCACCATCATCTCCAATTCAGTATCCTCTGACCTCTGTCCTCTCTACCTCTCTTTGTCTACACCTGCCGTCTGGCCCCGTCTCCTCTCTCTGTCTCAGCCGACCACGGCACTGCCTCACGACACTCGACCGCTGCACCCCCTCATGACACCCGACCGCGACGTTAGGACCACCGCACACAAACATTTTTAAGAATTATTGTTGGTGTTTTATTTTAACAAGTATGATATATAATCAGAGGTAATCGGAGTCGGAGGAAATCATTTTATGGAAACGTATAATAGCTAATTGTAGTCGGAGGTAATCCGATTACCTCCGACTCCGATTAACTCCGATTGAATTTGGATTTGGAGATCCTCCGACCTCAGATTAATCGGATTTGGAGGTGGACCTCCACCTCCGATTATTAATTGCAGCGAAGGTGAAGGTACCTACCTCTGATTCGCCTCCGACCCATTGCCATTCCTATTCGGCTCAGATCATTACATCGTTGCCCTTGTTAAAATAGTCGCAACTCATAGACAATAAATAAGAATACAATCCGACAGAATTATATCAATGAATTACAAACAAACCAATCACCACCCCAGCTTGTGTGTCACAAAAAAAAAAAAAAGCCACAATTTCATATCAAGATTCACAATTTTTCGGTCTACCCAAATTTTGACTGTAACACCCTGAGAGGAAAGCGTTGTTGGAGAACAAGAAACTGAAAAAGCCAAACTGAAAATGCTGGATCAAACCTCTAAACAAAGGCAACTTCCAAATCCTTGGGCCGTTTATACGGTCCAATTTTCAAGGTTGAGTGTAATCAGCAGGCCCATAAGGCTCAAACATTTCAGCCCAAATGCCCTTCTTTCTCTTGGGGTTCCAGCCCATATCCTTACACAGCTGATCATTATGCCAAATATGGAGAGCTCCAATGCAAGACCTCCTATAATACTTCCTGGAGTACCTCTTAAAGAACTCATCCCATTCCTCTATATCTTTCTCCATCTTTTGAATGCTTGGGAGCTTGAATTTTTCATCCATCAGTTCAAACAACCATCGGCACCTCATCTCCGAGGTGTACAGGTTTGCGAGACTCTCCGAAAACCCAATGACTGCTAATTGTGGGATTCTGGGTTGTATACACCCTCTGTATAGCGGGACAATGGTGTCTGAAGAGCCCATCATACAGTTCTGAAACATGGCAGATGCGAATATTTGCTTCAGCTTCTCGTCTCCTTTGAACCCGGTCGCAAGAATAACGAGGTCACTCTTGATGGGAGGCTCTGAAGGCTTGTCATCAAGGACGACGCCATCTTTGCAGAAGCTCCAGGATTTCGATCTCTTCAAAAGGATGCTCCCTTTCTCGGCCTCGTCGTAGAATCCTTCTGGCACTGTTGAGACTAAGCAAGAGTTCATCTGTTGGATGAAGCTGTGCTCCGGTACCATGTCAAACTTCTCTAGGTGATGCCGCTCTTTTATGTCACTCTCTACAAATTTGCTTATCCCCCATCTCTGCACGTGTTTTGTTAATGGAATATAATGCGTGGGTTAATGATGATTCTTAGTTTATTGGGTAAGAAAACGAACAACGAAAGGAGAGTTATGGCGTACGTCTGTCAAAAATTTGGGTCCGGGTAAATTTGGGTTGGACAAATTCGGACAATGTCAAAAATCGGACGAGAAATTTATATCCGGACCCTGGTTTTATTTTGGGCCGAACCGGGTCGGACAATTCGGACGAAGCAAAAATCGGGTTCGAACAATAGAAAAAAGAGAAATTTTATGTCCGAATATTCGGTCAATATCAAAATTCGGACAAAAAATCTATGTCCAAACCCGGTTTTTTCCAGGTCCGACAATTCGGGTAATTCGGGTCAGACGAAATTTTGTCAGCGCTACGTACGTACGTACCAAAGGAGCGAGTACGCAAGCGAGAAGACTAAGAAGGGGGCCTTCGCCGGGCTTATGAAGCAAGGATTCTGCAAAACGATTCAAATAGAGATATGCAAGATTGATTCCATGGGGGAGGTAATCTGGTACATTCCATTGAGGAGTCCTGCAGATTACTGTGCATGGATTTTCTACTCCTGTAAATTAAAACATATAATGATCATGCAACACAATGTCAGTTACATATATCATAAATTCTTTGGTCAATAGGAATGGGATATATCTTATGTTTTTTGTGACAGACCGTTGGCAATGGAGCATTCCATAGCAATGTCAAGTGCGAATTTCTGGAAGCCGACGACAGTAACTCGCTTGCCTTTGACAAGATCTTTGGCACTCTGAAAGTCCAAGCTAGCGTAGTCCATGGCATGCATCACCTTCCCTTGAAAGGCCTCAGGACCTTTGCCTTCTGGGAACTCTGGGATGTTTGGTAGGCCGCTGAATCTTCCCACACATAGTATCACGAAATCCACTTCCACCTCCTGTACGTGTTTCATTATGTGTACACTCTTACTAAACAAACATAAACTTGGAAAAACTTTTTGGAATTTTATCAACATTCGGGGTTTTTCTATAAGTTAGCTTGTGAAATGTTCATTAATGAAGTCATTAATTGTTTGAAAAATCATATAGGGTGCTCATAAAAGAATCCAAATATACATAAAAGCTAAAGTAGAAAAAATGATAGTAGGACCATGATATATATCTTGCTGCAGGATTGTTAATAACCATCATTATATGACAAATCCATATAAGTAAACTCTTTTTATTTTTTTTAAAAAAATATTTGTCACATCACTATTGTGATTAAGTAAATAAAAAATATATAGGGACCTTTAGTTAATTAAACAAAATTGTAGGCACCTTATCATAAATATTAGAGGAAAAAAATCAAATATTTTAAAAAACTGAATTTATAAATTTAAAAGATAAAAAATAAATAAATAATGATATTTTTTTTACAACTATTTAAAATATTAATTAAAAATGGTCGTAAAACTAATTAAAATGTAGAATTTTTGTGAAAAATATTTTATTTTAAAAATAAATCATGATCTAAAGCTGACTTTCAAAAGTTACAGAAAAAATATTTTTTTTAAAAAAAAACTGATGAAAACCTACCATCTTTAAAATATAATAGCTTATATTATTTTGTTTTTACAATACATAATGAAGCGAAAAAATTATTTAAAATGTAGAATATTTGTAAAAATATAATTTTGTCTATAACATTTATGGTAAGGTCCCTACAATTTTGTTTAATTAATTAAAAATTCCTATGTATTTTTTATTTACTTAATCTAATATTGATGTGACAAATATTTTTTTACAATAAAAATGAGTGTGTTTATGTAGATATGTCATGTAAGATTATTATTAAACATTTTGCAGCAAGACGCATATCATTTTTTATGATAATAAACTAATCTTGAACATGCTAATCAACTAATATGAAAAATTGTAAAAAACAAAAAAGATTGGCCCTAATATTATGGGTTGGCGTCACTTGATCGATTATTTCAGATTGACTAAATTTTTCAATCTTTACTTGTAATTCAAAATGTTACATTCGACGCATTATCGTATCCAAATTATGGAAAATTTTCCCTAAAAGGTGAGGAAAATGTTTTCATGGTTTGAAATGGAAATTCATATTTTACTATAGTTTCCAAAGGACCATGGTATCATCTTAACTCAAGATGGTTCTTAACCATCTTGAATTGGTCATATTTCACATTTTTGTAACTTTTATTAATAGTTTCTTTAATAATTATATATATTTATCAATTATAATAATATAATACTTATTAGCTAGGTCAAAAAATATAATAATAGTCTAATTTTATCAATCAAAGTAGAAAATGCACATTTTTTACATTGTTTTATATTTATGAAATAAATATAAACAAATAATTATTTTTAAATTGTTTATAAGTTGTAGTAACCCTGAAAATAATGAAATATACATTTAGAATGATTTAAATACACTTAGATTTAACTTTATTCGTGATTTTAAAAAAAGAACCATCTTGCGTCAAGATGGCTAAGAACCATCTTGCGTCAAGATGTTTATCATTTTCGATTTCCAAAATACCCTTAAAATAAATGCTCCCTCCTTCCTGTTTCATGTGTCAATAAAGAGTTTATAATAACTTTCTAGACCATGATAACCATCTTGACTCAAGATGAATTGTTCATATTTCACATTTTTGTAACTTTTATTAATATTTTCTTTAATAATTATATATATTTATCAATTACAATAATATAATACTTATTAGCTAGGTCAAAAAATATAATAATAGCCTAATTTTATCAGTTATAGAAAAAATGCACATTTTATACATAATTTTATATTTATGAAATAAATATAAATAAATAATTATTTTTAAATTGTTTATAAGTTGTAGTAACCCTGAAAATAATAAAACATACCTTTAAAATGATTTAAATACACTTACATTTAACTTTACGAAAATGATAAATGTCTTGGGTAAGACACATTTCTAAGTGTCTTGTCATTGTATAAAACCTATATATTTGTAAACTAAATTAAAAAAAATTACATTATTGACTTCTATAACTATAATAATGCATATAAATGATATAAAATCATACTTTTATCTATATTTTTAAAAATTTACAAAAAGGCTTCTAAAATATCCCTAATGATGGGGTTCATTCGTTAGGGTGTCAATTTTAATTGTTGGCGTAGCTAATACATTCCAAGTTTCTTATAAGAGATTATTAATAGTAATTGTAAAAAAAATTGGGATTAAAAATGGTAATAAGTATTAATTTTACATGGAGTAAGACACTAAGGCTGTGTTCGGCAGTAGCGTTTGGGATAGCGTTTAGCGTTTTGGCCAAGTCAAAACTCTAATTGCATAAATATTAGTGTTCGGTAAACTAGCGTTTTGAGTAGCGTTTATCGTTTTGAGTAGCGTTTTGTGAAACGCTAATAAAGTTAACGTTTAGCGTTTGGAGTATCGTTTCATATTTTTCAGTTAAAAAATACCCTTTGAAAATTTTATCTTTGGAAATTATGGATATCCTTTTATGTCAATTCACATTAATCTGTTAATTCAAACGCTAAATTTACCGAACACAATTCTCATTTGAACATTCATCCGTTATCCGCTACTTAAACCGCTATCCGCTACATAAAACACTATCCGCTACTTAAAACACTAATTTTTCCGAACAGGGCCTTAATCAATGTCTTGCCCCAAGACATGTATCATCACCCCTTAACTTAGTGATTTAAAAGAAATGCAGGATGCATAGTTAAGCGTCAAGATGTTTATCATTTTGCTAGCTTTTTTTCTAACAATTTTCTACATAATATTTTCTTAAGAAATTAAAAAATTATGGTCAATAAATGAGTTTACCATAATATTCCGCAAATAAATACAGGTCACGATCTAGCAAAAATTTTCTTTCCAAGATCCTATCAACTCCCAAACGTTCACACGACATAGCTAGGAATGAGAGCAGAAAAGTGGAGAGAAATGCAAGTGAAATTAGATACCTGAGTGGATTGTTCAAGGAGGTCTTGCGAAGTAACAACCCATTTTCCCTTATTCGCAAAGGGTTCCCCATTCCCACCCCAAAGAGCCCAAGCTTGAATCTCCTCCTCAGAGATTGTCCCTTCATACTTAATCCTCAAAACTTTGGAATTAAACCTAATATGTTTAACCAAACCAAAGTGATCAGCATAAGACTGGAGGTACTCCATCACTTGGTTCTGGTCAGGAAACACTGTCTCAACATCAGAAGACCATGGAAAATCAGAGAATTGGTAGAGTGGTTTAGGGGTTTGTAGCTTGGTAGTTTCCACAGTTTTGGTCCATACACCTCCAATGGTGCCTTGGGACTCGAAAACTATGGGGTGGTATCCCTTGGAAAGGGCATACTTGCAGGCTAATAGGCCACTCAGTCCTGCACCAACTATCCCCACTTTCTTTCCCATTTTGGGTATGGAAATATGAATTGTTATTTGGATGCGTGGAGTTCCATGTTCGGAAAGTCGTACCATTTTATAGGAGCCATTGTGGCTTCCGGATGCTAATATTTTATTCAGAGTTGAATTTGTAATCGATAGAATGATAACATGTACGTAGTCTGTCCAGGGTGTTTCAGGATTTCGTTAATATTTTATTCGTGGTTGAATGTGTAATCTCTAAAACGTGGTCTCTCCAAGGTGTTTCAGGATTAGTTTTTTGTGTCTTTGTTTTTTTGGGGAGAGGAAGCCCGGGCGGGGTATAAAAAGATGTATTCTCATCATATAAAAATGGACATGTGTCAAGTTTCATTTAACTGGTTATTATTTTCATTTAATATAAAATTATAAAATATATTTTTCTAATTATAATTTATTTAAAATAAATTGAATTTAAATAATCTGAACTTTGGATCATAATAGACTAAATAATCTGAATTTTAGATTTGATTCTAAATAATATGAATTTTGGCGCCATTGAATTCTAGTAACACGCCACCGAGTTAAGTTGAGCTTACTATTGTATTTGTATGTGTGTATATATATATATATATACACACACAAATACAAATATATATGGTGTCGGAAAAATCAACCTTTTCATATAAACTCCAGTTTATGGGGGAAAACTATCGACATCTGGATCCCTAAACCGTGCTTAAAACGTGTTTCTCGATCTGAGATTGCGAATAACAATTTAAATGAACCGTGGATAGTGATTTACGATATCAATAATTTTCAAACATAAATTTTTTATTGTAGATTTTGGCCTCTAAATATGAGAAACTACTTCAAAAATTAAACGTTAAGTTTATTAGCGTTTCTAAAAACGTTACTTGAAACACTAGCTTATCGATCCTCTAGAATTCTAATTATGTCAAAATAGTAAATGTTACCTCAATTACAAAAACTATATATTGTCGAATGCATCCCTAATTTTGTAGTCTAGTTTCCTTACAAACTAAAGTGCTATCTTGAACTTAGATAAAGTAAATGTTTACTATTCATTGGGTATACATGAATATGTAGAGCCTGGATTCAAAACCAAGTGGATCAATGATGATTCATCACGAATTAGCAGTTACAGAGATAGTGTCTTATGCCTCTCACAATCAACAACGAAGGATCATCCTCCGAAATTGCTCTATATATAAGAAACCAGATCATATGAAACTGAGATGCCCTCACAAATAAAACATTGCTCCTTAAACACCTCTTACGAACAGTCCAAATGAAAAAGGTCGATCTGCAATGCATGATCCTAACTTGAATGCTATACGGACTCCAAAGTACTAGATAATGTTTATAAAGGCTGATGATACTGGATAATATTTATAAAGATGGAGAACATATAGTTTTTTTTTTTAATATTACTAGATAATATTTATAAAGAGTTTTTTGTATTTAGGACCCTGAACTTTAGGGTATTTATATTCTTAATCCTTAGTTTTCAACATTAACTTTTTAGACTCTAAAGTTTGTAGGTTGAATAAAAAAGGATCTTAAAGTTTGTGGGCTGGAGAAACAGGCCCCTGTCTCATAAAACATGTCTACATTGTCTATAGACTATAAACAATTAGACAAATAAAATTAATAACATCCAAAATGCAAAAAGCCCTATAAAGGCGGATGATACTTTTAGAAATAAGTGTTACCAAGGCAATAGAATAACATCCAACAATTAGACAAATAAAATTAATAACATCCAACAATTACACAAATTAAATGATAATGATCATAAAACATGTCTACATTGTCTATAAACAAGGAATAAATCAGTCATACTGCATCTTTTTCGTATTATTTGTCACATATTTCATTTTCATGGTCTTCAACGTCTATCTCTTACTGACAATATTTTGTATAATATTTTATTCAAAATTATAATATTATATTCTTATAATCGTATTTTTTTTACGAATCGAGTGATGCTACTTTTGCTATAAGATTATAGATATTGAGAAATTCATGGTCAAAGTTTTTGAAGTGTGACTAATGCATAAATTTAATTAGGTGACAGATAAAATGGAAAGGAGGAAGTATTGTTCTAATTATTGTAATTTATTACTCCTTCCGTTCAATATTAAGTGTCATTTTGTTGACTTTTACAGTATTTAATGTGTCACTTTTGATCAATAATTTCTTACATAATATTTTATCAAAAATTACATTACTAAACTTTTCAATAGTATCATTTATTACAAATTCAATTGTAATATTCATATATAATAAATCATTATACATATTAAAAATAAAAAATGAGCTGTTAAAGTCTGTCTCTAAGCAACAGCCGATGGACAATTGTGATCAAAACAGTTCTAGGGGGCGTTTGGTGCTCTATTGGGTGTTGTATCGCTTTTTATTTGTTGCTTTTGTTAATTGTTTGACTTTTAATGCTTTTGTTATTTGTTTGTATTAGTTGTTTGTATAAAAGAGTGTTTGGTAGAGTTAGATTTTTGTAGGATAACTTTTTCTCCTGATTTCCAATTGTACCCTTGGCTTTATTTTTAGTGTTTTTTTAACATTATGATTTTTAAATTCATTTTTAAATTTTTTGTCCATATTGTAATACATTTTTAGGTATAACCTTATGATTTATATTCATTTTTAGGTTTTCTTATCCATAAGTATTTTTACAATTTAATGTAGATTTTTTTTTACAATTTAATGTAGATATTTTTACAGTTTAATGTATTTTTAGGCATAACCTTATGATTTATATTCATTTTTAGGTACAATTTAATGTAGATATTTTACAATTTAATATATTTTTTTATTCCGAAGTATTTATACAATTTAAATTCATTTAACTCTTATCCAAATTAATAGGAAAAACAAATAAACTAGGAAATTGTGAATACAAGTATCATTATACATAAATCCCATTGTCCAAAAGGATAAGAAACGCAAATGAAGTGAGAGATAAGAGAACAATTAAAAGAACTAAACCTAAATTATTTTGATGACAATTTTTGTTATTTTTGTGAATTAGTTGGTCAATATGGTAATTTAAAACATAAAAAGCCAACAGCTATTTACAAAAAGCTACTCATAGTAGCTTTTTACAAATTGGCTTTTTGGGGGCAAAAAGCCAATTGAATCCGCTAACCTACCAAACACTCCAAATTGGCATATTGACTAGTTAAACAGCCAAAAACCCTCCAAAAAGCCATTTTCTCCAAAAAGCCATTCAAAAAGTCGGACACCAAACGCCCCCCTAATATTTCTGATATATTTTTCATTTAATTTTTTAAGTCATCATCATTCAAAGTTATGATTTGTAACCCCGTAATTAAACAAACAAAGCTCTTCTAAAAACGCAAATTTTAGTATAACACTGTCTCACGTAAATTTATCATGAGACGTACTTTTCATAAGGTGATCTTTCAAATATTTTGTTATGATTAGTAAGTGATATTAGAATGACTTTTTAATATGTATATGACTAATAATTTATCAAGATGTGAATTTTGTCAGCGTCAGTACACATAAATTATTAGTCACCCTTATATTTATAAATAGTCATCAAAATATTATATATTTTACGATAAATTTATGGTGAGACGATCTTACCTAAAACTTACTATTCTAAAAATGCTTTTCTTTTTCTCATGACCCTCCAATATAATAGCGAGTGTGGAACTTGTCTAAGACAATGGCATATTTTTTTTACCTTCATCATGTTAATTAGTTATATTTACTAGTATTTCCAATTTGAAGTAACATTCGAAATAGATTTTTTCCATCAGGTGATCAATTGAATGTAATAATAGTCTCTGATATATATAAACCCACCCCAGTAAGACAGGATTTAATAGATATCATTCCAGAATCACTTGATGATTTGAATTTATTTTATATTGAAGGCACAAATTAATGAGTTGATATTTTATTTGATTAGAAATATAATAATGACAGATAATGATGAAGCACTTAATGAGGGCCTTCCTCTATAATTTTAATAGTCAACTCCACTACAACACATGACCGTGAGATATTTTATGTATAAATCTAATTTCTAATTCTGTTGATGATTACATTAATGAAAGTCCTCTTCTTGACATTTGTTGTTTACATAACGGATGATAGCTTGTTAGATAGTTAGGATTGATTAGAGCTTTGCGACGTGAATGAAATCAATATCCTTAAGATAAGATTTGCGCCTAATGCAAAATTGTGTCTCTATGATATAATAAAATTTCCTGGATCGATTTCTTATATAAATCAATCCTCTTCAGATTTGATATATATGATAGGATTGTGGATAGATTCAGATTGTTAAAACAGTTGAATCTTATCCAAATTGTCCCAACTCCCAACTGACCAATTGCTAAATGGATAGAAAAAGAAAAAATGTAACATATAATTATATTATCTGCTTCTGCTCTCTACTCAAGTGCCAAGTGCGCCTAATAAGCGCCAAAGCTTCTCTAACACCCTACAACCTACATTGCGTGCGCGTGTGCATGTGCGGTTCAATGCCACATGTCACTTTATAATATACAAAGAGATAGAGAATATGATATTCTCTCCATGTGGGACAATTATCAGAAATAATATATATTTATTTCCTTTAGGAGTTAGAAACTTTAGTAATCTATCCATGTGGAATAACAACAAGAAAAATGAATATAAACTGAATGTCCATCACAATCAAAATGAACATCCAACAACATCATAATGAACATGCAACATAATTAAAAAAAATGAACATCCAATATAGGCAACAATTTGTTTGATAGCAAAAGGAACATCCTTTTAGCAATTTAGCCACTACATTCTGAACTCATAAATGAACATCGCCTACAACAAATGCCAATGTCCATTTTTCTGAATATGGATGTCCATTTTTCTAATAATGGACAACAAGACACTCATAAATGAACACTGCCTACAACAAATGGGCCAATATCCATTTTTCTGGTGTCCATTTCCCTTTTAATGGATATTCAATTTTTCTTATAATGGGATTGAAGTGAAAAAATCGATGCTTGATTACTCGGACACAAGCAAACCATCACCCTTTATAATCACATATGTGAGTTTTGAAAGTTGAGATGAAATTAATGTTAGTCACTCTTGCCAATATCAATGTTTCCCTCCCATTTCCTTTTTTTTTTCTCTATCCTAGTTTCACGTGACGCAACCAAAAAAAAGGAGAAAGGTAAATTGACTGATTAATCTCAACCCTAGATTAACTAATTAATGACTGAGATTATTAATGCTCATATGCTCACAATAGTTCAATGTTCATTCAATCATGTCGCTTTCTTAATACACACATATTTTAATATTAATTTGAATGATATGGTTCAAAAAACATACTAATTAAAATATATATACATGGGTTACAATTTTCTTTGTTTTAATCATTAGTTATAAAAAAACATTAAAATGAATTTATATCATATAATTAAAAATAGGTTTGTAAGTGTATTCACTAAATAAAAAATATATTAAAGTTTTATTCTTTGTTTATCAATCATTAACCCTCGTATAAATATATTCTATCAAAAATCACCCCGTAATAATTTCTGTTTGAAAATTGTTGATAAAATATTTTTTATATGTAACAATAGTGATCCCAAAGAGTTGCACCAATTGGTAGTCAAGTGACAACCACATTATCTTCCATGATTGCTACCAAAGTTTATATTTTGGTGGAAGTAAAATATTTTCAATTAATATATTTTTTAATTGACATTAATTATTGACATTTGAAGCAACAAATCTCTCAAATTTCACCATCTAAAGGTATGGATTTTCTGTGTTATCCATGGGTCTTGGACAACATCTAGACTATAACCTCTGTTGTCCGACGAGTTGCCCAGAATGCCATTGTCGCCAACCACGTTTGTCCTTCACAATCGTATTCTTTTCCTTTCTTCTCGACAGTTGCATTCCTGACAATCGTTATCGTATTTCCAACCACTGTGCGAGTCGTTGTATGCCGGCGGCCACTTCAGTGGTTACGTTTCGTGGTCCGTTGTATCCTTGCCGTTGTGGAGAACAAAGTGGGTTGGGTTAGGGTTTGGATAAGAGAATTGCGGGTTACGGGGTAATTTTTTGCTTTTGTTTGTTTTTCTTTTTTGCAAGTATTGATTTCTTTTGAGAAGAAGTATTGAATAATTCTATTAGAGTAAGGACTAAGGAGAGAGTTACAATATGTTTGATAGAAAATCAGAGTAGCATCACTAACATGTAAATAGGGGCTCTAAATTAGGGATCTTTGCTGAAATCTTAATATCAATTCAATTCTAGACTTTAGGATGATTTGATTCACCATGAAATTTGTACACTATGACTTACAAACGTTACAAAGTTAGTCCAACGCTATTCAATAAATTTTTTTAAGATAATTTATGCATTGTTTGATGACGACTAATAGGTCGATGAAACTTGATTAAGGTCCTGTTCGGTAAAAATAGCGGATTCAATAGCGGATAGCGGATAGCGGTGGGGTAGTGGATAGTGGATGTAGTTTAGTGGATAGCTTATTGCTATTTAGGTAGTTGTTTATAAAGAATCCGTTCGGTAAAATAAGCTATTAGATTAGCTGATGGATGTAGAATGACCAAAAAGGACATTATCAATATTATTACTATTTTTTACAGAAAATCATAATTATTACTATTACAACTATTATTATTATTATCATTATTATTATTATTATTATTAATTATTATTATTGGGTGAACTACATAGTATTCAACAAATTATTATTGAGTATATTGACATTTTCCTGTATCTTGCAACTTGAAAACAGAATAACTTATTGTGGAAAAAAAAAAAAAACTTACCCACCAAACACCCCCTTTTTCCAGAACAAAAAAGAAAAACAATAAAAAGAAGTGGTAAGAAATAAAGTTAGAGGGAAATATGATGATATTAATGGAATGGAATGGAATTTCAAGGGTTAACGAGGGTAAGCATTGAACAACACTTGAGGGCAGCATAGTAAAGTATCATGTCAAACGCTACATGACATCCTCAAACGTTAATGTATATAACGTTTGAGATTTGACATGAAATGCTCCACCAAACTCTATCTATTAATTTTAGGGTTTTTGGCTCAAAATAATTCGAAGTAGGAGGTCATTGGCTGAAAATAATCCAAACTCACTTTTTGGTTGAAAATAATCCAAACTTTTAACCTATTTACTAGGACTAAACCGGAATCGATTTCCGGCGTCAGAATTTTGACTGATCAGCTTATATAGACCCCAGTCAGCATAAATTCAAAACCAAAATCAATTAAAGAAACACGTCCTCCGGCTACCCAGTCAAAATTCTGACGCCGGAAATCGATTTCGGTTTAGTCCGTGTAAATAGGTTAAAAGTTTGGATTATTTTCAGCTAGAAAGTGAGTTTGGATTATTTTCGGCCAATGACCTCCGACTTCGGATTATTTTGAGCCAAAAACCCTTAATTTTAAACCCTATTTTACCGAACACTAATAATTTGATAAAATAGCAGTTTAACCAATTAAAATGCTGTAAGCTTCTCCAAACGCTGTCTCCAAACACTGTTGCAGAAGAGGGCCTAAGTTAGGATCATGAATCTTAGCAATAAGAACAATAAATCATGGGTATGTTGACAATTATACAAAATCTTAAAGAGCATTGATATGAAACACTCATATTTTATTTGTGTCATGACAAACGAGTTCCTTTGAAAAAGATTTTTCAGTTTAGAAATCAATTAAGTAAAAAGTATGTTGATATCTTCAAAGGAATAAATTAATTGAAGGGGACACCCAAGTGATGGTACATTGCCAGCCATATTAGTATTATATTATTCTTATCAGTTGACGTCTCAATATTTTTTTTTTTTGAATTTCTGATGGAAGATATCGAAAATTTTTTTATCGTAACCAACCGTTGTGCTATCACAATGATGTAAGATTACCCGCAATGGTGAGTTTGAGTTTGATTAATTGTATGAGATGGGATCTGTGGACCCCTATCAAGAGAGTCAAAATTTAACTTTTTATTTAGTTAGCTTTCCAATGGTGAGAATGAGTTTGACTCATATTAATTAAAAAAAGTAAATGAATCTCACTTAAGAATATAATTAATTTGGTTATATTGATAAAAATGAGATGGAGGAGGAGAGAGAAAAAAATATGATTAAAATATTAATATTTCAAACTCGCTTTCAAACTCGTCTCGCAAGACTGAAAGCGAGATTCTCGCGAGACGAGTTTCATTCTCACCACTGAAATTTCCTACACGACCTCACTTCGTTCTCGTTTCATGCCACGTCAGCAGTGAGTCGAATTAAAACTCACCATTGCAGATGCTCTAAGGAGAAACATATTTTCTTATATGACAATTGGATTATAATAATCTCTACCCTCAATAATTATATAGTAATAATTCCTATTTTTATTTTGGATTCTGGTGATTTAAAAAAAAAAGATTGTATTGGTACCAAATTCAACCTCATATTCTTTTTATTTCTTTCATTTTTGCCTCATATTATTTTTGTTTATTTTTTTTTTCATTCTTTCCACCAAAAAGGTAATGAAGTGTAGTTACTAAAAGAATTTAAATTATTTTTCTTGAAAATCTATGTAATTATTATGATTTTTTAAAAGGAATAAAAGTGAAAAAATTGTAACAATTCATAAAAAATGAATTTTTTTTGGGAGAAACACCATAAATTCATTAAAAATCGTGGTAAAGTATTATACTAAATTTTGAATCAAATGCAACTCAAAATCAATGATATTTAGGGTATACTCTCGGTGTTGTCCCACAAGAATCAATTTTGTTTTTGTTTTTTGGACCACTAAAATCGAAAATGAAAGTAGGAGTTATTGCTATACAATTGGTGAAAGTAGAGATTATTAGAATCCAATTTTCCGTTAGTAAAATGTATCCCTTCTGTGAATGATACATTAAATTTAGGAACTAATTAGGTTTTTACCCATTGAGATTTTTGTGAAAATAGGATTTTAGCCCCAAGGTTTTGAAAATTAGTTTTATCCTATCTTAAGTTTGAATCAACTAATAATTAACCACATAACCTTTGTATTAAAAGATTAAATACAACCTTTTCAGATTAAATTATTAATAAAATTAAGGAATTTTGGACACTAATATACTGAACTTTTGGGGTATTGGACAATAATGCACTGAACTTTGACCTTGGACGATAATGCACTGAACTTTGGAGGGTGTTGGACAATAATGCACTCGAGACATTTTCGACGGTGGCGAATTTGGTGACAAACTTATGTGACAGACCGAGAAGACAAATATTTTTGGACAAATTCATCTCTTCTACTCGCTACATAGAATTGTCACCAAGTTAGCCATTGTCAAAATCATACTAAGTGCATTATTGTTCAACACCCCCAAAGTACAGTGTATTATTGTCCAATGTCAAAGTTCAGTGCATTATTATCCAATACCCCAAAAGTTCAGTATATTAGCATCCAAAAACCCTGTTAATTGACAAAATTGCCCTTAACATAAAAGACTCAAATTAGAGATAACCTCACCCTTGTGTCCTTGGTCCCTTCACTCTGTCTTTTGCCTCTCATTTTCCAGAACATGATTGTCCTTCATCATTTTCTCTGTAATTCCTCTCTATTTTCTAGAATATTTGCAATTATGAATTTCTCTTTCATTCTTAGTGTATGTTGCATATTCATATGAAGATATGCCTTTTTTCGGTCAATTGTTCTATCATTCTTATTAGATTTGAGATTTTTACAGCCAGTCGAATTTCGTTCAAATTAGGGATCAAGTTAGGGTTATTTTTGTTCAATTCCTCTTTCATGTTTTTTTGAAACTAACCGATTAATTTTTTTGGAGAGGTAAAGTTGTATTTTCATGTTTTTAATTAGGGTTATTTTAGACTTTTCATACCATCCTATAGGGATAAAATTGTCATTGACTGGAAAAGGAGTACAATAATAAAAGGTTCAAAGTTCAAGTAGGATAAACCTAATTTCCCAAACCTTGGGGGTAAAATCTTAATTTGTTCTTAAATTTAGTCATTACAATTAACCAGCAAGAAGCTGTTCTTTTTAATGGGATATCACAATGACTTTCATCAACTCTTCTTTTCGATAGTAAAAGTTGTTCATGTCCTGGGTAACCATGAGAAATTCACCTTGTAGCTATTTTACCTATTTCTATTTCTATTTAAATTACTTATTATAAAATATAAAATATGAAAAGTGTATAAATTTTGTAAAATATGTAAAGTTTTGACTAAGATATCATGTAAATACCTCAACGCACTAAACTTACTCAACAAAAATACCAAAATTTAAATTTGAGCAAACTAGAACTGTTTTGAATGCATCTTTTGGGAATAGCTTTCCTGCAAATCTGAAAAAAATAATATTTAAAACTTGTAAACACAAAAGTAAAAAAAGTACAGAAACATGAATTTTTGAAAACTGAAATCATTGTCCTTTGGAAAATTTTACAGTCAGTTTTAATTTGATCAAAATTCGACAAAATTTTCCTATTCAGATATGTAAAATATATATTTATAACATGAGTTCACATGAGGTTATGTGATCCTCTTAAAGAAATTGAAAGTTTCATTTTGAGAAATAAAACCGGATAGTTTAATATACATACATACATACATACATACACACATACACACATACATACATACATTGTTAGAAACTCAGCAGACCTAGGCTCAAGGACTTTGACAGACCCAGGCTCAAGGACCTTGGCGATTGGAACGATTTTGAATGAAGGTCAAATTCAAATATTATTGGCATATAATCTGGATATATTAGAGTTATACTTTCCTGATTGCTTTGACAGATTTGTTATCTCCTTCCATGGTATCAAAATCAATATCTAAATCCAATAATATGTTTATTAATTATTGGCATTGTAGGAGGTAAAAGTTTATCGGCAGATCACGAAATGACACATGGAAAATAAATTGAATTTATTTGTCCAATTGTCATTCGCCACGTGTAAAATCAATTATGGTGGTCCATTTAATTAAATTTTAAATGGAAATGTATCATGACAATTGACGTCGTGACACGTGTCAATTATGATGCAAAAAATAGTAATTATTTCTTTATTTTAAAAATAAATGGATAATTAATTTAATTTGGGCCCAAGCCCAAAGCCGACTCAAACCCTAGACAACCCTAGGCCTCCAGAGCCTATAAATAGGGGTCTTCTCCTTTATTTTGAACACTCTGCAGTCTCCCCCGGCGGCATTCGGCATTTTGCACTCTAGAGGCTTCAGAAGATCAAACTGCCAGCAGTCTCCAGCTACCAGGAGCCAAGGATCGAAGTCTGAAAAAGCTCAAGATCAAGTCTCCAAGCCTCTACCGCGTCAAGGTCAAGAACTGCTTCAGAGTTCTTCGACAAGACCTACGAAGCCTTCAGAAGATTGAACTACAAGCATCCAGCTATCAAGCGCCAAGGACCAACGCTTGCTAGTTCAACAACTTCTGTTCTTCACATCAAAGACTACAGTTATCTTCTTCATCTGGTCCATTGATCGAGACCAAGCACTCAAGCCCTCGCATCCAAGAACTTGAAGAACTGCAACCAACAATCAACCTGCAAACGGTCAACCTTCGAGCAGCCTCTAGCTACCAAGCACTAAGGAGATCAACACTCAAGACCTTCAGCTCAAGAACTGCTATAGAGCTCTTCAGCTATTCGAGATCGAGATCAAGCGTCCGCGCCCTCGGCTTACCCAAATTTAAGGAGTTCGAATCAGAGGACTACTTTATTGTACTCAATATAGAGATTGTACCCGCATACTTTCAAATATTAATACAAATTAATTTGTTTCTCAATTTCCTGTCTTTATTTATTTTAGACTCGAAATTTGTGTTTACAAATTTGGCACGCCCGGTGGGACATCTCTGCCTCTCATCTCTTTCTCCAAGAAGTTGATTTCGACCTTCGATTCAAGCAACACGATGGCTGTCAACATGGAAGCAAAGATAGCTGAACTTGAAGCTATGTTAAACAGGCTCGCCATGGAAAGTGAAGAGAAAGACAAGAAGATCAGCGAACAAAGTGAGCAGATTGCAAAACTGATGAAGAAGATAAAGAAGCGCCCGTATCAAGACTCCGATGAAGATTATGACAAAGAGGAATCTGACAAAGATTCTTCCAAAGGTGATGACGATGGGGAGGACAAGAAGAGTGACTCATTTTCAGAATCACTGACTGTGGAGCAGATTCAAAACTTGGTGGCAAATGCAGTGCACGCTCAACTCGGAGAGAGATCAAACAAGAGCCACTTGTACATGAAGTCATACACGAAGAGGATTGACGCCCTTCGAATGCCACAAGGATATCAACCCCCAAAGTTTAATCAATTTGATGGGAAGGGTAATCCTAAGCAACACGCCGCTCACTTCATCGAAACTTGTAGTAATGCTGGCATAGAAGGAGACCAATTGGTGAAACATTTGTTCGCTCCTTGAAGGGGATCACATTCGACTGGTATATAGATCTAGAGCCAGAATCTATCAATTGTTGGGAACAAATGGAGCAAGAGTTTCTTAACAGGTTCTACTGCGCTCAACGGGTCGTCAGCATGACAGAGCTGACCAACACCAAACAGTGGGAGGGCGAGTCGGTCCTTGACTACATCCATCGTTGGAGGGATTTTAGTCTTGAATGCAAGGATCGCCTCACCAAAGCTTCAACTGTCGATATGTGCGCTCAAGGTATACATTGGGATTTACGATCTATGTCCTCAAGATGGTCAAGCCTAAAACCTTTTAGGAGTTGGCGACCAAGGCACATGATATGGAGATCACCATAGCAAGTCGACGGGGAAAGAATTCACCTTCATCCGAATCAAGGAACGATGCTAGTGGGTATAAGAAAAATGGTAAGTCACCGAAGACTTCAACAGAGGAGTCCATGGCTATTTCAATGTGTGAACCAGTGAGAATCTCTGCTAAACCTAAACCTAAAAGAGAGAAATTCACTTCCTTGAAAGATACTGAAAGGAAGCGCCCTACACTGAAGGAGCTTCAAGAAAAGAAGTACCCATTTTCTGACTCAGATTTGTCAGGAATGCTCGACAACCTATTAGAGACAGGAGTTATCGAGCTTCCACAACCAAAGAGGCCAGAAGAAGTGGGAAGAACTACCGATCCAAGATATTGTCGTTATCATAGGGTAGTTAGTCACCCTCTAGAGAAGTGTATCACACTCAAGGAGCGGATCATGAGATTAGTTGAAGATGGGCATATCATACTCGACTTGGATGACAACGTCGAAGCCAATTATGTTTCAGCACATCCAGTTCCGGTTAGGAGAAACGAATTCCTAATGATTCAGTTTGGATGCCAAAAACCAGTTCCTCTTGCTGTACTAGTCCAGGCCCCTCAAGATGAATATGAGAAAGTATCAGAAGCTTCCGTTGAAGCAGGAGAATGGATCCTAGCAACTCGAAGAAAGACTAGGGGGCAAGGTAAAGTCCAAGCACAACCACCTCGAAGACAGCAAAGGAGAAGGAGAAGGAGAAATCCTCAAGCTTCAGCAGAGAAGAAAAGGCTTGAAGTCATCGAGAAACAAGAAGTCGGTTCAGGTAAGTTGCTCAAGAGAGACCCTCGTCTTCTTGTCACACTAGAGGAATACTTTCTAAAGGACTCCTTTAGAAAAGTTAACAAAGTTGCCGTTGTGAACATGGTCTCCTGCTTCGAGATCGAGGAAAAAAGGATGAGGTAACCGATTATCAACCCAAGTCAAAACTCTCCAGGTTCGATAGGTTGGGACGGTCAGCTTCCTGCAAACAAATATCTGTCTTTTAGCGGATAGGGTGTCGAGGTAAGCGCAAAGCCTCAGTCTTTAGCAGGATCAAGGATGGTCCGATATCAAAGCCTTCTCTATTTTCAAGGATCAAACAGACTGAAGAGGTGTCAAACTCACAACCCCACCAAGAACAAAGCTCCGCATTCAGCCGCCTTGGAGTCATCAACGAAGTTCAGAGCACCATCCCATCTCGCATGAAGCGGTATTCAACGTTGGAAGTAAAGACTGAAGGATCCCTTAGGGTGAAGAGACGCACTGTGATCTTCACTGATCATCAAAGCAAAAACAACGTCGACGAAGAGTTTGAACGAGATGAGACACTTTCTTCTTCACAAGTCAAAATCTAGGAAAGTGAAGATTCAGCTCCCGAACAAGAGCCTTGTTCACAAAAAAAAAGTTCCTTTGTTTTAGTTTTTATTTCTTTCAGTTTAATTGCATTGTTGTATTACTCCTGGCCCGCAAGAGTATAAACTGTGAACGGCGAAATTAATAAATAAAATTCTCATTTCTCCTTTTAAATTTGAACTATGTTTGGCTTGATCCTTATGGGTATCCTATCTCTCAAGGTACGTAGGCAATTTGGGTCTAGATCCAAATACAGTCATACCAAAAAAAAAAAAAATCAATCTCAGGTCATCAAATTTTAAAGACTTTCTTGGTCAACAAACTCCAAGACTTTCAAGTCAACAAACTTTAAGGACTTACAAGTTAGTAAATTCAAGACTCACAAGTCAAAGTTCAAGACTTTCAAGTGAAAGACTCTCAAGTTGTACAAGTAGAGCTCATAAGTGACAAGTCTAAACCCAAAGCTTTCAAGTCGGACTCTCAAGTCACTAAACTTAAAGACTCCCAAGTCGAAATTGAAAACTTTCGAGTCAAGGACTCCCAAGTCAATTAAATAAAAGACTCTCAAGTCACTAGATTCACCGACTTCCAAGTCAACGAAAATTAAAGACCTCTAAGTCAACAAAAAAAAAAATTCAAGACTTTCAAATCAATAAATTTTAAGACTTTTAAGTCACCAGGTCCCTTGACTGCCAAGTCAACAACAAGACAAAGACTTCCAAGTCAGTCCAAACTCTCGCATTAACAAGTCTCATGACTCCCAAGTCAACAAAATGAAAGACTCACAAGTTAACCAAATTCAAATCAATAAGATACAAGTACTCACAAGTCAAAGAAAAAAATCACGACTCTCAAGTTAATAAAATTCGAGATTCCCATGTCAACGATGCATATGACTCTTACATCGGCAAATTCAAAGACTTTCAAGTCAACAAACTTCAAGACTCTTAAGTCATCAAACCCCCGACTTCCAAGTCAACAAAAATTGAAGGCTTTCAAATCAGCCAAATTCAAGACTACCAAGTCATCAAAATCAAAGGTGAATAGAATTAATTACTCCTAAGTCACCAAAGTAAAGGCTCCCAAGGCACTCCCCGAAGAAGATTCATGAGTTCACGACTCCCAAGTCAAAAGGAATGATTCATACATCAACAAAATTGCATGACTCACATGTCAACAGGACTCATGACTCCCAAGTCGAGATAGGTAAAGACTCACAAGTCAGTTAGAGAGACTCTTAAGTCAGTAAAGTCAATAGCTCACCCATGCAAGACTACAAAGTCGACAAGGTGAAAGACTTCTATGTCATTACAATGAAGACTCTCAAGTCAAAAGTACACGAAATAGACCGACTTTCAAGTCATTAAGATTGTGGGCTTTCAAGTCGCACTCTAGCTTGCCAAGATCTTCATGTCAGGGTTTGCTTCAAATCAGCAACATCAATGGAATACTCAGTCTGGTTGACAGCTTCCTTCAAGCAGGCAACGTGGGGGCATCCTAGTGATCATATTGGTTGAATTCTGCTCCAAGACGACGCCATTGTCCTTCAAATCAGCGGCGCACTCCTTTGACTCTTTCAAGCTGGCGACATCGACGTCTCATTCAGGTCAATACTGGGGGCAAGCCAACTGTCGATGTCCTTTCTTTCAATCGATGGCACTTGTAGCCGAGAATAGATCTGTTGTCTTATCGTGGATCTTCAGAAGAAAGTCCGACTTACTCATCATGGTTGGACAAAGAATTCAAGTTCACTCTTCATAACACATAGACGATAGAAAGTTCAGGAGAAGTAATCTATGGAAGTTGAGGTGGTGCGACGACACTGTCGACTCAGACTGTACTGCCGTTTTTGAGAGAGTTGTCTAGGACAACTCTATGTCAGTACGTTGAGGAGTAAACAACATAAGCTAAGGTGGAGTGATGACTCTGTCGACCCAAACTCTACTGCCATTTTTGAGAGAGTTGTCTAGGACAACTCTACGCCAGTAAGTTGATGAGTGTTCCGGCGAGGCCATAACTCCGTCGATCCAGGTCAGTTATGAAAAGAGACACCTGAAAGATGTACATTAGAACGTCCCCGAGGCGTAAATCTGGTGATGACTTCCGTCGATCCAAGTCAGTTCTGAAAAGTGACACCTCAAAGATGTCTAATACATCAGAACGTCCCCGAGGAGTAAACCCGATGATGAGTTCCGTCGACCCAGGTCAGTTCTGAAAAGAGACACCTCAAAAATGTCTAATACATCTGAACGTCCCGAGGAGTAAACCCGATGATGACTTCCGTCGACCCAGGTCAGTTCTGAAAAGAGACACCTCAAAGATGTCTAATACATCAGAATGTCCCCGAGGAGTAAACCTGATGATGACTTCTGTCGACCCAGGTCAGTTCTGAAAAGAGACACATCAAAGATGTCTAATACATCAGAACGTCCCCGAAGAGTAAATACGATGACGATGCATTCGACTCAGACAATCCTGAAGAGAGTAGTCTGGGGCTACTCTACGTCAGTACGCTAAGGAGTGGGCAAGATACTGGTGAGGACGAAGGACAACTTCAAGCAGGCAATGTCAATTAATTCCAACTCCCTACACCAAAAAGATAATAAAATGACTATATATATATATATGTGTGTGTGTGTGTGTGTGTGTGAAAAAAAAGAAGGAAAACCAATAAAAAAGGGAAAAAGACAAATAAAATTAAATAAAAAAAATCAAAATCACGTGAAGGTATGCATGACATACCTTATTTATGAGCATGTTGTTTTTTTTAGCGGGTGTGAACCAAAAAAAAAGGAAAAAACAAAGAGAAGTAAAAGGGGAAATTTATGGTATGGTCAATGGCTCAATGTGTATTTGCTAGTATCCAAGGCAAAATTTTCATTAGTCATGTGGGGCTTATGGATATTGTTATTCAAAAGAAAGACACTAATGCACATCACGTGAAGGATGACAGCTGTCTATTGATGGTAATGTGCAAACTTTTCCATCAGTGTTCACTAGTCCCTTTTTGATATACACCTCTTCGCTTCCTCAGCTTCATGTAATTTCTTTCATTTCTCGTCCATCTCCGAGCAAAAAAGAAAGAAACCTCGCCTGAAAACTCTCCGATTCAAACCCTCAAATTCAAACCCAGCAAGCAAACCAAAAAGTTGAAGGTTGCGATGACGACGGGGAATTGGGCGACGGAGAGTTTAGACAGCCCTCCAAAGATGACTGCCTCGACTACCCCTCCTCCGGCTCCGTCGCCAGTTCCGACGAGTTCGAGACTGACGACGACGGCGGTACCGACCTCCTCCTGTTCGCCGGGTTGGTTCACCCGTTCACTCGCTCCTCCGCCTCACACTCCTCCAAGGGCGCGAATCTGTCAAGTCACCGCAGTCGACACTGTGCGGGTTCGCAGTGACCCAAGTCTCCAACCGTGAGAGTCCAGCGGAGGTGGTGTACAAGGCCGCCGGAAAAGACGACGACGGCGCCACCTGGGATCTGCTGTACAAGGCCGCCGGAGAATTCACCAGGATGAAGCTCGGGAGCAAATCCGCCGGGAAAGTCGGCACCGGGTTCTTCACCAGAAGCGCCGGAAAAAGCCCCTGTGTCACCAACGACGAGAAGGACGAGGAAGAAGACGGTGATGATGATGGTGATGGAAGTTGGCAGCAAGATAATCAAGATCAATAAGGATCAAGGTTGTCAGTGTGTATTGCAATGTGAATCATTATTAAGCCCCAACACTAATGAAAGATGTCTAAAATTTATGCACAAGACGTTCAGAAAGAAAAAGAAAGGAGATTACCTGGTAAATCGCCATCGACAGCAGCGAAACTGAGTAATTCTAAGAGGATTGAAGGCTAATTTATAGTATTTTAAATCCCAATCCATCTCCAATTCCAACTCTCATTCGGTTACAATTTAGTTCCAAATCCCACTCTAATTGTGATATTCTGGATAAAATTTTATTCAATTTAAAGAGAGGAGAAAGAAGAATCATACTGGTTGTTAAACTCCCACGACAATTGGTGGTTATCCAGTAATGATTTTTTTTTAAAAGAAGAAAAACAAATATATATACAATCAACGCATGGTTGATTGGCATGTCAAGCAAACAACGTTCATTGCAGACCATTCAATAAATATGGGAAAAGAAATTAAAAGAAAAAGAATTGGGAGATTAGTGGCAAAAAAAAAATCCACTAATATCCATGTAATGTTTTTTTTTTCATGGCCCAACTGTCAGACTGTCATTTCATGCGGCCCAGATAACATTTTAGACATAGCAGTCTGCCTACCAAGTCTTGCAAATTACGTTCGAGACCCAACCGCTTCAAACGCTTAAAGTCGTGTCCGCGGCTGACTCTCGAAGGGGGCATCTGTAGGAGGTAAAAATTTATCGGCAAATTAGGAAATGCCACATGGAAAATAAATTAAATTTATTTGTCCAATTGTCATTCGCCACGTGTAAAATCAATTATGGTGGTCCATTTAATTAAATTTTAAATGGAAATGTATCATGGCCAATGACGTCGTGACACGTGTCAATTATGATGCAGAAAATAGTAATTATTTATTTATTTTAAAAATAAAGGGATGATTAATTTAATTTGGGCCCAAGCCCAAAGCCGACTCAAACCCTAGGCAACCCTAGGCCTCCAGAGCCTATAAATAGGGGTCTTCTCCTTCATTTTGAACACTTTGCAGTCTTCCCCCGGCGGCATTCGGCATTCTGCACTCTAGAGGCTACAGAAGATCAAACTGCCAACAGTCTCGAGCTACCAGGCGCCAAGGATCGAAGTCTACAAAAGCTCAAGATCAAGTCTCCACTGCTTCATAGTTCTTCGACATGTCTTGCGAAGCCTTCAGTAGATTGAACTACAAACATCCAACTATCAAGAGCTGAAAGCGCTAAGGACCAACGCTTGCTTGTTCAACAACTTCTGTTCTTCACATCAACCTGCAAACGGTCAACCTTCGAGCAGCCTCCAGCTACCAAGCACTAAGGAGATCAACGCTCAAGACCTTCAGCTCAAGAACTACTATAGAGCTCTTCAGCTATTTGAGATCGAGATCAATCGTCCGCGCCCTCGGCTTCCCCAAATTTAAGGAGATCGAATTAAAGGTACACTTTATTGTATTCAATACAGAGATTGTACCCGCACACTTTCAAAAATTAATACAAATGAATTTATTTCTCAATTTTCTGTCTTTATTTATTTTAGACTCAAAATTTGTGTTTATTTTAGACTCGAAATTTGATCTTGAGCTTTTGCAGACTTCGATCCTTGGCGCCTGGTAGCTGGAGACTGCTGACAATTTGATCTTCTAAAGCCTCTAGAGTGCAGAATGCAGAATGCCGCCAGGGGAGACTGTAGAGTGTGTTGAAAATGAAGGAGTGAACCCCTATTTATAGGTTCTGGAGGCCTAGGGTTTGAGTCGGGCTTTGGGCTTGGGCCCAAATTAATTAATTATTCCTTTATTTTAAAATAAAGAAATAATTACTATTTTCTGCATCATAATTGACACGTGTCACAACGTCATTGGTCATGATACTTTTCCATTTAAAATTTAATTAAATGGATCGTCGTAATCAAATTTACACGTGACGGATAAAAGTTCGCCAAATAAATTTAATTTATTTTCCATGTGTAATTTTCTGCTTTGCTGACAAATTTTTACCTCCTACAGGCATATCTCTCTTGGAAGGTTTCAATTCATTTAAGGAAGGATTGATTGCTGTAATTCCAGCAAGTATCACGTGGCTCCTTTCTCTTCCAGCAACAAATAAATGAGAAACCGATTTTGTGAAGATCTCCAACGATATCTTGCCAATTGAAGTCTCCTTTCAAAGCCTTACAAGTCTAATAACATTCAAATCACCCTTTGGGTATAAAAAGAGGACGAAGATAGAGAAGAAACCGATTTTGGGAAGATCTCTAACAATATCTTAGAGTTATACTAGCACGACCCTATTAGAGTGTTTGTGGGTCTGGGTCTGTGTCTTAGTCTTTGTCTGTGTCCATGTTTGTATCTATGTTTGTATCTATGTATTTTGGGTTAAGTAATTTGGTCAATCTCCAAAGTAGACCTAACTCACGGTCGTTCAAGTTGGGTATGAGTCAGGTTTATATTCGGTGAGGGGTCATTATAAGCCAAATAAATTTGGGTTGGACATAGGCATAGGGTGATTTCCTTTAATTTGTATATGGGCTGGTTAAGCTATTGATCGAGTGGATGTCTAATCGGGTCTAAAAGTTGGTATAGTAAGTGCCTCTAGGCGATCAATTGCGTAGGCGGTCATCACATTGGGTGGTCAATGACCATCAGAACCTCTAGGTTTTCGGGAACTTTGGACTTTCGTACATGGTCCATGTTATGTTGTTGCACTGAAACACAATACAATAAATAGACACAATAAAAAATATAAGAAAATTGGATTTTCAAAATTCCTACTTTTAACTTTTGTATGTCAATAATCTCCACTTTGTTTTTATATTTTAAAGGTCCAAAAAAAATATATAAATTGTATTATAGTGAACACCACCTAGTGTATACCCTAAATAACATAGATTTTGACTTGTATTTGATTCAAAACTTAGCACAACACTTTCCCACCATTTTTAATCAATTTACAACGTTTGTCTCAATTTTTAAATTTTTTTTTCGATTTTTGACTTTTATTACTTAAGAAAATCATAATAATTGCTCGAATTTTCAATAACTTAAATTTTTTTAGTAACTATAATTCATTAAGTCTTTTTAAATTGTAAAATTTGGATGTAATATTGTTACATCTTACCCCTTTATATGTTAGTGCGTGGTGGGATTTTATTGCATTGGATTTGAATTTGGATGCTATAGTATGTAGGTAAACTTTATGGCTTTTTCTTAGAGCATGTGCAATGTGGAACTTCATATATAGAATTTTTATCTCCTCTCATCTACTTGGTACCCTCTCTCTATACTACTTGACATCCCCTCATACTTTTTTCTCATTCTTTTGAGTTCCAAAATGCTGCCAAAACTAGAAGAATGAGAAAAAAAGAGGAGAAGGGTGTCAAGTAGGAGAGATGAGGTAAAAAAATTCATATATAAAATTCTTCATTGCTCTTGCTTTTACTTTCCATGACCTAGCAACTCAAAACATAAGGGCTTTTCTTTTTTGTTTCTTGTTTTGTTTTCTTGTTTGCATACAATAGTTTGTTTTTTTTGTTTTTTGTTTTTTTTCCCAAAACAAGACAACAAACATAAAAAAACACCAACGGAAAGAATAAGAAAACAAACACAAACCCATCCAACACCTAGGTGATACAACCTATGCTTCTACTGGCCTGCTTGGCCGCCTGATGCGCTGGATGAAGTTCCTGTCTTGGGACCATCAAAATCCTTCCTGACCCAAATCTCATGGTTGCAATGCTACAACTCCAAGCAAGAGACCTACACTCCACAGGCGCTCTCTTAATGTTTAACAAACACTCCACCGCCAAGGTAGAGTCCGTCCAAATGAGAATTCTACTCAAGCCCCTTCGCACTCCTTCTTGAAGGGCCAGATAAATGGCATAGAGCTCACAAAATATAACAGATTCCCCGTGCACAACCTGGACTCCCTGCCCCAAACAAACTCCATTTTCAAGAAAAACCGAAGCAGCAGTCATAACCCATGATCCCTTGTTCTTAGCCCCATCCACAACGAACACACTACTCCCTCCTGAATCTTCTCTGAAACCCCATTTGTACTCCACCACTCCCACAACAGGATTTTGGCCCTCCATCATACCACCCCTTCCCCTTCCCTTCCTCCATCGAACCTCCTCAGCCACTACTTGTCTGATGAAGCCCTCCAGAAGATTCTGAGACACATTATCCTTCTCAATATAAACTGCATTTCTAGCTTTCCATATAGTCCACAAGGCTCTTATAAACTCACCAATTAAAAGCTTCCCATCTTCATTTCTTTTAGCCACATACACAAACCAACCCCTCAACCAGTCCACCCACCCAATATAGGGGTTAACATCCGAATTTATCCCCATTGACACCCCTTTCCAAATATTCCTAGCAATAGTACATTGCCTAAACAAATGTCCTACGTCCTCATCACCCTCGCTACACCAACATTCCTTTGTTTCCACCAACTTTCTTTTCCATCTGTTCTCACCCATGGGAAGGGCATCCACAACACACCTCCAGCCAAAAGTTTTCCATGTGGGAGGAATTTGACTGTACCAAAGCAACTTCCAAAACTTCATCTCCTTTGCTGATGGTGGGCGCACCCCTTCCTCCATCAGAAGAAAGACATAATCCTTTACCTTGTAACCTGAATGGTACTTTCCCGGTCAAAGTAATAAATCCTTCATCTCTAGTTGCGGCGGAAAAACACGAGCAACCCTTTCCACAGTTTCCCTTGTAAACACCTTCCCCAAGAAATCCCACCTCCAAACCATATGCCCTCGCTCATCCCTGGTTGCTAAAGAGTCAATTGTCACCTCCTGGAATTGAGCCTGACTTTGTCCAGCCAACAACTGGACTCTACCCTCAGGTAGCCATCTTCCATCAAACACCTTAATCTGCCTACCGTTACCAACATTCCATCGAAACCAATCTTTAGTTTTGGCCACCACATCCGATAGCGCTATCCATGTGATAGAACAACCCACTGGGGCCTAACTATCATCCTGTTTTTCATTAGTGAAGCAACCCCATACTTAGCTTTCCAAATCCTGGAAATCAGCAACTCCTGCTTATTATAAGTCCGCCATGCCTGCCTTAACAACAAACCTTTGTTATAACACCCCACATTACGCACATCCAGGCCACAAGCTCCTTTAGGCTTGAACACATTATTTCTATCCTTCCAATGAACTGATTTGCTCCCATCCCATTTCCCCCCCACAGGAATCTTATAATTGTTGAGTTAATTTGCTCCACCACCTTCTTTGGAACCAAGTATATGCTCAAAATATGTTGGTGTAGAGCAACCAAAACCGCATTGATAAGCACCAGCTTCCCTGCCATAGACAACATTTGGAACTTCTAGGACTCCAACCTCTTCCTAACATCCTCAATCATAAAACCAAATTGGTCCGTCCTCTTCCTTTGTAACCTTGTTGGCACCCCAAGGTAAGTTTGGAAGTATCCCCCTTCAGGATATCCAAACACCACCTTCAAGCCTTCCTTATCCTCTTGAAAAGCACCTTTAGAAAAACACATTGAAGACTTCCCCACATTGATCACCTGACCTGAAGCCATACTATACTTATCAATGGAGTTCTTGAAGGCCAAGCACGAGGCTGCCTCAAGCTCAGTGAAAAACAAAGCATCATCCGCAAAAAATAAATGGATCACCTGAGGGTGGAAAGGTGCAAATAATTAGAATAGTTCATGGAAATTGAAAAGTTACCTGTGCAACCACGGTCAAGATAAGCATTGCCCTAATAGGCCCTCTGACATCTACAATTAAGTTTCTAATTTATTACCATCCTAATTGAGCTAAAATGAAACCCAGAATGGTGCAATTGTTGACCAGCTGAGCACCAATTCATTACCATCCTATAGTTTAATTAGACTAACTCTATCAGAATAGACAGTTAGAATAGTTAAGTTAGCCTCTGACCCTCGAGAGAGGGCTTTGGCGAGTCACTGAATTAAATTAGCATTTGACCCTCAAGAGAGGGCTTGGGTGAAGTCGCTGAGTATTGATATTGCAATCGACCCCTCTTAATAGTTTGTTTAGAATTGGTAGGTTAGGCCGTTCAAATTGATTAGTTATCGAGTATTGATATTGCAACCTGAACATATTCTATTGTTTTCGTAGTTAGTAGTTTGATCATCACCACCACCATTTCTGGTTTATTTACCTAGCCTGAAACACTTGAGTCAATTTTGAGTACCTGCACAACTCCCTGTGGATTGACACGGCAACCATAGTCCCAAAAATACGATAATAAGCATAGATGATGGAGATTGAGATTTCATTGTAGATTGCTTCTAGTTTTGTTCATACGATGGTATTTCATGGCATTCAAGTGTCGTCTTTCCAAATAGAATGTACATTAATGTGAATTTACATAGAAAAAATAACTGTAATAACATCCCAACAATGTTTTCAAACTTATTGATTACAATAACATTCACCTTCTCCATATATGGAACAAAATATTCAACATAAGAAGTATTTATAAATAATGTCAAGTAGATAATTTTTTTTATAAAAATTAATAAATTAATTTTTTTTATAAAATATGTAATTTAATTTCATCCCGTAAAATGCACAGGGCTAAAGACTAGTATATATATAAATTTATGAACATACAATTTCCTAGTTTCGTTTATCATATATGTATTTGTAATTTGACTTTATAATTTATACATGACCATACATTTATAACTTTATGAGTTTCAAATTTTATTTTATGAGCATGTATGTACATTTGTTAATTTTATGAATATGCTCATAAATATATATGTGTGTGTTTGTAAATTATACACATATGTTTATAAAATGGGTTTTTGGACATCAATAATACCAACTTTTGGGGGTATTGGATATTAATAATACAAGTTATTTTCTTGGACAATAGCAGTATGAACTATTGACTTATTTTCCTCTAATAGTACACCGTCGAATTGTTATGGTTTTAACTCATCGAAAAGATGATGTGACTACATAATATGTGACATGAAAGGCATGTTAGTGTCCACGTCAACATTTTTTAACCAACCTCCACCTTACACGTCACACATCATGGAGCATCGTCATCTTTCCGATGAGTTAAAACTATAACAACTCGATCGTGTACTATTGGAGGAAAATAAGTCGATAGTTGGTACTTCTAGTGTCTAAGAAAATAGTTGGTATTATTAATCTCCAATACCCCAAAAGTTGGTATTATTGGTGTCCAATAATTCTTATAAAATTATACCATAGTATTATATATGTTGGGAAAAACACGAACGATGAGATGGAATAAAAAGGACCACAAGATGGGGGATCATTTGGGTGGCTAGGAGTCGAGGTCAAGCCGTCTCCCCTTAAGACTTATTCACTCGATCGTGAAAAGACTCAAGGGTAAAACCTAACTTCTTGTAAGCAAAGTTACAAGATTTCTCAAAGGAACTCAAAGAGTTGCTGCAGTCAACACCTTAAGAACGTGTTGAATCCTCTCTAGAAAGGAAGATAATGATAGATGAGGGTGTGGATGAATGGTGAATTCATCCACCTTATATAGGCACAAAATGGAGTCATAAGGTGGTCAAACATTCCATAAGCAATGGGCATAATCCAAGGGGTTATGTTTGAATGATATTAATGAGAAATCATGACTGATTTCTCGGTCAATATCATCCAAAATCATGACCAAAAACATTTCATCACGAGGCATAAATCATGGGATTTGAAAATCAATCCCGTCAGCGTGCAACACGGGTCGTGTTAGATCAACACGGTCCGTGTTGATGCCAACACGACCCGTGCTGGATCAACACGACCCGTGTTGATCCAGTGCACAAAATTCTTTCTCTCTGGACGCTAACACGGGTCGTGTCACACCTAGCACGATCCGTGTTGGGTCCAATTATCTTGTTAAGCTTGATTTCGACCTATCCGGTCGATCCTATGCTTCTAACTTGTATTTTATGCCTCTTAACTCTTGAAATACTCCAACAATCCCCCGCCATTTCAAGAGTACCACTTGAAATAGCCCGGGATCCTTCACTTGGGTAAAATTACCCCCGCCATACATGGCGACTTCTAGAAAGATTCAACACTCGAGAAATCGAGGAGTTGTTATGCGTCATGAAAGTGTCTCACGACTTGAACCTTCACTTAGTGTATGTAAATTCAATTAGTTTGAATGCATAAGTAGACAAGTCCTTGAACTATTACATTCTTATTTAACTAATTGGATACATGCCACGCACACAACCCAAAACCTTGCTTAAAAACAAAAGACACTATTTTGTAACCGGCCATGTGTCCCATACCCTCTGCGAAAACAATCAAGCCCAGCCCTAGGCTATCTGAAGCGGCCCACTTCTCGTCCTCGCATAGACAGACTTTTACGCCCCGTAATAGAGCTCCCCATCTCACCGATTTCAAAGTCTGTTAATGAGTCATAGACCCAAACCTCTTGAACATTACGGTTCTTGAGCATCACCTTATCTTTGGGATGACTTAAGCTTGACGATTTGATGCTCCATTATCATTCAACGTTGTCGACCATTGAACTCAAGGCTTGACAAAAGGCGTCGAGCGTGAGTTGGAGCTCCGTTGAAGACAATCATTTGGTTGGGCAAACCCCCATCCCATCTGATGAAATTCTCACCATTTCTTTGTTCAATCCTTTGGTGAAAGGATCGGCCAAGTTCTCACTTGTCTTAATGTAGTTTATAGCTACGATTCCATCCTTAATGAGTTGATGGACATAAGCATGTCGTAACCCAATGTGCCTTGACTTGCCATTGTAGACACGATTATATATACTTGCAATTGTGGCATTGTTGTCACAATAAAGTGTAGTTGGAGGCATGAGTTTTTCCCATAGAGGAATTTTCAACAATAAGTTTCGTAGCCATTCCGCCTCTTTACAAGCGGTGGCCAATGCTACAAACTCGGAAGCCATGGTGGAATCCGAAAGGCATGCTTGTTTCTTAGAACCCCATGAAACAGCACATCCACCAAGGAGAAACACCCAACCGGAAGTTGAGGTGTAATCATCCTTATCGCTTATCCAACTTGCATCAGAGTATCCTTCTAAGACCGAAGGTTCTCCCTTAAATCGCAAGCTATAGTTTTGGGTAAGTTTTAGGTATCCCAAAACCCTTTTAACAGCTCGCCAATGCTCTTTGCTTGGGTTGCTAGTGACCTACTAAGCTTCCCTACCGCAAAGGCTATATCCTGCCTTGTGCAAGTCATAGCGTACATTAAACTACCTATGACTTTAGCGTATTCCAATTGAGCAATTGGCCTACCACTATTCTTGCTTAGTTTCATGCTTGGATCAAATGGGGTAGTAGCCACATAGGAGCTCTTATGAAACTTTCCTAACACCTTATCCACATAATGTGATTGTGTTAGACTTATTCCATCATTATTTCTAATGATTTTGATACCAAGTATCACATCCGCTTCTCCCAAGTCCTTCATAGAGAACTTAGCGGATAGAAAACTCTTAGTTTTCTCAACTTGTTCCATGTCGGTACCAAAAATCAACATGTCATCAACATATAGGCATATAATCACCCCCTTTCCATTCTTAAACTTAGAATATACACACTTGTACGACTCATTGATCTTAAAACCAAAACCAAGCACTACTTCATCAAATTTATGATGCCATTGCTTAGGTGCTTGCTTTAGACCATACAAAGATTTTATGAGTTTACATACTTTATTCTCATGACCCATTTCAACAAACCCCTCGGGTTGTTCCATATACACCTCCTCTTCTAGTTCTCCATTTAGGAATGCCGTTTTGACATCCATTTGATGGATTACTAGCTTATGGATGGTGGCTAAAGCTATAAGTACTCTTATAGTTGCAATCCTAGCCACGGGTGCATAAGTATCAATGTAATCAATACCATATCTTTGGGTAAAGCCCCTTACAACTAACCGGGCTTTAAATCTTTCTATGGTACCATCTACTTTCTTTTTGCGTTTAAAAATCCATTTTGATGTAATAGGTTTACATCCCGGTGGTAAGTCTACTAAAATCCAAACATTATTTTCTTTAATAGAGTCTATCTCATCTTGTACCGCTTCCTTCCAAAAGGAGGCATCTTGTGACTCCATGGCCTCTTTGAAAGTTTTAGGATCCTCATCTACATTATAGATGTAGGGAGTCTTATGCTCGATAGAGCTCCTATCTCCCTCTACTAGGTAGACAACGAAATCCGATCCATAATTTTTGGATTTCCTTATCCTCTTACTCCTCCTTATTTCCTCAACATCTTGTTGAGTTTCTTGAATAATGTCCTTTGGAAACATGTCATGATTGACATCCTTGGGTCTAGGAATTGAAGAGAACCGAGTCTCATCAAATATTGCATCTATCGACTCTATTACGGTGTTCATCGTTATGTAGTCACTTGGTTCAATAACCATAAACCTATAGGCTTTGCTTTCAAAGGCATAGCCTATAAAGATGCATTCAATTCCCCTTTCACCCAATTTTCTTTTCTTTGGTTCCGGGACCCTTACAATGGCCCGACACCCCCATACTCTAAAATGTTTTAGAGTTGGCTTTCTTTTATTCCAAAGTTCATATGGGGTGTTTGTGTTCCTTTTTAGAGGAACCCTATTTAAAACATAACAAGCCGTTAACAAGGCTTCACCCTAAAAACCTTCACTTAAACCAGAGTAAGATAGCATGGAATTTACCATTTCTTTTTGAGTCCTATTTTTCCTTTCGGCCACACCATTTTGTTGGGGTGTATAAGGTGTCGTTGTCTCATGCACCACACCACAATCTTGAAAAAAGTTTGGATCATAGTATTCACCACCCCTATCGGATCTTAGTCTTTTTATTTGGGCCTCACATTGTAACTCACTTTTAGTCTTGTATATTTTAAACTTGTCTAAAGTTTCATCTTTTGAATGTAAAAGAAATACTTGGCAATATCTTGAAAAATCATCAATGAAAGTGACAAAGTATCTCTTACCTCCTATAGAAGGAGTGCTATGGAAATCTCCTAAATCACTATGAACCAATTCAAGTAATTTAGAATTTCTCATAATGCTAGGAAAGGAACTTTTGGTGATTTTAGTTAACATGCATGTTCTACACTTCTCTATCTTATCATCCAAAGAAGGAATCAAACCAAGATTAGACATGAATTTAAGTTTCTTATAATTAACATGTCCAAGTCTTGAATGCCATAAAGAAGAACAACAACCAAACAAGTAAACGGAAACATCATTCTTATTGCCACTTGTAGCGTTAAGCTTAAACATATCACCACATGCATAGCCTTTGCCTACAAAGACCCCTCCCTTAGACAAAACATAGTTGTCCCCTTCATACACTTGCTTAAACCCAAACTTACTTAAGAGAAAACCCGAAACAAGATTCTTACATATATCCGGAACTAAATACACATCGTTTAAAAGCAATATCTTTCCGGAAGTAAAAACAAGTTCAACTTGTCCTATTCCTTCCACCTTAACCGGGGAGTTGTTGCCCATAAAGAGCTTTCTCCCCTCTTCGGCGGGTTGGATAGTCTTGAAGAGAGAACGATCAATGCAAACGTGCCAAGCCGCACCCGAATCAACCCACCAAATATCGTCGCTTGAGACGACATTAATTTGGTCTTTAATCATAGCTACGAAGGGTCCATTGGATTCCTTCTTACCACTATGATTCTTAGTGTTGTTGTTCGAAAGGCCGTGCTTTTTCCTCCAAACCGGACATTCCCTCTTGGGGTGACCCGGCTTGCCGCATTCCCAACAAACTATAGTTGGTTTCTTATTGCTCTTGTTCTCAAACTTATTCTTGTTCTTTGTTCCTCTTGTTTTCTCTTGAACCACATGCACCTTGGAGGGATTCTCCTTGGTAACATCCTGCATTCTCAATTCCTCCTCAATACGGAGATGGTTAGCCAAACCCTCAAGTGATATGGGTTCCTTAGAATGCATTAAGGTTCTCTTAGTTTCTTTCCATGAAGGGGGGAGCTTGCCAATTATTGAAGATACAATATAGGCCTCATCTATGTGGATCTTATGTTGAACAAAATTTCTTAATATATGTTGGATTTCATGCAATTGGTCAAGAACTTTTCTACCTTCAACCATCTTAAAATTGTTAAATTGGCTAACGAGAAAGTTCTTACTTGTAGAATCCTCCGACATGTATTTCACTTCGAGCAACTCCCAAAGCTCCTTGGCGGATACGACATTTTGGTAAACGTCGAATAGAGCATCCGTCATTCCGTTGAGAATATGGCCTACACATATGTAGTTTTCGTTCTCCATCTTGAGCCGACGCCTCGTTTGCTCCGCCGTCTCGTTGTCACCCTCCGCCGGAACGTCTTGGGTGAGCATATACACCACTTTGAGAGTGGTGAGCATGAAGTGCATCTTCTTTTGCCATCTACGGAAATCGATCCCCTCAAACTTATCCAACTTTTGAAAGTTGTTGGTCATATCTCTCAAGGAATGAGACATCGTGGATAAGTCTTAAGATTTTTGGGAAAAACACGAATGATGAGATGGAATAAAAAGGACAACAAGATGGGGGATCACTTGGGTGGCTAGGAGTCGAGGTCAAGCCGTCTCCCCTTAAGACTTATTCACTCGACCGTGAAAAGACTCAAGGGTAAAACCTAACTTCTTGTAAGCAAAGTTACAAGATTTCTCAAAAGACCTCAAAGAGTTGCTCCAGTCAACACCATAAGAACGTGTTGAATGCTCTCTAGAAAGGAAGATAATGATAGATGAGGGTGTGGATGAATGGTGAATTCATCCACCTTATATAGGCACAAAATGGAGTCATAAGGTGGTCAAATATTCCATAAGCAATGGGCATAATCCAAGGGATTATGTTTGAATGATATTAATGAGAAATCATGACTGATTTCTCGGTCAATATCATCCAAAATCATGACCAAAAACATTTCAACACGAGGCATAAAGCATGTGATTTGAAAATCAATCCCGTCAGCGTGCAACACGGGTCGTGTCAGATCAACACCGTCCGTGTTGATGCCAACACGACCCGTGCTGGATCAACACGACTCGTGTTGATCCAGTGCACGAAATTCTTTCTCTCTGGACGCTAACACGGGTCGTGTCACACCTAGCACGATCCGTGTTGGGTCCAATTATCTTGTTAAGCTTGATTTCGACCTATCCGGTCGATCCTATGCTTCTAACTTGTATTTTATGCCTCTTAACTCTTGAAATACTCCAACAATATATGCATTATACACTCGGGAGTATAATATATTTTCCGTATTTCAATGAAGTGAATTTTATATATTCTAATGAATCTTTTGTCTCTGTGGAAGCAACAGCCATCAGGCTATACAAGAATGAATTGAGTGACATCGAAATGGAGAGAAAGGGTTTTTTTCTCGCATAACTACACAAAATAAATAGGATCAAAGGCAATCAAATGATGACCCGTAGCCTAACATTGAGAGGGTAAATTAAAACTCCTGATCGGAGTTATGCTCAACTTAAATGGTAACCAAATGGTGAAGAGGCCGAGTAAAATATAACTCCTAATCGACAATTGTTAGAAATATTAACACCAAATACCTTTAGGTGGGTTTTTTGCATTTTGGACCCCAAATTTTAGGGGTATTTACATTCTGAACCTTTGGTTTTCAACATTAAAATTTTGGACCGTAAAGTTTGTAGGTCGAATAAAAAAGGACCTTAAAGTTTGTGGACTGAAGAAAAGGGCCTCTGTCTCATTTTTTATTTTCCTCCCATGTTTGAATTTATCTCCCGATTGACGTCAAACTTTAGGACTATGGTTAAAACTGTTAGGTTTTTGGGTGTTTAGAAGGAGTTATGTTTTATAAAGATGAAGGAAGAATTGTATGAAAGGAAGAGTTTTTATTATTGATGGAGGGAGAAGTGTTTTACAATGCTTGGTTGTTTTTTGTTGTTGTTGTTGATTACAAATGATGCCCATCATCCATATTTATACTTGTTCTAAAGAGGTGAAGATAACAAATATCTTCTCTTAACCTCCTTAGTATTTTGTCATTTTCTTCCATAATATCTCTTAATTATTATCTAGATTTTTTTCTTTTACAATATCTTGATATTTTTAGAATACCTTACAATAATATCCTTAAATTATCTTTAGATTTTTTTAGGAGAAACTTCTACTAAGATTTTTCTAGATTAACCTACATGATTTTAACACTCCCCCTTAATCTAGGAAAATCTTGAACTCCGATCTGCTCCCGGAAGTAATTAAACTTCTCACTTGGAAGCGCTTTTGTGAATATGTCCTCCAGTTGTTCATCTGTTCTGCAAAATTATAGCTTGATTTCACCTTTGTCCACGAGTTCACGAATGAAGTGATGTCTAATCTCAATGTGCTTTGTGCGACTGTGGAATACCGGATTCTTTGTCATTGCTATTGTTGACATGTTGTCGCAGAAAAGTGTTGTTGGTTCTTCATTACCTTGCTGAAGATCTTGTAGTATTCTTCTCAACCATACCGCTTCACATGCTGCACTTGTAGCTGCAATGTATTCTGCTTCTGCGGTTGATAATGCTACAGTTGGCTGCTTCTTTGATGTCCAGGAGATAGCCTTGGAGCCAAGTTGGAACAAATATCCACTTGTGCTTTTTCTATCGTCGATGCATCCAGCCCAATCACTATCTGTATACCCAATGAGTTTGGAGTCTTCCTCTGTTTTGTATAGAAGACCATAACTCTTTGTTCCTTTGATGTATCTCAAAATTCTTTTAGCTGCTATGAAATGAGCCTTACTTGGCTCGCTCATGAATCGGGAGACGATGCTCACCGTATGAACAATGTCTGGTCGAGTGTTTGTTAGATATATTAATGAGCCAACCAGACTTCTATAGAGTGATCCATCCACCTTTTCCTTACCATCATTTTTGGAGAGTTTTTCATTTGTGACCATAGGCGTTGATATTGGCTTGCAATCTAGCATATTGAACCTTTTAATCAAATCTTCAATATATTTCTCTTGAGAAATAAAGATCTGACCTGGGCTTTGCTTCACTTGCATCCCGAGAAAGTACTTCATGAGGCCCAAATCCGTCATCTCGAACTCAGCCATCATATCCTTCTTGAAATCTTGAATCATCCTTTGATTTGTGCCCGTGTATATAAGATCATCAACATAAAGGCACAAAATTAGAAGATCTTTACCTTGGGTCTTGATATATAGGGATGGCTCGCTTGGACTCTTCTTGAATCCGCTATGAAGGAGATACCCGTCGATTTTACTATTCCAAGCTCGTGGTGCTTGTTTGAGACCGTAGAGTGCTTTCTTGAGCCGATATACTTTGTTTTCTTCTCCTTCAATCACGTACCCTTGGGGTTGCTCCACATATACCTCTTCTTCAAGCTCGCCATTTAGGAATGCTGACTTGACATCTAGCTGATATACTTAAAGTTTTAGTTGTGCTGCAATGGCAATACAGTTCTTATAGTCTCCATGCGTACTACTGGAGCAAATGTTTCGTTGAAGTCGATTCCTGGTTGCTGTGAGTACCCTTTGGCAACCAATCGAGCCTTGTACTTATGTATTGAGCCATCCTCGTTATATTTGATCTTGTAGACCCACTTGAGCCCAATGACATCTTTATCATTAGGCTTCTCCACAAGCTGCCATGTGTCATTTTTCTCGATCATTTTGATTTCCTGGTCCATAGCCTCGATCCATTTCTCATCTTGTGATGCTTCTTGAAATGTTGCTGGCTCACTGGCGAAGAATGCCGTAATTACTTGGCCACACTCATAATCTTGTAGATGAGCAGGTGGACGTCTTTCTCCATGAGACTTCCGAGTTGACTGTGGAGAATCACTTGACTCCATAGTAGGAGGTGGTGCGCTAGCTTCATGAGGAGATGGAGTTGAAGATGGACTGTCGTCACTGGGTCTTCCTTCTCTGATTTCTTAAATGTGATGGTCTTCATGTGCTGACTCTTGATTGGTGTCTTCCGGCCATCTCCATTGGGATGCTTCATCAAATATGACATCTCTTGAAATAATCACCTTCTTTGTTTCTGGATTATAGAGGCGGTATCCCTTCGACTCTGCGCTATAGCCAATAAAGATGCATTTCTCACCTTTGCCATCCAGCTTTTCCCGATTCTCTTTTGGGATGTGTGAGTATGCTATGCAACCGAATACTTTAAGATGATCGACCTTTGGCTTCCTCCTGAACCATGCTTCATATGGTGTTCTGTTTGGAACTGCTTTTGTGGGAGACCGGTTGAGAATGTAGACATCTGTGTTTACTGCTTCCGCCCAAAAGTTCTTCGGAATATTTTTGCTTTGCAACATGCTCCGGGCCATCTCAACTATTGTTCTGTTCTTCCTTTCTGCAACTTCATTTTGTTGTGGAGTGCGTCTTACTGTGAGCTCCCTCTTTATGCCATGTTTTCGACAGTAATCATCAAACTCATTCTGATGGAATTCTCTCCCACGGTCTGTCCTCAATGTTTTGATATTGTGCCCACTTTGTTTTTCTGTGAGGGCCTTGAATTGTTGGAAGTATGAGAATGCTTCTGACTTTTGTTCAAGGAAGTACACCCACATCATGCGAGTGTAGTCATCCACGAACAATAAGAAATATCTTTTGCCACCCAGGCTAGGATTACGTGCTGGACCCCAAATATCGGCATGGACCAGCTGTAGGGGGGCTTTAGCTTTCCATGTGGTTTTAGTGAATGGTAATCTATGCATTTTTCCCATTATGCAACCCTCACATATGTTCCTTTTGTTCTCTATTGTGGGCAAACCAATAACCATGTTCTTGTGCTTCAAGACTTTAAGACTGTCAAGGTTTAGATGACCATACCTTTGATGCCATAGGGTTGTGGCATCCGTGATGGAGCTGAGAGCCACCTTCTCTTTCGTTGGCATTGATAAGGGAAAGATCCTGCTGGGCTCCATCGCAATGGATGCTATCACTTGGTGCATCTTCTTGTCAATTATGATGCATCTATCGTCATCAAAGTTCACCTGATAGCCTTTTTGAAGGAGTTGGCCCACACTTAGAAGATTATGAGCTAGCCCAGGCACGTATAGGACGTCTTGAATATACTTGGTCGAGCCGTTTTTTGCTTTTATTGCAATTGTCCCCTTGCCGGCGGCTTCACGTGTTCTCCCGTCACCAAGCGTGATATTGGATTTTATGTCTTCATTCAGCTCCACGAAGGAATCTCGATTTCCCGTCATATGGTTTGAACAACCGCTATCCACGTACCATGAGTCTTGTGCTTCTTGCGTGACGTTCATACATGAGTAGAATACGTTTTCACTTGGGTCGCCTTTCTCCATGAAGTTGGCCTCATCCCGTTGTCGGTTCCTACAATCTCGTACATGATGTATGTGCCATGTACATTTCTTGCATTTGAACCGACAATCATTTGTATCATGATTCGTCATCTTGCATATCTTGCAGTATGGGCTTGATCTTTGATCTCCATGACTTCCTTGATTCTTGTAATTTCCTCTCCCCCTGCCACGGTTATTGGGTGGTGTCTTCCTTTGTTGGAAATTTCTACCATGGCTATTCTCCTTTTTATTCTCATGGTTGGAGAATTTTAATTTGGCTTGAAAAGCCTGTTCTAGTGGCTGATGTGTGAATCTACGCATTCTCTCCTCATGTGCTTGGAGAGACCCTACTAACTCGGTGAGGGTGAGCGTAGATAAATCTTTAGATTCTTCGATTGCAGCCACTATATGATCAAACTTTGATGGAAGGCTCCTTAGTACCTTTTGTATCACCTTCTTATCTTCGATCATGTCTCCATATATTCTAATTTTATTTACTATGCTAGTGACACGATCGAAGAATGCTTGAATTGTTTCATCCTCCTTCATTAATAGTGTATCGAAATCCTTCCACAAAGTTTGAAATTTAATGGATATTACCTTGTCGGTGCCATGGTATGCCTCCTTCGAGATCGTCCAAGCCTCCTTGGCCGTTGTCGCAGTCATAATCCGAGGGAAGATTGTTGGAGTGATTGCTTGATAGATGTGATGAAGGGCCATAATATCACTCTTATAATTCTCTTGATAGTGTGCCTCCTTAATTTCATCCCATGATGATTTTTCTTCTTCATCTGGCTTTTCTTCTCCATCCTTTTTCTTTTCTTTTGCATCCTTCTCCTCCTTCTTAGATGGTTTATCATATCCCTTTTCTACCACATCCCATAAACCTTGTGCCATGAAGAATGTTTTCATTTGAATACTCCACATTTGATAATTCTCCCCATCAAATATGGGTGACCTCAAATTTGGGATGTAGTTAAAGGTTGTGGTTGGGGTTTGAAGGGAGGCCATGTTTAATTTTGTGGAGTTGGAGTTTATGGATGGTTTGTTTTGAAGGTTGGGATATGGCTTGAAGGTTGATGATTAATTTTTGGAAGATGTAGATTTGATAGGAGGACTTGGGTTAACCTAGCTCTGATACCACTGTTAGGTTTTTGGGTGTTTAGAAGGAGTTATGTTTTATAAAGATGAAGGAAGAATTGTATGAAAGGAAGAGTTTTTATTATTGATGGAGGGAGAAGTGTTTTACAATGCTTGGTTGTTTTTTGTTGTTGTTGTTGATTACAAATGATGCCCATCATCCATATTTATACTTGTTCTAAGGAGGTGAAGATAACAAATATCTTCTCTTAACCTCCTTAGTATTTTGTCATTTTCTTCCATAATATCTCTTAATTATTATTTAGATTTTTTTCTTTTACAATATCTTGATATTTCTAGAATACCTTACAATAATATCCTTAAATTATCTTTAGATTTTTTTAGGAGAAACTTCTACTAAGATTTTTCTAGATTAACCTACATGATTTTAACAAAAACTAATATTGAAGCTATAATACACCTCTCTTATTTGTGTCGAGGCTACTTAGACCCCTGAGTACATGGTTTTAAGTAACTCCAACATGAATAAAAGAGGTTTATTATAACTTTAATATCGGTTTTAACCTTAGTCTTGAAGTTTGATGTCAATCGGGAGAGAAATTCAAACATGGAAAGAAAAAGAAAAACGGGAAACGAACTTTTTTTTCACCTCACGAACTTTAGGGTCATTTTTTTCAGCCTACAAACTTTAGGGTCCAAAATGTTAATGTTCAAAACCAAGGGTTCAGAATGTAAATAACCCCTAAAATTCGGGGTCCAAAATGCAAAAAAAACCCCTCCAGGTTGGAGTGTTTTTGCAAAATTTTGCTATATATAAAATATTTCAATTGGAATCAGTCCTTCTATACTACAAAATTTAGAAATAAGATTGCTAAATTCAACCCCTCCATATTTTATATGGGACCAGGTTTAAAGTACTGGTTTTTATTTTTATTTTTGATTTTGGTCTGGTGAAGTGGTTCATTGTGCTCAGCTAGGAGATTATTTTTCTAATTTATCCATATATAAATACATATATAGTAGCTAGTAGCTAACCCCACATACCTAAAGATACTAACAAGAGGGCAGTAACAACAAGAAGAAGGCTGTTACCTAATTCAATTAACTTCTATCGTAGCTGCCATAAACCTACTACTCTTGGCTGCATGCTTTTCTCCTTATTGGGCGGATGGTACCATACACATGCAGTTTTTTCCTTATCTTAGCTTATTGGTCCATGCTACAACAACGATAATTCAATGTTTTTTTTTTAACCCCTAGTGGTGGATGGAATTAATTGACTGCAAAAGTTATGTATTACGACTATAAATCTTTCTTAAAACAAATCTCCACCTTTTAGCCGGATAGTACTCCCCAGTTTTATATTATTTGTCATTTTATTAATTTTCATGGTCTTTAGTAAAATATCTTTGATTGATAGCTTTTTATACAATATTTTATTAAAAATTGCAATATTATCCTTTTATTATAGTATTTTTCATTATAAATCTAATGATAAAAATTTTATTTAGCAAAATATTATATATATTGAGAAATTTTTAATCAAAATTTTATAAATTTGATGATATAATTTTCAATGAGGATAAATAATATGAATTTGACTATATAATTTTATGAAATGGAAGCAGCAGTTGGACTCTTGCTTATCAGCGAGTGAGTAGACAAGGCCAAGCAACTAAAATCATGGGTTTTTTACATTTTGGACCCTGAACTTTAGGGGTATTTATATTCTGAACCTTTGGTTTTCGATTTTAATTATTTGGACCCTAAAATTTGTCGAATGAAGAAAAAAGAACCCTAAAGTTTGTGAATTAAAAAAAAAACCTCTGTCTCATTCTTTGTTTTCCTCCCATGTTTGAATTTGTCTCCTGTTTAATGTCAAACTTCAGGGTTATGTTTGAATTTGTCTCCTGTTTAATGTCAAACTTCAGGGTTATGGTTAAAATTGATATTGAAGCTATAATACACCTCTCTTATTCATGTCAGGGCTACTTAGACCCCTGAGTACAGGATTTAAGTAACTCAGACATGAATAAGAGAGGTTCATTATAACTTTAATATACGTTTTAACCTTAGCTTTGAAGTTTGACACTAATTGGGATAGAAATTTAAATATGGAAAGAAAAAGAAAAACGGGAAACGAGAAAGTTGAAAATTAAGGGTTCAGAATATAAATACCCCTAAAGTGGATGGTCCAAAATGCAAAAAACACCTAAAATCATTCCATTATGCACAGACATATTCAATTATTTATTTTTGAGCTTTGTGGAACTTGGTCAAGCTATCTATCTATATATATGTACATTCTACAAGTAGATGAGATCGCAAGGCTTCATTTGTGTTGCACATAAAACTGGCAGGGGTGTCTCAAAATTGTGGATTCATTTTCCATCAGAAAGACATTGTTGTAAGTATTGCTTTACAATTTTCATGTTAATGTTAATATTGGCGTTGCAAATAGATATATAATTGGATGTCTAATTGTCGAAAAACGTATTAGTTATAGACATAGTAACTGCTATATTATCAGGGCTTTCATTTGATAGATAATGCATGCAGTACTATTATACCGAGTGCATGTCATTGATCTTACTATGTTGTTAGGGTAATTATAAGAGCAGATTAACCACCGGAAGCAAAAAAAAAAAAAAATTTGACTATTCGATATCAAGAAAAATAAATGCAAGAATAAATGGGACACAAATTTAACATAGAAATCTGAATCGGAAAAAAACCACGGGTGGCACAAACATAAAGGAATCCACTAATGATAGAGAGTACAACGAACGATCTCCTCCCAAGATTCAACATAGAAAGTATTACAAAGATCTCAAACACCGAAAGAGATCCACCCAAAAGAGACACTTATTTAACAAAACACTCAACAAAACCTTTCTCACCATTCAAGATTTGCCAAATGGGCACCAAATTAGGTCGCACCAAACAAGGCAAACAAAATTCTCTATTTATAGGGAAAAATTCTCTATAAACCTACCTTGACCCTTACTCCAATTAGATTTAGAATTTAATACAATTAGGAAACCTAACATGATAAGGAAACCTAAATAATAGGAAACAACTAATTGTGACGTCAAGAAATTGGGTGATTTTATGACACTTTCCTAACATATGCATGTATGTATGAAATTATTATGCATTGTATGACTTATTCCCACCCTTATTTATACGGAGATTCTACTATATATTTTTAAAAATATTGTTGAAATAAGTAATGCTATATATTCATTGATATAACTTTTTATTCATAAAATTTAATTTTTTTAAAGAGATTTATACAATTGAATTTTTTTCAACTATTATAGTTAAAAAGTATGGCAACCGTTGATTCTACCTGTAAAAAATTGAAATCAATATATGTTGATCAAAGTAACTTGTTAGAATAGTTAACCGTACTTATTGGCATGTAAATCTTTTTATTATTCTTACCAGTTTGGACAGGTTCCTAATTTTTCGAAACCTTACCCTTACCGGCGGTTAAGGTTATGGTTCCATGGTACCCGTCAATTATGAAAAATGTATTTTCTGACATATAATTTCCTAAAAAGCATACTACTTTTTACCGTAGCAACAAATACACCACACTGTCAAATTATCACTACCACAATACCACACTTGATTTAATGACATTGAAAATTAAAGAATAGTAACCGATTTTTAAATAATCTATACATTTTAACACATTTAATTTATATTTAAAATTAGGTTCCATATTCTGTGTATTCATCGGTTCTAGGATTTTGGTTCCAAACACTGGAAACTTGAACCTGTATAACAGGTTCCAGCCTTCCATGTTCCAATTCAGGATAGTATTTTAGGAACCTTACGCTTACCCGTTAGGACATGTTCCTAAATTTTAAGAACCTTACCCTTATTCGTTGATAGGTTCCAATTTTGGAACCACTGACCCCTACCCAGCTTCGAAGTTAGTTTCCAGCAATATAATGGAAAATACAACTAATATTTTGATTTTTGTGGTGCATTTTATTGATGACCTGATATAAGAAAAATTCAGAAAATATGATTTCAATATTTTTAACATTATATAGAACTAGTGTTAAACCCGAGTGAAAAATGAGCGTGTTAAAAAAGTTTTTATTTATTAATAAAAAAGTCAGCTATAATATAAATGTACATACAAATTATAAGAAAATTTGATTCCAATGTATTATATAAATTATATACTAATTTGCAATAAGTCTAACATTAATGCAAACAAATAACTTTGAAAACAATGATAAAGAAAATAAATTTAATAACAAAAATATATATTTAATAATAAAAAAAGAAAGTATAAATGTACATTAAAAATCTACTAGTATAATATAGTGAATGCATAAATAATACCATCAAATAAAGAAATGATATAATAAGTTTGTTTTATTTTTTTTTTGAGAGTTATGGCAAAAACTGGATGAGAATTAGAGATATGGCATGATCCCAACATAGATAACCCATGCATAATAAGTTTGTAAATGGGATAACAACTTTTCTCCTCAACCCTAACACACGAATGAATAGCTAAAATAAAAGGTGAGTTGCAACTGTTATTGATACTTCAACGAAATAGCAAAAGATTCAACAATGTGTCAATCATAAAAGCCAACACAAATTACAAACATCTTTACCTGAAAAAGTCAAAATATGTCAATAAAATAGACAAAATGTCAATACAATAAAATAATATTGCAGTAAGAGCAAGGTTGTTAAAATCGGGATCCTAACTCGAAACTATGCGGAAGTTAAGATTGGAAATTAGCCCATGTAGGATCGTGGATCGTGTGTAAATAGAAAAATCGTATCGAGCATTTTGGACCATAAAATCGTATGATCGTAAATCAGAATCGGGATTTTAATAACTATGAGTAAGAGAAATAAGCTAATGCATGGTGAGCGTCAAAACTACTTGGCTAAACCACCATAATGTCTAATTAAACAATTGGTTAATAATGTAATGAAATAGGATTATATTATATAAGACTGATCAAAAATATGAATATATAACATGTCATACATAGATTTCTGCTTCTTTACAATATCATCAATAATAATACAAAAGAAAGGATGACTATAATCTATAATATAGTAATTGCAACATATTTAAAATTTAAAAATCCTTCGCAAAGGAGCATTTTTCAAAGTTTCAAGCGATCATTTTGTAGATTATTACTTTTCCCTAACTAATTTCCTGCTTGGTCTCATTCATTAATTTTTAACGTCCATCATCAAGTATCTACCATATCCGAATAAATTACTTAGGTACGTAGATGATGATAATATGATATAACAATTTACTTTACCCTATCCGAATACATTAAACTTTCACTAGCTAGTTTCTCGCCTAGCTAGCCTCATTCATCCATTTTGACAGTTCATCATCAAGTACCTACCCTAGTTGAATATATTAGTTATGAAGATGGTAATAATAACAATTTATCTTATTAATACATTTTTTAATTCTCCATAGTATAGTAAAGTACATCTGTATCCATCCCCAATACAATAGCTTTTTGCATTCACCGAAATGTTCATTTCCATGTGAAAGAAAGTTAATCTATAATTGTAGTAAGTATTATAAAGTACTGAGATAGTAAAAAGGTGCAATTATTTGATTACTAATATGGTTTGTTAAAAAAATGGTATATGGATGGTTAAACGATATTTGTAGAAAGTATCATCAAGTACTGATATGGTAAAAAAAAAGGTTTTTGGACGCTAATATACTGAACTTTTGGGGTATTGGACAATAATACACTGAACTTTGATTTTGGACAATAATGCACTGTACTTTAGGGGGTGTTGACAATAATGCACTCATAACAATTCCGACTGTGGTTAACTTGGTGGCAATCCTACGTGGGCCACCTGCCGCGTAGGATCACCATCAAGTTAGCCACCATCGGAATCTTTCCGGGTGTACTATTGTCCAAAACCCCCTAAAGTACAGTGTATTATTGTCCAAGGTCAAAGTTTAGTGCATTATTGTCCAATACCCTAAAAGTTCATTATATTAGCGTCCAAAAATCCTAAAAAAAATAATGATATAATATCGGTGAATTGTGAATCTTGTGATTGATGCTGAAAGAACTCAACCTGGAGAATGTCAATGTTGCTACCGATCATGTTAATATACTCCCTAATTCCTATTTATTTATCCGTTTGATTAATTTTTGTTATTTTATTATCTCTAATCATTTGTCATATATAATTTTTACTAATTTTATTTTGTATTCTCAATCTCTCGTAATTAATTTTTACCTATTTAAATAATTTATAATTATTTTTCATAATTTATTGATGATTCTAATATCTTCTCATCCTCCCAATCAAAATGACAAATAAATAAGGACATGGGAAGCAAGTAGCAAACCTAGATTAATATCAATAATAGATCAGTAATTACATATTATATATGAACGGTTGATGTTTCTTGAGAAAATTGATAGATATAGAAAATTAAATTTATGATGATCCTAGCCAGTGAATAGTCACAGAGTACAGTTGCATTTTGAAAGATTGACGTAAACATATGTGTTGATGACTAAGTATATTATTACAGTTGTGTTAAAGATGCATGTAAAGAAGGGATAAATGGTTACCTGTTTCACTTTCTATCTTGTAAAGAAGGGATAAATGGTTAACCTTTGTAGCAAAATAAGTAAAAGGAATTTTGGACGCTAATATACTGAATTTTTGGGATATTGGACAATAATGCACTGAATTTTGACCTTGGACAATAATGCACTGAACTTTGGGGGTGTTGAACAATAATGCAGTTGAGACAATTTCGACGGTGGCGAACTTGGTGACAATCTTATGTGATAGACCGAGAAGACAAATATTTTTGGACCAATTTATCTCCTCCCCCCGCTACATAGGATTGTCACCAAGTTAGTCATTGCCAAAATCATACTGAGTGCATTATTGTTCAACACCTCCCAAAGTACAGTGTATTATTGTCCAAGGTCAAAGTTCAGTGCATTATTGTCCAATACCCCAAAAGTTCAGTATATTAGCATCCAAAAACCCTAAGTAAAATGTACAGTCGTTAATAAAATAACTTTAATGATATATTAGGGTTGAAATGCAACCTCACGAGCAAAAATATATTGTAATTGTTTAGAATGTATCTGCTTAATATAATTGAAGACTTTGGTTAACTAAAGAGATTTAATTATACATGCTACATATGCGATCTTTATGGTCATTGTTGTTAATTATTAACATTTCGTTTCTAGGGTTAGGCATATATAGATAAGGATCGAGAAATTAGGAGTCATGATCTTGTTAAATACTTTTTTTGTAATACTCGATTATCTGGGCAGGAAGAGTAGTTATCACATTTTATTTATCTGCAATTTTATTGGCTGAAACCTCACTCCAATTTGAGTATTTTAAAATATAAATATTTAGCCTTTATATATTAATAGATGTGTTTCCTAATATATTTCTTTAATTTTGGTTAATATTTTACATTATATTTCTTTTAACATTATTGAAAATAATGATTTAGTATAGTTAAATAAATTCATAATAAAAACGTACTTCATATCTTTTATCTCGTTATTTCTTGAATCACTTTTTCGTATGCAAAAAGGAAGTACAAAATCTACAAAATTGTGATAAACTATCCATTGGTGAGTAAAAGTACTCTATTCCACCACTAACAGTGACGTCGACAGAAATTTTTATTAGGGTGGGCCATTATATGACCAAATTTTTTATTTAACAATGTCATTTAGTAAAAAAACAAAATAAAAAAGGGAATTATTAACTTATCAATGAAGCAAAAAAATAGTCTTATTAAAAAAATATTATGAGATTAGTTTATATAATTTATATTATTTTTCAAAGAACATTTATTTATATATTGATAGGAAAGAGATTGTTTATAATTAAATTACATTGCATTGTGACAAATCATATGAGCAAATAGATTTTCTTTTGAAATAATTAAATTAAAAAGGAAGATGCAATACTGAATATTAATAAAAGAATAGAAAATATATACATGATAAAAGCATGAGCATTGCATTGCATTGCATGAATAGGAAAAATAGAAATAAATTGTTTAAAATTTATATAAACCAAAAAAAACTTTGAAACACAAAGCATATGAACTGAGTATCAGAGAGGGGCTGAGCCGCTGAGGGTGAGCGCTGTTCAAAAAACAAAATGAAAATTGCTTGCAATGGGCTTTGAACCCACAACCATAGGAAGAAAGTGAAGTACCCCTGGAAGATGTCTTCATGCCATTTGACTACAACATTTTTACTACATGTGTTTGCAACTTCTAATAGAAATTCCAAACTATAGAGTGGACCGCGACCCCCCTCAACCCCCTTGTCTCCGCCCTTGACCACTAAAATATAAAAACAAGGGCAACAAACTTAAAATTAATTGTTTTCTGGATAATTCTTCAATTTTTGTAAGACGACAACATCAAATTGAAGCTATTTGATTATTGTAGCTTTAGATGTAATTTCGGTGTATTATTCTAATATACTAGGTTTTCTAAACATCATTCCAATTCATTGCAGCATTATCTCTAAAATATTGACAACGTTTGGCTCAAAATTTAAGAATGGACTTGGGAACAATGTTGTCAGTTATCAGAGCACTCTTCGCTGCCCTACAATGTTCTGAGCTTAGAGAGTTTTTAAATATTTTGGGTTACGTAACGGAGTTGGAAAAGCTTGAACGCACTGTTAAGATTGTCAAAGCTGTGCTCGAAGAAGCTGAATCTAAGGAAGAACTCCCTCCTCAAGCACAACTCTATGTTGATGATCTCAAGGATGTTATTTACGATGCTGATGATTTGTTCGACGAGTTTGTCACTTTAGCACAAAGGAAGGAGACATTGATCAACGAAGGTACATTCGCAAAAAGGATCCATCATTTGTTTTCCCACTTCAACCCCTTAGCTACTGCCTATAAAATGTCCCAAGGGGTCAAGGAAATTAGGCAGAGGTTGGATGACATTGCCAATGACCATGTTAAATTTGGGTTTAAGCTTGATTGCCAAACAATTCATAGGAGAAGGGAAGATACATGTTCTTATGTGTATGCCCCTGATATTATAGGGAGAGAGGATGATCAAGAGAAAATCGTGAGTATGCTATTGAATCCTAATGTTCAACAACATGTTTCTTGCTTATCTATAGTAGGAATGGGAGGATTAGGGAAAACTGCTCTTGCACAACTTGTTTATAATGACCCTAGGATTAAGGAACATTTTCCTTTGAGACTGTGGGCTTGTATTTCTGATCAAGATCTAGCACATCTAGATGTGAAGTCTACTCTTTGTAAGGTTTTACACTCGGCTACAGGTAAAAATCATGATGATCTTGCGTTGGAGCCCTTACATAAAAAAATTCGAGAGCTACTTGAGGGAAAGACATACCTTCTCGTGTTGGATGATTTGTGGAATGAAAATCGTCTTCAATGGACTCAACTTGTGAAGTTTTTTACGACTGATCTAAAGGGAGCTTGGATTTTGGTCACTACAAGATCAGAGATAACAGCCAGAATTGTTGATCTTAAGCACATTTTTATGTTAGAAGGCTTGTCAAAAGAGGATTCATGGCATTTATTTGAGATGACAGCCTTTGAACACATGCATGATCAACCACATCCTTTTGACTTAGTTGAAATTGGTCAAGACATTGTTAAAAAATGTGCCAATGTTCCACTTGCCATAAAAGTAGTTGGGAGTCTTTTATATGATCAAGGCAAGGAGAAATGGTTACAATTTTGCAAAGTGGATTTAGGTCGGCTTAAAGGTGGCAAGAACGATAACATCAGGCCTATCCTTAAACTTAGTTATTATCATCTTGATCCCCCATTGAAGGCATGCTTTGGTTACTGTGCAGTATTTCCAAAAGGTCATGTCATAGTAAGGGGGCATTTAATTTGTCTTTGGATGGCGCAAGATTATATCGTCTCTCAAGAAGATCAAACTGCAGATGATGTTGGTAGAGAATATCTTTCAATCTTGGAAAAGAGATGCTTCTTCCAGGATGTTACAAGGGATGAGTATGGCGACATTTCTTCATTCAAAATTCATGATTTGATGCACGATGTTGCTCAAGAAGTAGTTGGGAAGGAGATCTACACAACTAGTTCTATAGAAGAGAACTTAGACAATAGAATTCGACATCTGTCTTATGGATATAAGGTTCGTGGCATGGACATCTCTATCAATAATAGCAAGATTCGCACATGCCTTAGCATCAATGGTTGGGTACGTGAATGTTTTCTTGTAGATAAGTTAATGAAAAATTGGATGTGCTTAAGGACACTGGACCTACGTGGGTCAAGTCTTAAAACTGTGCCAAATGACTTAGTGAAGTTAATTCACTTAAGATATCTTGATTTATCCGATAATTATGAGTTAAAGTTGCTTCCTAACTCATTCGGGGAATTGCAAAATCTACAAACCTTAAGATTACGAAGTTGTCGTAACTTAAGAGAGTTGCCAAAGGATATGCCGACACTAACCAAACTTAGGGTCTTGGATATACATCATTGTCAAGCACTTACTAGTTTTCCAGAGGGCATGGGAAAGTTAACATGTCTTTGTTACTTGTCATTATTTCTGGTAGGTGACAGAAATTTATCTTCAAAGCAAAGTATTGTCAATCAATTGGAAGAATTGAAAGCCCTCACAAATCTAAGGCGCACACTAGATATCACCATTTTTGGAAATATTGAGTATGCGAGGGAAAACGTTAAGGAAGGAGGATACATAAGGCATATGGAACATGTGAAAATTAGTCATGTTACATTTGTTTCGACTTACACAGGTGAAATTATGGAAGAAAATGAGCAACAGTCACTACTAGAACAACTGCAACCGCACTGTAATCTAGGAGAACTAGGGTTGCATCACTATAGGGGTTTGAGAATGCCGAGTTGGGCAGAGGGAAATGAACTGGCAACCTTTCTTCCAAATCTTGTGAAGCTTGTAATCAATGATTGCCCCAGGTTGCAGTACTTACCATCATTGAGGAAACTGCGTAATTTAAAATGGCTTGAAGTGTTCCATTTGCATGACTTAGAGTACATTGAAAGTATAAGCAGTCAAGATAATGTGGGAGCTTCCGAATCAGAAACACAATTTCCATTCCTTGAGCAACTTAGACTAGACCATTTGGGTAAGTTGAAAGGATGGTTGAGAGACGAAACAAAGGAAGTTCAACAACAGTACTCATTGATGACATCATTTCCATTTCTTTCTAAGTTAACTCTTCAGCAGTGTCCTAATTTTACATGTGTTATCATTTGTCCTAATGTCAAAGAATTGCGACTATCTGCAAAGTTGAGTGAAAAGTTGAGGATAATGATTCCTACTGAATCAAGAAATCCAAAATTAAGGATTGTACGTTATGCAGATGCAAGGGCTCTCAAATCTGTTTTTCCAATCGAGGCATCTCAACTTGTCCAAGAGATGAGTATAATGTGTGATGAAGAGATTGAGAGTTTATCAGAAGTAGAGATGGTTCTTCATAGCTGCTCGTCCTCCCTACGACACCTTATAATTAAGGATTGCTTGAAATTGAAGAGCTTGAGTGGAGGGTTAAAGCATCTCACTGCCTTGAAGAGCTTAGAACTAGACAAGTTGCCAAGTCTGAATATCGGCCAAGCACAAGAGGGTGAAATATTTGAAGGAGATGAGGATGATGAGATGCCATGGCATTACCTTCATCAAAATCTTACTTTGTTGATTCTAAGGGATCTTCCAAAGATGACGATTTTACCAAAGGGAATGCGATATCTTACTCGTCTCGAAACACTTGATATTAAGAATTGCAAAGAACTGAAGTCATTGGGAGAAGGAGAGTGTGATGAGGATGATGAGATGCCATGGTATTGCCTTCAGCATAGCCTTCGACGCTTGACATTACAAAATGTTCCTAAGTTGGAAGGTCTGCCAAAGGGGATGCACTACCTCAAGGCCCTCAAATCGCTTATGATTGAAGGCTGTTCAGACGCCCTAAGGGAAAGATGCCAAGAAAACACAGGACAAGACTGGCCTAACATTCAACACATCCCTGATTTCATAGTTAGATGAGTTTATGATTACTAATAAGCAGGTAACCCTATTCATTTTAGTCTTCTAAATCTTTCATGTTTCTTTCATCCTAAATTGTATTTCCTTTCGATATAGAACTTGCTCTAGTTTCTTAATAATGCCTTATCTTCCTACCTTTTTATTCTTTTTCCCCTTGCATCACATGCATATTTTGTGGATGACCCATACTACAAATGATCAACCCTTGATTGATCTCTTAATTTATTTTCTTAATTTTTGTTTTCTGACATCCCAGGGTACGACTGCACTTGGTTTCTGGCAAGGACTTCATGAACTTTGGTGTATTTCTCTAAGTCTATAGTTTGAGTTTCTGCAATTTTTGTCGCATCTTGTTTTGTAAATGGATGATTACTCAAAGTTGTTAGTAAAAATCTTGCGTGAATGCTTTCTATGATATGTGCATGTATATAAAATGAACTCAGCCGCGATAACTATTTCCTCTTAATAAACCATTGGTCGTTCATATTTTGTGTGTTATTTCTTCTTAATACATCACTAGCTGTTCATACTTTTGTAGCCATTGTGTGTGCGCTTCAAAGATTAGGTGTCTTTTTTGCATTGCTATGATGATTTCTTGATATGGGCTATTTGTACTTGTTCACGGTTCCAACAAGAAGTAATCGTCGTCGAAATGAGATAAATTATGTACACTCGGGTTAAAAATGTATTGTTTGACAACATTTGATCAACCATATCTTGAATTTGTAAATATCTTGTGATTTCAAAAGCTTTAACGGCTTGGCGCTAAATCAAGACATGTACATAAGAATATCACAATTGCTAGTAAACTCTAAACAACGAACAATTGGTAATAAATCAACAAGCCAAATTCACAACTTTGTTCATGGGTTGTATCCTGGATTCGCAAATGTCTTGTGATTTCAGATTGATTAATACAACTGAAAAACAACAAGACTAAACACTGGAAATAAACAAGGGCAAATTTCTTAGTTACCATGCGAAGAGGAATGATGATTGAGTATATCCAATACTTATGGCAAACTTGTGACTTTCCTATTTATAAAATCTCATATTTTTCTCTAGCTTGTACCAATGGTGTCACAATCAACTCTAACAGTGGCGCTTTGTCATTAGCCAAGACCTAAGCTCACATTACCAAGGCATGATTAGCTCATAGATACCATAAATTCAAAAATGATTAAAAGATCCTCATATTTTGATATAATTATTTAAGAGCCTTGTATTTTGACAAATAATTGTATAGTAACATTATTATGTTTGTTGTAACTATTTATGGGGAACATTCTGACCAATTTTCCGGCGTACAAAACATTAATTCAAGAATTTATTGTTGATTAATAGGGTTATGTAGCTTCGACCAATCTAAACATTGGGACCTGGAATGATAGTTGACTTTAATTAAAACAACCATAAACAAAAAAAATCATTGTTTCCCACTTTTTGGGCCGAAAAATAAATCGAAATATCCTCAATAAATAATTACAACAAAAACGATATCACCCCAAAATTCTTTGTCAACATATGAGACCCTTAAAATAACTATATCAAAATATAGAGACCTTCTAGTCTTTTTGTGAAATGAATTTATTTGATCTTTGTCAAGTCTTGTTGGTTGTCAGCGTGCTATCCACTTAGAGCATATGCAATGCCCGAACACAATTAATGAAACTTTTATCTTCTCTCTCCAATTGATACCTTCTCTCTCCTGTTTTTTTTTTCTCATTCCTTTAAGTTTTGGAACTCTGCAGAATTCTGTAACTCAAAGGAATGAGAAAAAAGTAGGAAAGAGAAGGTGCTGACTGGAAGAGAGAAGATAAAAGTTCCATTGATTGTGTTCCGCATTACATATGCTCCTAGTGTCAAGCGACATATTCCAACTTAGAAAAGGACCAGGGGCCAAATTGTTGTTTAAGGCTCAAACCGGCCTTTACCTTGTTACAAATTCAAAGTTGCAAGTTGCAACCAACATCTACCCCAAGTGTTCCTCTTTATAATTGTGTATTTTACGTCATTGACTCATTGTTTTAATTTATTCATGATTTTTTCCCTCTATTCTTGTCATATTCTTTAGAGTAGTAGGAAAAAAGTTAGGCAAAATAAGGTTGATAGCGAAATGAATATAAGAAAAATTGAAGTAAATGACATTGATTTGAGTGTTTTTTAGGGATTTAGATAAGGTAAAATAATGAAGGAATAAAATAAATTTAACTTAACATTGTAAAGAATAGGGTCCCACTCATGTTATTATCTTGTTGGAAACATTAATAAACACATGAGACTTAAGATAATTTCTTTATCCTTGACACGTTGTAATGATAAAAGTTTTTAGTTGTAGAGTGAGTAACCAATTTTCATTTTCAAGTTTCAACTATAAATAAGTGATACATTTGAAATTTCAATCAACTATTATTTTTGTGACTCGTAAAATCAACACGGAAAAGTGAAAAACTAAGACAAAAGTCATATTATTTCTAGCTTAGGACCCGTTATTTTATGCGGTTGATAAGCTGTGGTGTCATAACGCACCACAACTTTCCATATTCCACCACAACGCACCGCAATTCACTACAATCCACCACAATCTATTTTTTCTAATTTAATTTATCTTTTTATTAAAAGTTAAACTTTTCATATTCCATCACAACCCACTACAGCTTTCCCCAACCCATCACAATCCACCACAACTTTTCCTAATCCATCACAATTCACCGCAGCCAGCTGTATAAAATAATAGGGCCTTAGTTCAATTAGAGATTTTTTGGGAGCATATTTATGCCATTACATTGCTTTTCTTAGAAAACCATAGAAAACAACTAGCCAATTATTCATAGCCTCATACTAATAATGATAGCAGCGTCGGTAATAATATCGCTGGTCAACTCTAATTCTTGAAGTGTATTACTAACTTACTGTATAGTGTATAGTATGGTCGGTAACCCCAATTGCAAATGGAATGCAGGAAGAGCAAGTGGGAAACTTGGAGGAATTACTCAGCAACTTCTTTTGACTACTAATCCCAAGGAATTTATTATAGACTTAGAAGGCATGAAACTTGTTTAACAAGCGAGCTAAAATCAATTGAGCTGCTACCTCCATTTCATATTAATTATCGTCTTTAAAAATTATACAGTCAAATTTTAAAAATTTTGATCATGAATTTCTCAATAAATACAATGAATTGCTATATAAAATTACCACTATCAGATTCGTAACGAAAAATACTATCATACAAATATAATGTTGCAATTGGTAATAACATATTATGCAAGAAATTATCAATCAAAGAATGATATATGAGACCGTGAAAATCAAAATTATAACAATTAATATGAAACGGAGAGAGTATTTTATTTCATTGATTTTGGAGATCTTTTTTTTTATTAATAATAATGTTAAACCCAATGAATAAACAAATCTCCACTAGGACCCGTTCTTTTTTTTACGGTGCGGTTACAATGTGGTAAAATGTGGAAAATTGTGGTAAAATGTGGGAAGTTGTGATGGAAATAATAAAAGGTGAGTTGGTATATTTTAATTTGAAAATAATGGTAGGCGGAAGTAAATTGAAAGTTTTGATTTTTTATTTGAAAAGTTTTCACGTTTAATAAAAAGGAAAATAGAAAGCTGTCGTAAGTTGTGGTGGAAAATGAAAATTTATGGTGCGATATAGAACCGCAAACGATCCCATCCCACCACATAAAAGAATGGGAAGTAAATAGTAAGAATATTTTTTATAAACAACTGCTAACACTTAGGCCTTGTTCTTTTATGCGGTATTTTGTGGAATAGTGTGGTGAGGTGTGGTGGAATTGTGGCGGTTATGATGGAATTATGGTGGGTTATTGGTATGAGGGGTAGGTGAGGAGAGAGGATGTAAAAAGTAGAGGAGAAAAATGAGGAGAGAGAAAAGTAATGATTTGCGGTAAAATGTGGCGGGCTGTAACACCGCAGTTTGCCAACCACAGAAAAGAACAAGGCCTTAATGTAAATAAACAACTGCTAACACTTGAACAATAGCTCATTGGTACTCTTTTAAAAAATTTTCCAATACTTTTGTACGAGAAATTGATGTTCCAATCCGGTTTTCCCGGGTTAATCTCTGTCGGATAATTCAGACATAATTAAATTTGGTTTAAAATCAGGTTTGAACAATGGAAAAAAGAAATTATTGTGTCCGAATATTCTATCAATGTCCAATTGGATTTAAGCAAAATCAAGTTTTTTCATACCGGACAAATTCGGACATTCGAGTTAGACAAAATTTTGCGGGCGCTGCTGGCATTATGTAAAACTTGCAAGTCTTACTAGTACTTCCTCTGTTCCATATTAATTGTCATAATTTTGACATTTACGGTCTCCAATGTCACCCTTTGATTGATAATTTTTTACATAATATGTTATTAACAATTGTAATATTATATTTTTATTATAATATTTCTCATTACAAATTTAATGATGATAACTTTATATAACAACTCATTATATATTAAGAAATTTATGATCAAAATTTTTAAAATTTATTTATTTATTTTTTTTGCCAAACACGACAGAACACACACAAACACAGAAAATAAAAACAAACAAAGAAAAAAGACCCACGAACACCTAATGAATATAGCCTCCGCTACTGATGGCCTTTTTGGCTTCCTGGTGAGCTGGGTGCACCATCTGCCTAGGAACCTTAACAATCTTACCACTCTCGAACTGCTTCATGGCGTTCTTGCAACCCCAAATCAGAGCTCTACAATCAACTGAGGCTCTATTCTCGTTTGACAGGCTGTCCACTGCAACACTCGAATCCGTCCACACCAAAATGCGATGCATGCCCCTGTGCCTACCCTCTTGAAGCGCAAGATAGATGGCCCAGAGTTCACAAAAAAGTGCCGAATCAGCCCGCCCTCTTTGGTCTCCAAAAGCAATCCTAGAGTTCTGTGACATAAAGACCCAAGCCGCCGCACATAGTCCTGACTGTTTTCTGAACGTGCCATCCACTATGCAAACGCCCTCCGCCTCCAACCCTTCAATTTCCCTCCGGCCAACACACTGCTCCTTACTTTCCGTGTTCGATTTCCTCTTTGAAGCCATTTGCCGCTTTTTCTGCTCCCTCCACCACCTTACCTCCTGCTCCACCCTCTTAAGATTCTCTTCAAGTCCTTTAGCTGACACCACCTTCTGATTAAGGTTAGGGGTGTTCATCGGTTCAAAACCGAACCAAATCGGGCCGAAACGAATAAACCGAATAAGGGGTAAAGTCCAAACTGAAACAAATAAAATCGGTTCGGTTCGATGTTCGATTTATTCGGTTTTGAACCGAATAATGCACATTTTTTATGGTTTTCATCGGAAACGAATAACCCGAAAGTCGAATAAGGTCTAAAGTTCAAACCAAAAATCGAACCGAATAAAAATCGATTCGATTTAGACTGGTTCAATTCGGTTCATTACTTGGTTTATTCGGTTCAAAACCCTGACCTTCCAGATTGCCCACATAATATGAAGAAATCCCCCACCATAGCCTTCCTCCCTCTTCCTTCCGTATAGAGAATTAAGAGAGCCAACCCTTCAAAGTGGCACAATTGCCTTCGATGAGTCAAAGCTTTGAATCGTTAATATTTACTCCCCTACTTGAATCAGCTCCTGCTCCAATCAATTGCTTACTTTGACCTGCAAATAAGAAATGGATTTAGGAGCATTGCTCTCTGGCGCTCAAACTCTCCTAACTGTCTTGCAGAGCTCAGAGCTGAAAGATCTCTGCTCCATCTGGGGCTACCAATCCGAACTTGAGAGCCTTAAATGCACCATCAACACCATCAAGGCAGCACTTCTCGATGCTGACTCCATGCCCGAGCTCGGTCACCAAGCTCAGCTCTGGGTCTACGAGCTCAAGAACGTTATCTATGACGCCGATGATTTGCTCGATCAATTTCTCACACAAAACCTGCAGAACAATGGTAATCTCTCCGGAAAGGTGCATCTCTTGTTCTCTCGCTTCAATTCCGTTATTTCTGGTTACAAAGCGTCCCGCGGTGTTAAGAAAATTAGGGCCAAGTTGGACGCCATTGTTAGCAATCACAATAGGTTTGGATTCAAGTTTGACCACCTAGGGTTTAAGTTTGATTACCAATCCATCCGGACTGGAAGGGAAGAGACCTATTCGTATGTTAATTTACAGCATGTTATAGGTAGAGATGTTGACAAGGAGAACATCATTGGCATGTTGCTGGATTCCAATGTTGAGCAGTGTGTTTCGTTTCTTTCTGTTGTGGGAATAGGAGGGTTGGGCAAAACCACTCTGACCCAGCTTGTTTATAATGATGCAAGGATTGAGCAACAATTTCCAATGAGGTTGTGGGTTTGCGTATCTGATGAACAATGTTGGGATTTGAAAGCAGTTGTCCTTAAGATTCTGGAATCAGCTACATGTCGTAAGCATGAAGAACTTTCAATGGATCACCTACAAAGAGAGCTTCGAGAGCAACTCCGAGGAAGACGGTATTTACTTGTTTTGGACGATGTTTGGATTGAGGATCGACATCAATGGCTTAAGTTGGTGGATCTTTTGATGGGAGGCGAAAGTGGAAGTTGGGTCTTGGTGACTACACGTTCTAAGATGACAGCCACAGTTGTTGGTCAGTTTACATATGACTTGAAAGGATTATCGGAAGAGGATTCATGGCTGTTATTTGAGAGGACAGCGTTTGGACAGGATTATGAGCAGAAAATTGATCCTGAGTTGGTCAAAATTGGACAAGAGATTGTTAAAAGGTGTGTCAATGTTCCACTTGCCATAAGAGTTGTTGGAACTCTTCTATATGGGCAGGATGGGACAAAGTGGCTATCATTTCGTGAGGAAGGGCTAGGGAGAATCAAACATGGTGAAACTGGCATTGCGCCTATATTAAGGCTTAGCTACAACAATCTTCAACCCCCAGTAAAGATCTGTTTCAGTTATTGTGCATTGTTACCCAAAGATTTTGTGATAGAAAAGGAGATGTTAATAAGCCTCTGGATGGCACAAGGCTATGTTGTCCCCCTAGATGAAGGTCAAAGTATAGAAGATGCTGCAGAAGAATATTTTTTGATATTGTTAAGGAGGTGTTTCTTCCAAGATGTGCAGAAAGATGCTAATGACGAAGTTATCTCCTGTAAGATGCATGACCTTATGCATGATATTGCGCAAGAAGTTGCAGGGAAGGAAATTGTTATAGCTGATTCCATTGGAAGCAACTTGAATCATGAGATTCGGCATCTATTTCATCGTACTGGTTATGAAACAAATATGTCTTTCACTAGCACTAGGATACGTACATATTTTCAGAGTCGGTTGTTCTTGAATGACCAGTTTGTAAATAACCTAGTAGCAACATGGATATGCCTAAGGGCATTGAACTTGAGTTATTTACAAATGAAAAAATTACTGAGTACGTTGGGTAACTTACTACATTTACGGTATCTTGATCTCTCTGGGAATTGTGATATGGAGAGGCTCCCGGATTCTATCACAAAGCTGGTAAATCTACAAACCTTAAGCTTGGAAGGATGCAGTCTTCTCAAAGAGTTACCCAGAGATTTGAGTAAACTCACTAAGCTTAGAGTGTTGGATACAACTAACTGCAGGTCTCTGGTTCATATGCCTAGGGGCATGGGAAAATTGAGTTGTCTTCGAAAGCTACCTTTTTTTGTAATAAGTGAAAGAGCTTTCAGTAAGAAATGGCAGCTGTTTGTGAATATCATAGAAGACATAAAAGAGCTCAAAAACCTAAAAGGAAATCTATGTATCTGGATCTACATCCCTGAAAATGCCAAGTACATCATGAAAGGTGGTTTGAAGGGACGGTGTCTAAGTCAACATTTGAATCAAATTTGCATTGAATTTCCAAGGGTGGGATCTGAGGAGTCATCAGCTGGGGTTTATGATGAAGCATTGTTGGAAGAGTTGCAACCCCATACAAATCTAAGAGAACTGAAGTTGCATTGCTACTATGGTGAGAGATTGGCAAGTTGGTCGAGAGAAGATAACTTGGCAACCTTTCTGCCAAATCTTGTTAGCATCACCCTTACAGACTGTCATAGGCTTCAGCATGTGTCATCGTTGGGGAAACTGCCTAAATTGAGGTCCTTGGTATTTAACGGATTGTCTAATGTAGAGTATGTAGAGAATACAACTTTCAATAGCAGTATGTATGGTGTTGGGGCTTTGGAATCAAAAGAGGCTCTCTTTCCTTCCCTTCAACAGTTGACGTTAAAATGTCTGCCAAAATTGAAAGGATGGTGGAGAGAGCATAGCAAAGCCGTCCAAGAACATGGTCTATTGTTGCCATCATTCCCCCGTGTCTCTTACTTACAAATAATGTCATGCCCTAATTTAGAGTCTATGCCTCTTTGCCCCAATGTGGAAGCTCTAGAGATAGGGATCTGTAACTTAAAACGGCAAATAACGAGCATCGAGTCTGGGAAGTCCAAACTCAGGAGAGTGTACACTACAAATGTGGGACACCTCAAATTATTGTTACCAATGGGGGATTTTCAGTGCCTTGAGCGGATGAATATAAGCTTGGATGATAAGGTGGAGAGTTTGTCAGAAGCTGTGGAGTTGTTCCTCAGCTGCTCATCCTCACTACGTCACCTTAAACTTTGGAAATGCAGTCAATTGAAGAGCCTCTGTGGGGGGTTGGAGCATCTCACTGCCTTGCAAACATTAGAAATTGGTGACTTGCCTAATTTAAGTCTAAGCGGTACAGCAGAGGGTGAGGATGCTGATGGGGTGCCATGGGGTCGCCTTCATCAGAACCTCCGTTCCTTGGTAATAGAGAAACTTCCAAACATGGAGCATTTACCAATGGGAATATGCTACTTAACAGCCCTCCAATCGCTTCAAATTTTGGATTGCAGAAAGCTGAAATCACTGCCAGGATCAATGCAAGGACTCAGTTCCCTCAAGCTTCTTGAAATTGCAGGATGTTCTGACAGTCTGATTGAAAGATGCCAAGAGGGCTCTGGCGAAGATTGGCCTAAAATCCAACATATCCACCATGTTGCTATTCACCGGTAGTATAAACAAGGCAAGTCCTTCCATATTTTTTGTTTACATATCTCCCACTGCTAGCTATATTTGTGCAGTTTACTCCTTTATATTTGTCCCCTGAATGCCATCTTGTTTCTGTCATAACAGAACTGCACTTCCTATAGTCAGAGGGCTACTGCATATGCTACCTTGGTGTTACTTCATCTAGTTCCCAGTTCCCACCTATTTTATAACTTCTTATCAAGAAGGGTGAACTTAGGTACGGTATGAAGCCAATGATTCACTAACTAGGACTACATAGGCTAGACATTTTGCATTGTTGCCAACTAAATTGGTGTTTTTTTTTTTTTTTGGTATTTCACAGCAAGAACTCATCGTGTTTTAAATTTGCCCTCGTCTATGGCTCAGTGATTCAATTTTTTTTTTTTCATACTTTTTTTGGTGTTCAGGGTATATTGTTTTCGGTCCTAGAAATGTCAATGACATCTCATCCGATACCTTGTCAACCTGATTGAACTCTGATTGAAAATTTAGCAATACTGAGTCAGCGGTAGGTCTTGGACTGAGCTGGTATTTTCAGATTGATCAATACAGCTAATTTCAATCATGATCCTTGGGAATAATAGACAGAAAAATATGTGCAATAGTTCTCGGGGAATACTGATGACAAAATGTCCAATTTTGTTGACATGGTAAGCCAATAATCTCAGGCACCCAGGAATGCTGCTGAACTAGGCAACCTGTCTGCCACCATCTCAATGCATTAGTGTAATTTCATTGGATTATTAACATCATCATGAGATACTCATATGCATGATGTGTTCTCTTCAGGACGTAAACCAATTCATAGAATTGTGTGTATCTGACATATTTGATATTTGTAATCAATTTGAAGGATTATTAGGATTATGTAGGAGCTAGACAGAGGTAGTGCTGTGCTTAAGTTGTACTACATGCTTATATTTTGTAGTCTCTTGCTTGCTATGGATATTCTCTTGGTAACCACTTTGTGTATTTTATAACTTCAATGGCTGACATCCCTGAAATATGTTCATAACTAGTGTAGTGTGCTTGTGCTGATTGAGTTTTTAATGGCAATCAGGTAGTCAGTAACATTGGCATTTGTTTTTCAGTGCCATGCTAGAACTCAAAAACAGACTATTGCTGCTGAAGCACCGAGGCTCTCTGCCAACAGCAGCTTCCAAGTAGCGATTGGCAGTTAATTGATGTAGCATGGGAGGGGACGTTCATAAAATGCATCGCACAAAAGATGGTCGCAGAAAATGCTGCTCAAGTCCCTAAAAACTTGCTCAGTTGCTCTCTATTCTTATTCACACTCACACATTGATGCAGGCCATTAAATTTCAGTTTATGTGTTCAGAGTAATGAGTTTGGTATATAGAATCCACACACACACACACACTTCAGTTTGTGTCCCTAACATTTGTATTGAAATTAGTGTGGAAACATGGCCAGAAATGCATGGCATGACAATTCAAAGCACAAATACTCAATGCTCTGAACTTAGAGATTGCACGAGGTTGGGCTACATCAAGGATGGTAGAGCATGAATAGTTTCACCTTTGGAAAGTCTGAATGCATCTTTGCACAGCATATACTACATTTTTCTGTAGTATTTTAGTCAAAGTATATCTCTGATAAGCATGATTTTAGGCCTTTGTTTTGGAGTTGACTGTGTTGTATATGTACTCACACATGACACATGCAGTTGACATTTGACTTCTCTTTATGGATTCAGAGTAATATTCTCAGTAGTCAGGGACGAAGCCAGGAGTTTATGTCAAGGGGGCAAAATATTAAATTGAAATATTTTATAATAAATAATAATTAGATAAATTTGGAAATTGCAAAATAATTTTCATAAATATAATAGAATTTTTATGTAATAAAAATTTAAGTTTATATATAGTTAACAAAAATTCAATTATTATTAAAAAAGTGATACAGTAATAACGGTTTTTTTTATGTGATGCAAGTGTAGTTACGAACTTTTAATTTACAACTAAGAAAAGCTACAGTACATCATGCTCTAACTTTAGGAGTTAAATTACGATAAATAATTTAATACATCATCATTCTAAGTCATTTGTACTTGAACTATAAAAATATATGATGAAATTATATAGTGAATATAGTTATCATAGAAAATGGTTAAAAATAAAATAATAATGATAATGTGAAACAACAAATTACGGAAACAACAATATAAGAGAATCCAACAAATATGATACATTAACATTAACATTTGAACTTAGAATCTCAAGTTTAATAGAATACATGATTACCAATTTAATTAATAAGAAATCATGCAATAAAATGCTAGAAGACTTAATAACAAAATTGCCCCATTTTACCCCAAAGGGGCTCCGTCCCTGCCAATAACACCCAACTCATGGATTATGGTTCCAGGACCACTAAGTACTATGGTTTGGGTTTTGACCTTTTTGTATTGTGTGTAGGTGTTTTTATGGGTTGAGACTTTTTTGTTGAGCATTTTGACCTGGACCACAATACTTTATAATCCTAGGTCTATAATCCAATTTCTAGAGATATGTTCCACTTTGACCCCTTTTAGATTTTCACCAAAATTCTCGTATCTTAAAAAGCGCGTGCCACAGTTTTCTTTTAACTTCTGTTTGAACAATTTACTAGAATCTGACAAGCCAGGCGGTGCACGGGAATTTTTCCAGAAATTTGATGTAACTTATTTATTCGAGTAGGTTTTTAGTAATTATCAATTGGAATGATAATTAGAAATTTAATGAAAATAAAATTGTAGTGCACTATTTATGTATTTTTTTAATCAAACATTATCTTTGTGTATTCTGTTGTCCAAGATATCTTCACAATTAAGTTGAAAAATATTGTAATGGAAGCATACTAAAGTCTATTTTAATATATTTACTAGTCTTCAAACCCGTGCGATGCACGGGACGTAATTAAATTACATATTTTATTAAAAGTTAATTTATTTATTTACTTTTTTTATTTGAAAAAAGGTTATCAATTTGTTATTTACAAAATAGTTCTTTTTTTTTTGAGAAGGAGATAGAGTACATAAATAAAAGAAAGTCAAGGAAGTGCTTGTCCACTAGCCCACTTGGCTAGGGTATAGGCTTCCTTAACTCCCGACCTTGGGATCTTCCTAATCCTACGACAAACAAGTTTAAGAAGAAACAACCTATAGAAAGAAAGGACATCTTTGCACAAAACCGGACAAAGGATCTTGTTCTGGAACAGGTGTACTACTTCAGCCGAGTCAGTGTAAATGATAATGTGGCAGAGCTTCTTCTAAATGGCCCTAGTCAAGGCACTTTCCACAGCCGATAACTCCATTTGCAACGCGGAGAGTCCTAACATTGGAACACTATTGTGTTCCAAGTTGCGACCTTCGTGCTTGAGAACCCAACCTATACTCCCTCTAAGATCTGAGGAATTCCAAGCACCATCACAGAAGAATTCTCCATCAATTATAGAATTCATGTATGTCTGCCACACAAACTCTTGTGGCAATCTAGATGGATCTCCTGCCATGTGGGGACACTAGACCGTGTCCGAGATGTTTTTCTTCAATCCTTCTTTCCCAAGGAGATTGAGTTCTGCCTGAATCCATTGCGGGATAACACTCGGATGGATCCATTCATTGTTCAAAGCGAGGCGGTTTCTTGCTATCCAAAGAAACCAACATGTACCCATAAATTCTTGGACCAGAGAGGGCCCTTCCACTTCTGCTTCCAGAAGAACTGTAGCCAGTTCTTGATCCATTGAGTCACTGTGATATTCCCTTGACTATTGTCTCTGATCCCTATTGATGTTGCAAACCACACACGCTTGGCCCACTCACAATCCTTAAAGAGGTGACCACAGTCTGCAAAACAATTACAACACAGGGAGCAACTAGTGTCTGCCAATGGATCCCATCTCGCCCTTCTTCCCTTCAAGGGGAGAGCATTGTGGAGAACTTTCCAAACTAGCATTTTCTATTTTGCTGGAACTGTTGAAGCCCATAATTTACGCCAAAATCTACGTTGTTACATGTTATCCTCAGCATCCAAACACCCTCCACTAGAAGTCCAAAGGAAGTAATAAGTTGATTTGATTGAAAACTCACCATTTCTTGTACTTTTCATCTTCACCATATTGTTCTCGGAGAGGGTAGGCCAGGATAGCTCTTGCTGAGTTTTTGGTAAACTGAGCTCAGATAACGTCAACATTCCAACGTCGTGGGTTATCTAACATTAGCTCACTCACTTTTTTGTTGATCCACTGAGGTCGATCATGGATATCCCTGAGGGTGGGTTCTCCCCTGCAGTCCGGTAGTACTCGATGCAATTGGAATGCTCCTGCACATCACGATCACGAACCTTGATCTGTGACTTGACTTTTTGAGCCACCTTAAACATGCTCTTCCACCCCCATGAGCTGGTTGAAGCATAAATGGTTATCTCAGTAAACGGGGAGTGTCCTTTGTATCTAGCCAGATACATCTTACCGAGAAGGATGTCCGAACTGTTTAGCAATCTCCAAGCTTGTTTAGCCAGCAGGGCATCATTTACCCATTCTGTGCGTCTTATTCCCAGTCCACCTGCCCCTTTCGGTGCAAAAAGGTTATGTTGGGCTATCCAATGCTTCCCCTGGTCACCTCCATTTGTCCACCAAAAAAAACCTGGTCATGATGGCATCCAGTTTCCGAGCAACTTTGTCTGGCACTTTATAAATGGATATGACATGGTTATGTAAAGCAGAGAGCACTGAGTTAATCAGGACTAGACGACCAACCGGAGATAAAAGTGTTGCCTTCCAATTTTGCAGTTTTCGATCAATAACATCTGTAAGAAACCCAAATTGTGAAGTCTTGTTTTTTCCAATGACCGGCGGAACCCCCAGATACTTGTCAAAGACCTCCTTCAGCACATAACCAAAAACAACAGACAACCCTTGTTTCTCTTCTGCAGTGGTATTTGGGGAAGTTATTATCCTTGACTTGTTAATATTAATGACTTGTCCTGAAGCAAGACAAAAATCATCAATGCACGCTTTGAGACTTAAGAAATGATCAGCCCAGAGATCAGTGAAGAAAATGGAGTCATCTGCAAAGAACATATGGCTAATCTCAAGGCTACCTCGAGCAACATTGATGCCCTTTATGTGCCCCCGTTGTTTTTCCTATTGTAGAAAATTGTCCAAAACATCCAGACACAGAATAAACAAATATGGAGAAAGGAGATCTCTTTGCCTTAACCCTGCCTCAGGTTGGAAAGGTGGGGAAGGATATCCATTGATGAGAACTGAGTATCAAACTGTGGACACGCACTCCATAATCAATCTGATCCAATTAGAGGAGAACCCTAGACGAGATAACACCTCACTCAGAAAGTCCCATTGAATCCTGTCGTAAGCTTTATTCATGTCCACTTTTATAGCCACCAATTTTACACCTTGTTTCCGATTCTTGATCGTGTGGAGCACTTCGTGAGCAATTAGACAGCTGTCCCCAATTAGTCGGCCCTGGATGAATACATTTGCACTGTATCAATAAGATTTTGCAACACATGCCTCAACCGATTCACAAGGCACCCGGAAAGAAGTTTATACATGACGTTACACAAGGTGATTGATCGAAAATACGTAATGAGTTGCAGATTTTTCATTTTTGGAATGAGAGTGATATACGTCAGGTTAAGTTCTTTGAGAATGGTCCCAGAGTTGAGCATCTGCAGGACAGCTGAGGTGACGTCGTCTCCTATTGACGACCACATTTTCTGAAAGAAACACGCCGGCAACCCATCCAGCCCCGGCGCTTTGAGGCATCCCATCTGCTTCAATACTCGTTGCACTTCAGAAGTTGTGAACGACCTGTTAAGTAGCTCCAGATCGATTGCTACCAGTCGTTTGTTGAACCCATTGAACCCCTTATGTTTCGCTCTTTCTCTGATAGTGACACTTCCAGTTGGTTTCGCGAAAAGGCTCCTGAAGTAAGACACCGCTTCTCCCATAATTTCATCCTCATCAGTGGTCCAGGCTTGTCCCGCAAGCACAAGTCCTCTTATTTTGGTGCAGGCTTTCCTGTGTTGAAATTGCCTGAAGAAAAGCTTGGAAACTGAATCTCCTTGCCCTAGCCAGCAACTTTTGGACCTCTGGGCCCAATATAATTCAACAAGATACAAGGCCTCCTCAATGAGACCTTTTTTATCACAAAAAGATTTTATAGCAGACGTCTCTAGGCCCAGACCCTGAAGAATATCATGAATAGTGAAAGGAGACCTGGACAGGCCCACTTCGTGGGCCACCTCATCTTGGGCCTGCCCCCCATGGTTAACACTACCATTTATGGGCTTCTGAGTGGAGCGTTTCCATTCCAAAGTCCACTGCTTACATTTAAGACGGAGTAGATGGAGATCCCGAATCACATCATAAACACTCCCAGTCTAGTGCTATCAACCCAAGGTGATCTTAGTAAATCCAAATTTCTTGGAATGGCTGGTCGTGTCCAGTTGAGAACACAATGGGCCCATGATCGGAGAACAAGATGGACAGATTTGTGATATAGGCGTCCGGAAAAGCTTGCCTTCCTGCTTGGTTACAGTATCCTCTATCTAGTGTTTCAAAGATAGAGTATGTACCAGTTCGACCATTAGACCAAGTATAAGTGACCTTAGTGGCTAGAATGTCATCTAAGATCATTGTTTGTTTCCAGCTTTGGAAGAGTTCCTGACCCTGAATTTGTGTTAAACCCCCCACCTTTTGGTCAAGGTACTCCACCTAGTTAAAATCGCCTAGTAGGAGTAGGAGGTTTGTAATTCCAGAACAAACATTGGTAAGTTCATCCCAAACCATTCGCCGGTGCTGGACTTCCGGATGTCCATAGACAAAACAATAAAACGAAGGGAAACTGCCAGTCTCATTCACTTGGCAGAACATGACATGGCTCGAAACATAAACCGCAGACACACTAACATCATGCTTACACATAACAACCATCCTCCCACTACGACCAATGGAATTAGTATCAGCAACAACAGAAAGATTTAGGCCTACAAGTTTCTTCCTAATAGACTGAATTGAAGTTTTACATTCCAGGAGACACAATAAACTAGGCTTAAAAGTGCGAAGAATCCATTTCAAATAGGGAACTACAGAAGACTTCGCTTCACCTAACCCCCTGCAGTTCCACACACAAACATTCATGGCTCCATTGGGGGTCCTTGACGGCCTACCCCCTTCGCCTCAACTGTAGTGTCTCCAACTTCCTCCTGGGTATCTCCACCCATGATGGAGTCTAATTTAGTCTTTGTCCTCAACGCCTCTCCAGTTATCCACAGTCGGTCCAACTCAGCCTGTTTTGCCCTTTTTGCCAAAGTAGAGTAGACGCCTCCTTTGCCCAAATCTTCATTTCTACCTTCCTCAAAGTAAAGCTCTGGCATGGATGTAGCTTTGCGTTTGAGGTTGAAAAAAGGTTTCAGTCCTTCTTTCATAGTCTCAGGGACATTGAGACTCGTCGACCTCTGGATACTCAGCTTTTGCTGCTTCTTGCCACTGCTGCTACCCTCATCCCCAGGTGACTTTGTTAGATTACCACTTTTCCATGCCTCCTCCCTTTCGTAAGCTCGTTGTTCCGCCTCCATATTAATTCATACCCTCTTCCTCAGTTGCGTTGTAGCGCAGATGCATCTTCATATTTTGCCCTCCTTCCAAACCTTTCTCCTGAACTATCTGCTCCATGCAAACTTTCAGCTCCACAGCTTTCCCTTTCATACTGGCATTCGTCATCTTGCTATGCCCTTCAACCTGATCCGAAATCTTGATTTGATCCACACCATGAGGTCGAAGGCTCAAGTTTAGATCTATATTTTGGTCCTTGTTTGTGGCTGTATAAATAGCCGATTGGCCTTTGACTGCGCATGCTGTACTGCCCAGAAAACCACGAACAACAGACTGTGTCAGATCCTCGGGAGGGGAATCAATGATAATTGGACAGTCTGGGGACAACCCTAGGCCGGTGGTTCTAGGGTTTCTGGTAAAAGTATTTAAGGAGAGAGTAGTGTTGACTCTCTTCCTCTAGCCCCCTTGATGGCTTGTAAACAAGCTATCTTGAATCCTTCCAAAAGTGGAGAATTTGGTGATGTTGGGCCCCTCTCTCCATTGACTTCCTCCTACCATATTGTGGCCTAGGATCTCCTCGGGCATTGGGGCTACCATATGGAACCCTTTGCTTGTGCAAGTAACTTTACCCACTCCAGTCACACTCTCTCCTCCTTGAGTGAAGCCCCACCTCCATAAATGCGCGTAGCTTTGATTGCCCTTGCCTACATCAGCTGGTGTCACGCTACCCCCTTGCATGGTATGCATGGCCCTTTTGTTGGCCTGGGAGTCATTATCTTCCGCCTTTCTTTTTCGATCAGCCATGCCTGACACCGACACTGTCACCACTGGCCCTCTAGTGGGAATTACTTGAGCCTGGGGAACCTCTTGCTTGCCCTTATCCTCCTGTAGGGAAGAGGACGCCACATAAGGGTATAAGAGCTGCCCTCCCTGGAGCCTTGTGGTGAGAAATGGCTCGATCGGTGGGAATGCTAGAGTCTTGTGCGAGTATAGCTGCTCCTCACAGTGGTACACCGGATATCCCTGTTTTTCCCAATCTTGGTACATTTGTACAATGCTTTTAGCCGTGTCAGCTTGAGAAAACTTGCAATCTCCAACTTGATGTCCCGCTTTCCCGCACTTCTTACAGAACACAAAGATTCCCTCATACCTAAACCTAATCCAAGAAGGTTGGCACCTTTGAAACTTAACAAACGCTCCTGGTGCCAGAGGGTTTCTCAGGTTGATCTTCACACGAACTCGCATTCTTTCCTGCGACAAATTCTTATCATCCTCACACCCTAATTCCACAAATTCCCCTATCACAAGCGCCAATAACTCTAGGACTTCGGACCTCCTATGGATAAAGGGGAGACCATCAACTTGAACCCAGAACATTGAACTCCAAAAGTTATTCCTCTCCGGAATACCATAATCCCCGCAAAACTTTAGCACTAAAAGCGAGCCATGAAGGGCTACATTTTGGGCTCGAATGAGGAAAGACACATCATCGTCCTTAGACACGATGATTTTAAACAGATACTCCTCACACACCACTCTCTCAACCTTAAGGATCCCTTTCAAACCCCAAAATTTATTCCCCAACATTTCAATCTGTTGGGGATCCCATTTTTCCGGTCAATAATGCGGCCCAGAAACGACCAGTTGAGAATTTTGCAGAAGTCTTCCGTGGGGTCCGACACTTCTACAACCGGCACTTTCGACTGGTCATTAGAAGGCTGGGTGGGAGACTTAGGGTTTGAAGAACTGAACGGAAAACGGATATTCGAAAGGCGGGTCCCCATGGTTTTCTATCGTTTTTTTATGTCAGGTGTTTTTTCCGTTTGTGGGGTGGAATGTAGGGGGAGGGAACTGCCATGTTTGGCTATATAAAGAAACTATCACAACACAGACTCATAATTGACTACACAACTGTCAGAGAGGACGACTTACCTGGTGTCCTCGGTCCCGGCACTCTACTCCTGAGCGTATCCAGTAGAAAATCCTCCATAAATGTGGGTGGTTGGGTCTCTCAGCAACTAGACCACCCAATGACCTTCCCAACGAAGATATTCAGAAGCCAAATTGTCACTTCAGCTTGAATGCTCTGGTTGAGTGACGTGCTGTTGATTTATGCCGCCCAAACCCTAAGAGATATCATCATTACCTACAAGCCTTCACACTTTCTTCTGTAGCTTGTATGGTTTGAAACAAGAAACTATTGTAATAAAGTGAATGTCGTGCATCCACCGGTGACGCTCAGTCCGAAGTTTTTGACGGAGAGCAGAGCCACCACAATTAAAGTTGATATTGTCGAACCTTTGAGGCAGATTTTTGAAGGGAGATTGAGTTTGAGAGTTTCTCTCTCTAAAGCACTCCTTCTTTCTAGAGTGCACACAAAATAGTTCTTTTATAGTATTGTTTTTCACTTATTGTGTAATAAAATTTGACCACTCATAACCAGAACCAAATCAAGTAACATAATATAATATCCTATCAAAATAACTAAATAAATAAATAAAACAATAGATATAATTATTTTTACTAAAGAAAGCGTAAAATTATATATAAATTAAATCATCAACAATATATTGGTCATGTATTTGGATAGATAATCCCGAACAATTCGTGTAGTCAATTTACCGGTCATTCAGTTCATTTAAGTGCACATAAATTGCTTGTGTTTGTCATTTTCTTTTTCGTGTCAGTTGCTTGTGACTCTAAAATTATCAACGCTCCATATTTTTAGAATATAATTTAATCTTGTTTCTACAAAAAGAGTTTATCAATTTAAGTAGAAAAACTTTTTGGAAAGTGGCAATATTTATCTAATTAATTTATAAATCAAATAAAATTAGACTTTTAAATAAAAATATACAAATATAAACTAAAATCAATTTTAATAAAGAGGTACAATTATAAAGTGAATAAAATTAATTTTCACTTGACTTATGCAATAGAATAATAAAACCTTACAATATCATGACCACAACAACCTCTCTTTTTGTGAGTCTGATATGAACCATTCTTTTATTGTCGTAGTTAAGTAAATAATACCTTCAATGTACCTTGAAAATTCCTTTGAATCTGCAAAAGCAAAAATTATTAGCCATGGTAAAACAATAATAATCATTAGTCGATGCAAATGAACAAAAAATTATCATCCACCATGTAGAGGCAAGAAATTTAAAATAAGAAGATGATGTCTACTTTTTGAATCAGAAAATGATGTCTATTTGGTTCATATGCTACAATTAGTCAATAATGAGCCAATTAAAACTCAATTAAAGAGAATCTAGACAATTAAATACAGGGAGAATACCTTCTTAAAATATTACAGTTACCACTATAATATTATTGGAAGTTACAGTTTCTATGTATTTTAACCGGGGGTTTTAATTTGGGGAGTTCATGAAATACATTATAAAAGACGGCTAACAAATACATTATAGATTATTTTTTATTTTTATAACCCTCATTGCTCATATTGAAAGGTTATATAGTAAAGATTTTACGATACAATTAAATTCATTTAACATTAAAATATATACCATTTCATTAACATTCCATTTTGTAAAAAAACCCCAATTATAACATTGTAAATCATGAGGCATTTGAAAATTAGTTATAGCTTCCTATTAATTTTGGAAAGTAAAACTCTTACAATAGATCGACTTGAAGTACCCAGTGTCTGAGTAGTTCTGACATGAATAAGAGAGGTATGTTACAACAGGGTCTAATAAGTTCCGGCATAAATAATTAAGAGATGTGTATTACAACTTCATTATTAATTTTAATCTTAGTCCTGAAGTTTGACGTTAATCGCGAGATAAATTCAAATATGGGAAGAAAAAGAAAACATTACATGTGCCTTTTTTTCAACCTACAAACTTTAAGATCCTTTTTTATTCAATCCATAAACTTTAGGGTCCAAAAATTAAACAATGAAAACTAAGGGTTCATAAAATAAATACTCCTATACTTCAGGGTCCAATAACCCTATCTTATTCTTATATATCATTACTAATATAAAAGGAGATTGTGGTAAAATTTTAAGAGATAATAAAGAATAGTCACCTAAAATTTAGTTACATTACTACATAGAATTGAAACCATAAAAAACTAAATTAATAATTATATAAGTCATTAAACATCATATGGAATTGAATTGTATTTAGAATATTTTCATATTTACTTCCCTAATTACTATAGATTCTTATTCCATATAAGTTCCTTCAGAAGGATATATTCATATGTATTTACTGAATTTATACAAACTAATTAAGTATCTGCATAGTATTTTGCAATTTCTTTCTGTTAAATTTTGCTACATTATTACTTATTACATTTCTACTTATAGACTTTATCTATTTTATATCATTGTAATTTATTACTGAATTTATACAAACTAATTAAATCATATCATTGTTAATTTCCGTTAATTACTATTCTTTTTAATTTATTTCGCAGCAACGCGCGGGTATTTGTTAATATATATATATATATATATATATATATATATATATATATATATATATATTATAAAGTAATTTGTGGAACAGGGCTATAATCTTGGGTGTAATCGTTGATTTTAATTGGTCATAATCCTGGGATTTGGCTAAGTGTAACTTAAATTGGGTTTTATTGCAATACATAATACTACGTTATCCATGCCTTAACTTGGTCAAAATTAATTAGTGCTCATATTAATTCCTTAATTAAAATCACATCCATATATATGTGCTTGCATGGCTCGTTTGATATAAATACTGGCTGTAATCGCTCGATGTAGTTAAGTAACAAGCCATCGAACGCTTTCTCTAAAGTATTCAAAAGTTTCTCGAGTATCAAACACAATTGTTTAAGTCCTCCAAAGTTTATCTTGTTGCTTGAAGAATGGCAAAATCTAATCCTGCATTTTACGCTCTCCTCTTCATTTCAGCATCTAGTAAGTACTAGTACTTAGTTTCTCTCTCATTTTCGTGAACACTATATTTATTTAAAATTTAAGAAATTTAAAACTATTACCCAATATGTCATACGTTTATGATTTGACTTATCTAAAATGATAGTATATATTATATTAATATGACAATGACTTTTAAGCATGTACTAAAATTAGAATAGACTTTATCATTGGTATATAACAAAGTAGAGTGCTATAATTATCCATTTATAAATAGGACCATGATAACCATCTTGACTCAAATGATTCTTAACCATCTTGAATTGTTTATATTTCATATTTTTATAACTTTTATTAATATTTTCTTCAATAATTATATATATTTATCAATTATAATAATATAATACTTATTAGCTAGGTGAAAAAATATAATTATAGCCTAATTTTATCAATCGTAGTAGAAAATCTACATTTTATACATAATTTTATATTTATGTAATAAATATCAATAAATAATTATTTTTAAATTGTTTATAAGTTGTACTAACTCTAAAATAATGAAACATACCTTTAGAATAATTTAAATACACTTACATTTAACTTTATTAGTGATTTAGAAGAAATGCAAGATAGTTAAGAGCCATCTTGCGTCAAGATGTTTATCATTTTCATTATAAATTTCTAACATTAAAATTCTTGTTCATAGAACGATCTTTTAATAGATATCAGTGACCGTTAATGAGCTATGACATTTTTAATATTTCATTTTTCAAACCTTCTTTTAATATAAAAAATATAAAGATCTAACATTAACAAAAGTTTGATTTGTTTGGATGCATGCAAATGAATGAATATAGTAGTTGGAGTGGCGTTGATCAATGCCGTAGAAGGCAAAACTTGCGAAGAAGGGATGGGAATTTGCGGGACAGACTGTAAAGACAGATGTGCACAGAAACACCCGGGTGGTGAAGGATCATGTAATCATCTAATATCGCCTCCTCTATGTAATTATTATCAATGTGGACCAACCCCACCTCCTACAAAAAGGTGTACCATTGGCCTTGGACTTTGTGGCATAGAATCTTGCTTTAACGAGTGCTGTAACTCCAAGTGCAATGCCCAACACCCGGAGGAGAAGGCTATTGTGTTAATGCAGCGGGTACATGGTTGTGTCAATGTGAATATAATTGTTAGGGAATTTCTAAGTTTTTTTTTTTTTTTTTTTTTTTTTTTTTTTTTAAAATGGTAAGCGAGTGAACGGCAGGTTAACGACGTCTTCTCACAAGAAATCGTCCCGCCCTATCTAGAGCAACTAAGTTACAAAGATTGGGGTTATTAAGGATTGTTGTACTATCACCAACCCCTCTGGTATGTCCTTGATGTGCTAGCCAGTCGGCCACCGCGTTGGCTTCGCGGAAAATATGAGAAATTTTAACATCTTGGAACCGTTGAAGGATTATTTGAGCATCCTTGATGAGACCTCTAATCTGCCAAGGAATAGAATAATTACCCTTTAGAGCCTGTATGACTACCATATTATCGCCTTCTATATGAATGTGTTGGTAGCCTTTTGACATCGCCTCAACCAACCCATCTCTCAGCGCCCTCGCCTCCGCCACCAAAATTGGAGCGTCACCATAGTACTTCGCTCCACCGCCAAGCACCGCTCCCCGCCAGTCGCGCAAAATGAACCCTCCTGCCGCCGAGTTGTTGATGAGAGAGCCGTCGAAATTTAATTTGACGACTCCCTTAGGGGGGGTATACCATCGAACCAGAGAGACAACATTAGTATACCCACCCCTGAAACTGCTACCATGATTTTCTACCTCATGATTGTTCCTGATTTGCCATTCAGCTGCCCTACTTTTGGCTTGAATGAGACTCTGCAAAGGACGAAATATTTTATTTCGGAAAACAGCCTCATTCCTGTTCTTCCCAATCGTCCATAAGAGAAAAATACCCCTAGTTAATTCTCTGTTGTGGTCCCCGGATTTATTGGCATTTAAAAACTGGCTTATGGAAGTAGTCCCATGATTAGTAACAGGATCTACAATCCAGCCATGTTGACTTGCTAGAGCCCATGTACGGCGGGTCGTAGTGCATTCCCAGAAAAGATGGCTATCACTTTCTACCTCCTCTAGACAAAGAGGGCAGGTCGGATCCAACCTCATTCCTCTTCGTAGCAGGTTGCCACGTGTTGGGAGGGCCTTGTGAAGCATAAGCCACAGGAAGATGCTAAGTTTGGGGGGTATATCGATGTCCCAGATCCATCTGAACTCCCATTTATCTGAATGTGCTATACAATCTTGGATGATCCTCGTAGTTGATTTCGTTGAAAAAGAACCATCACCAGTGAGACCCCAACAAATTTCATCATTAATAGTAGCCATTGTAATAGGAATGCCAAGTATTTTTGAATAATAGAAGGGTCCTGAATAAGGTTGCTTAATTTGTCTACATCCCACTGCTTAGTATGGGTAATAAATTTATCTACAGTTAGTTCTTTGTCAACCACTTCATTGAGTCCACATAATTCTTGAAGCGGTTTATCATTAATCCAATTGTCCGTCCAGAATTTAATAGATTTACCATCCCCTAGTCTCCATCTTATACCCTGTTGTAAAATATTCCTAATTTTGAGCAGATTTCTCCAGACTGGTGAATCCGTTGGCTTGCTTTTATAGGAGAATAGGTCGTTTGTTCTTAGATATTTTTGCCGCATCAGGTTGGCCCAGAGTGAATCCCCCTTTAGAATTTTCCAAGCGAGTTTACATTGAAAGGCCAAATTAACAGCCTCTGTTCTTCTAAGGCCCAGCCCACCAAACTCCTTTGGAAGACAAATAGTATCCCAAGCAACCATAGCCATCCCATTATCATTATTATTTTTCCAAAAGAAATTCCTATTGATTCGGTCAAGGCTGAGACAAGCCGCTTTAGGGAGTCTAAAGCATTGCATCGTATGAGCCGGGAGAGATTCTAGATTGGATTGTATGAGAACCACCCTACCCGCTTTTGAGAGCGCATTCGCTTTCCATGAAGTCATCCTATCCGTAGCTTTTCCTATAATATCATCGAAATCTCTGAGATTTGGTCTGCCTTGATTAATCTTACACCCTAAATATTTTCCTAATGAGTCGGATACAGGGATGGTAAAAATCCCATGAATCATATCTTTAGTCTGCCGTGTTAAAGTTTTGGAGAAAATTAATTTAGACTTATGAAAGTTGATTAATTGCCCTGACAAATTACAGAATTTTGAGATAAGTTCTTTTAATTTCAAGGCCGCATGTTGAGAGGCCTTACAGAATAATAAACAGTCATCAGCAAAGAATAAGCCGGGAATCTTCAACGAGTGGGGAGCTAATTGAATTCCCAACCCAGACTTAGCTTCGTTAGCTATACGTTCAAGCATAGAGCCAAAGACATTCATACAAATCAAGAAGAGATAAGGTGAAAGGGGGTCACCTTGCATGACCCTCTTGAGGGTTTTATAAACCCATTTGGGGTGCCATTTATCAAAATTGAGTAAGAAACAGTAGTAACACATTGGTCAACTAGGTTGACCCATTTAGGACTGAAACCCAAATTGTTCAAGATATCTCTCAAAAAAGACCATTCAATGCGATCATAAGCTTTTTCCATGTCTAGTTTTATCGCAACCCAACCTTTTTTGGCTTTTGAGGTTTTAAACTTATGCATAATTTCATGAGTTATTAGGATATTGTCATGAATAGATCTACCAGGAATGAAGGCACTTTGCAACGGTGAAATGATTTTCTCCAGTAACGGTCTTAATCGATTGACCATAACTTTAGCAATAATTTTATAAACAGTATTGCAAAGGCTGATAGGCCGATAATGGCCAGTCTGTGTCGGGTTGCTGATTTTCGGGATAAGCGTTATGAAAGTGTGGTTGATTTCTTTCAGTAACCTTCCTTTAACAAAAAAATCTTGGATCGCTGATACAATGTCACTTTCAATAATTTGCCAGGAGTCTTGGAAGAATCCAGCTCCAAATCCATCTGGTCCCGGGGTCTTACCAGGGTCAATATCAAAAACCGCCTGTTTTATTTCGTCCTTAGAAGGAATTGCCAACAGAAGGTCATTGTCCATGTCTGTTATAATTTTTTGAATATCTAAGCAAGAATTAAGGGACTCGGAAGTCCCCTGAGAGGTGAAGCGGAGTCTGTAGTCCTCCACAAATTTCGTCCCAATTTCCTCTTCATTTTCGAGCCATTCATCTTCCGCTGTCTTTATTTTGATAATTTCCTGTCGTTTTTGTTTTGCTTTTGCTAATCTTTGGAAGTAGGAGGAGTTCCTGTCTCCTTTTACCAGCCAATCTTTTCTAGCTAACTTACCCCAATATTTTTGGTGATATAAAAGAAATTTTTCCCGTTGTTTTATCATGCGATTTAACCAAGAATTTAATCGGACGTTATTGGGGTTCTCTAGCAGTTTTTCTTCAATGTATCCAATTTTATCCAAATTCTTTTCTAATTTGGTTTTGAAGTGTCCAAACTGTTTCTTAGCCCATTCTCTCAAACCACTTTTGACAAGTTTTAATTTTTGGGTGACGCGAAACAGTCGGGTCCCTTGTTGAGGTTGACTCCAAAGTTTTTTGGTGATCTGCTTCATTTGGTCATATTGACTCCAAAAACGCTGATAACGGAAGGGAATATTTTTGTGCTTAACGGATACTTGACTAGTTTCCATAAGCACCGCACAGTGATCCGAAAACGTAAAAGGACCATGCCAAGTAACCGTGTCCGGGTATCTATCTGAAAAATCCTGACGCAAAATTACTCTATCTAGCCGTTCATATACCCAGTGTCCTTGCATTCTTTTCTTCCAAGAAAATGGACGTCCTCGCACTACGGCGGATTCCCCATTTATATGTGTTAGGAAACGTGTAAGTCTTTCCATCCTAGAAACAGAAATTGCATTTCCACCCCTTTTCTCTGACCTTGATTCTAGTTCATTAAAATCTCCTATAATACACCAGGGAAGATCAAAAATAGTGTGGAGTCTCATTAGGTTGTTCCAAAAACCCTCTTTCTCGCTACGTTGAGCAGGACCATAAACACCTGATATTATGCAATTATTTTGTTTATCAACGTCGTGCACTAATAAGTGAATGGATCTGTTATCTTTACGGAGAGGCGCTATTCGGAGGTGACTAGAATTGTCCCAAAGAGCCCAAATTCCACCCGAGTGGTTAACGGGGTTGACAATTTCCGCATTTTCAAAACCTAATTGCCGTATAATAGCTTCTGAGTTAGTTAAATTTGTCATTGTTTCAATGAGAAACAAAATATCTGGTTTTTGATTTCTTTTAAGTGCTTTTATTTCAGCTATGATTTGTGGTCTCTTTGCTCCACACACATTCCACGCAATAACTTTCATTTAATCATTTGGAAATACCAGCCTGGCAGGCTGGTGAGTTGTCACTAGTAATCGATTCCAGTGGTTATTTAAAAAAAGACTCTTGTGTCGGGTAAAGTTAGACCTTGATAGTCCCCAATGGAAGAACCAAATGATCCACTGAATTGGAGTCTTGCCATGGAAAACCATGGGATGTCTGAAAATGGCCTTGGTGGGATACTGAAAAGCATCACCACACTCACCAGAAGATTTTCTGAAACTAATTGTGAACTGGTAAAATATACATAACCAACTTGCTACATACAACCAATCCCAACAAACTTCGATCAAAGAATTTGAATTTTGAGATTGAACGTTGTTCCAGCAATGACCACAGTTTGTTCCTTGAGGGTATACTCCAATCACAGCCAGCCAGGATCTCTGCTCCAGGAGTGATTTTCCTACACACCAAATCACGAAGGCACATACATGAACACCAAGGTTTTTCTGTAACTGCAAGAGCCGACCCAAAATTTGGTACATAAAAAATAACTTTTTGAGAATGCGGAACCAATTCTGAAATGAGAATTTAGTAGTAATATCAAGCCATTTGAAATGGGAAAACAAAGCGACTGAAGACCAGATAGGAGAGTATGCACCTAGGCTTCGTAAATACACTAAAATATATAAAGAGTAGGATAAACATTTTCAGGAAACGTTGTTTTAGAATTTTTAATTTTTGTGTATCTTTCTATATAGTTGTTTTTGAATCCTTAAGCAATTACGATTTGCGTTATTAATTGTTGAATAAATTTAATATAGGTGCAAGTTTTAAAACTCCTACAATATCTGTTTTTGTCGTTCGTCTATTTCATTAGTGTCGACCTAAAATTAATAGTACCTATATGATGAATAGGACATAAATTTCATTTTGTCCAACTTACTCTTTGTGATAAGGATAGAATAGTAATTAACATATTATAGCATTTTACACCGAAAGAGTCATCAAAAACACACACGGTTGCTACTAAAGGGTGGGCGCAAAAAACCTAAACAAAAAATCAAACCGCAAAACCGTAAAAACTGAATTGGTACGTATAACTGTTTGCATATTTGAAAAATGCGGTTTAGGCTAATTAAATCGGTTTCACCAATTTAGGTTTTACATTTTGCGAAACGGTTAACCGTTGTTAACCGGTTTTGCTTAATTTAATAGGAATATACGAGATTTCAGAGTAAAATGTTAATTTTTTTGTCATAGTTGTTACTTTAAATCTCAAAAATCGGTGGTTAACCGCGGTTAATCATAAATTAAATCCAAAAAGCGATTAATTGTGTTTTCAATCTGGTTAACCGGTTAACCAGCGGTTTCAGTTTGTTTTTGGTTTCCAAGTTTGACTTATGATTAACCGCATAATGCAATTTAGGTTTAGGTTTATAAAATTTAGAAACTGCATGTGCGATTAACCGGTTATGCCAACTCCTAGTTGCTCAAGATTTAAACATCAAGTGCGATGGAAAACCTGCCTCCAACTTCCATACCATGACCATGCATTAGATCATCATATTTTTTTAGTAATATTTGTCACACACGCACATATATAATTAATTGGATTCTAATAATCCCTACTTCCAAGTTCCAACAATAGTATAACAATAATTCCTAATTTTATTTTTAGTTTTGGCGATTCAAAAAAATAAAATAAATTTGGATTGTAGTTGTACCAAATCCATCTCCACATTCTTTTTAATTTTTTATATTCCCGCCCCATTTTGTTTTTTTTTTCATTCCTTCCCACGGAAAGGTAATGAAGCATAGTTACAAAAAGAATTTTTAAATTATTATTTTGAGAATTCGAGCATTTATTATGATTTTTTTTAAAAAAGAATAAAAGTGAAAAATTGTAAAAAAAAATCGTAAAAAAATGAAATTTTTTTGGAGAAACATTGTAAATTCATTGAAAATCATGGTAAAGTGTTATACTAATTTTTGAACCAAATGCAACTCAAAATTTATGATATTTGGGGTATAGTCTCGGTGGTGTTTCACAAAAATTAAATTTTATTTTTGTTTTGGAACATCAGAATCCAAAATGAAAGTAGGGATTATTGCTATTCAGTTGGTGAAAGTTCAAAGTAGTGATTATTAAAAGGGTTTTTGGCCACAAATAATACGTACTGAGGGGCTTGTGATTGGGAATAATCCAAAGTGACTTTTTGGCCACTAGCAGTCTGTACTTTTTCACTATTTTCTCGTAGCAGTCCAAAATCAATTTCCGGCACCGGAAAGCTGACGTGGCGACCGGAAATCTCCTTTTTGGAGTGTGAAAAAACATACTTTCCGGTCGCCACGTCAGCTTTTCGGTGCCGGAAATTGCTTCTGGACTGTTATGAGAAAATAGTGAAAAAGTACAGACTGGCAGTGGCCGAAAAGTCACTTTAGATTATTCCCAATCACAAGCCCCTCAGCACGTATTATTTGTGGCCAAAAACCCTTATTAAAATCCAATTTCCTCACACACACACACACACACACACACAAATCATGTTTACTTTATCCATTTTGTTAATAGTGGTGTTGCAAACTTTCCTTTATGGAATTTGTGGTGGCCTAGCCATTATCAAATTTTTGGTGGGACGTAGTTTTTGGGTGGTGATTTTCCTTTATCCCAAGTCCATATCGGGTTCCAAGGTGTTTTCCGGGTTCGAAATCGTTTTCCCCTATCTTTCCCAACTCAAGCAGCGTCAAATCCCTCTGTGTTAGAATTAGCAAAGCTTGTATTGATTTCTTGGTTATCTTGTTTCTTTATCCTGTATTTTCTTGGTTTATTAGGTATAGGAAATTGGCTATATAAAGCCTTCCTTCCCTTCATTTGTAATTGAGTTGAGATAATCAATAACATCATTTCTTCAATCTCTCTCCCTTTTCTCTCTTAGTTTCACCAAATTATGGTGAAACTTAACATGGTATCAGAGCGGGTTTAATTTAACCAAAACCTTTACCCAGTCTCCGTCCAAAACCCCCTTTCCACCTTTCCTTCATTCTTTCTCTCTTTAGTTTCCCCGAATTGGGTGAAACTTAACATGGTATCAGAGCGGGTTTAATTCCCCTATTCCACATTCTTCTTCATCGTCATTTCACATTCCATCTTCATCCTCAACCACCGCAAATGTCTCCATTTCATCTTCCATCTTCCATCATCCCTTTTCCGGGTTAATTTCTGGTCAACATCTTCGCCGGCGGCCTCTTTCTGGACCCTACTGTTCCTTCGTCTTCTTTTCCCCCTGATTCCGTTCTTCTTCCATTTCATTTCTCAATCCCCAGCAACCAAACGCCCCATTACCGAAAAAGATGCCCAATTGAGTTCGCCATAATATCAAGCTTTGTGATAACACCAATGATTCGATACCCTTCTGGATCTGCAATTCCAGCCATCTGCAGAGCATCTAAATTTGCAAGATCAGAATTTGCAGGCCAGTCACCAACTGGAACCTTCGTTAACTATGGGATCACCGACTGTCCCAAGATGATCGAACCTAAACTCGACAATGGCGGACGAGGCAATCTCATCTCCGACGACGCCATCTCTGACGGTGGCTGCGGAATCGATCTCGCGGACTTCTTTGAACGTGAATCGATCAATCCGCGTTTCAAACCGATGGGTCCGACTCGGAAATACTCTAGATGGAGAGATCCATCAGCGGGTTGTAATATATTAATTGTATTGTCTTTGGAAATCTTATAGTCAAATTTCAAAAATTTTGACCATAAATTTCTCAATATATACAATGGGTTGCTATATAAAATTATATTATTCAATTCGTAATGAAAATTACTATCATAAAAGTATAATATTACAATTGTTAATGACATATTATGCAAAAAATTATTAATCAAAGAGTGACATTGGAGACCGTGAAAGTCAAAATTACGATAATTAATTAATATGGAACGGATGGAGTATATATTATTGATAATCGCAATATTATACTTTTGTGATAGTATTTATCGTCATTAATCTAATGGTAGTTACTTTATATAACAACCATTGTATATATTGAAAAAGTTATGGTCAAAATTTTTAAAGTTTGACTGCATGATTTCCAAAAATAACAATTTATATGGAACAAAGACGGTAATATTGTTGTGCTATCATGACCAGGAGACCTATGGTAATTACTTATCATACTCTTTAGTAGCACATCGAATAATAGATTAAAGACTAGCTAATTTTGCTGAGGTCATTAAATTATTTTGTAACAAGTGAATACTAATACTAGGACGAAATATTAGAGTGATACCCAAACTTTAAGCATGTTAGAAGAAGTTTGGACAACTTGCTCATGCTTTAGCCCATTTCAATCCTATTGATTGGGAGGAAGAAATATGGTTGGGTGTTGAGAGAATCGAACTTGTGACCTCTCGCAACACCCTGCATTTGTAACTGCCTAACTCTTTATGCGGGGATGTTACATCTTGCCTATCTTATGTTTATCCCCAGTATTGGATTTTCATGTGAAAATCTTATTTTCATCACCTTTATATTGTTCTATTTTATTTTCAATACCTTTTTCTCTAAATTAATTATCTTATTTGCCTATATTATGATATTAGATCCATTTAATCTGAATTTAATTCCTACAAGTGGTTTTAGTTCTGAATTTTGATACTAACATATACTATCAAAAAGATGTTACCCTTGTACAAGCATTCTTGGTGTGTTTTCAAAGCGCTCACACCTCATTTTCTCACTTTTTTCTTTTTCTTTTTTTTTGTTTGGGTGGCGTAGACATAATATAAGAAATTAAATACATCGTTATAGAAGGCCTTACCTTTTAGCTTTAGTGGCTACAGTATATACTTCCTTAACGTTTGATTTTTTTTTTGACAATATAACACGAAGAAAAATTTTAAAGTAAAGGCCTACAATATTGTAGGAGAAACTGACACTCTTGTGCTATTGCTAATATATTTGAAAGGCTCAGACAACCTCCACTTCATCGTGAGGCTTGTGATTCTCTGGATACCCAAAAGCTGGCATGTTTAAATGTGCTCTCTACAGCTTGTACGTAGCGCCATTTGTATTGCTAATCCTAGTTGAGGTTTAGCATACTCATGGATTTTCCTACTACTATCCCTAAGTACCTAGCCAATCTGGCCCTCAAGGGTTTTCTTGTCCCATGCTCCATCACAACTAAACTCTAATGAGTTTGCTTGTGAGTCTTCCATTCCCCATTGGAATCTATCTTACTGTAGCTTGGTATGTGGGTTACAATTATCTAATTTTGCCTCAAATTTTCTCCTCTTCTTCTGTACTTTGTTCATCAATCTAACCTCCTCTCAAACCAACCCAATTATGTATGCTAATACTATCTCTTGATTCTTAAACACCTTGCTATTGCGTGCCATCCAATTGAACCATATTATACCCATGAATTCAGTCCCAAGTTCTTTCCATCTATGTTTTCATTTTAAAAGAAAGCACAACCAATGCATGCCTCACCCATCTCAATCTCTGGTCGAACTTAATGTCCCAAATCCAGAAGAAGAAGTTATCCTCAAAACTATCTCCAAGATCTTCGGACTTTGACCACCTTCCTTTTCAGGTTCATGTCAAGTGGTTTTAGAGGCACGAACGGGGTGGTAGCTACTTGGGTAGCCCTGAGGCCTTTCCGGGTCTCTACAAGAGACAACTACCCTGCGCATGGAAATAAGGAGAGTTAGGATCAACATGGGAGAAGAAGCACCATGGATAATGGGAAGAAAAACAGTGCACGATCGTGCTCCTCAGTTGCACGATCATTGCAGGGACAAACTCAAGGGCGTGCCACCCCTTCCCGAGGGTGGGGCGCGATCGTGCCACCTCTATGGTACGATCGCACCGTTTTCGAAGCAGCCAAAGTTTTGGGCAAGAAAGCTGACGACACAATCGTGTCGTCCCTACGACATGATCTTGTCACTCCCAAATTGTAGCTTTCAAACGGCAAGGTCTCTCTTTCTTTTGATCTTTGGATTTTCTTACTTCCCCATGTAATTTTCCTGATGTGCCCCTCCCCTATTAAAAAAACATTAGGGATTTACCTAACAAGGTAACATACACTTGGCCTTAAGGAAGGGATCTCCGACTAGATGAAATAATATTTGGTATTTTGAGACCAACTCATAACTCTCTCAATCTTTATCCTGCTTGATGGTGATTGAACCTTCTCTTTATTCATTGCTTGGTGATACTTTAGAGTAATCATGATGGGGAATTGTTGAAGGTTGATTATGTTGGAATTCACCCATGAGTAAAAATGTCCCACATCGAAAAAATAAAGAGAACATGGTATATAAGTCAAGTAAGCTACTCCTCTTAAAACCAATTGGTTTTAAGATGGAACCTCACTTGACTTGTGTACAATGGGCCTTGGTTGAAGTGGGCTCCCCCCTCGGATCTCCCCAACAAGTGGTATCAGAGCCGATGGTTCGTTCGGCTAGGCGCGTGCAAGGTGCGGGAAGATCGCCATGGAAAGGAGCAGGGACCATAGCACGTGCGCGGTTGGGTCTCCTGAATGCGCAGAGTGGTGGCATGAGACTCAAGTGGAGTAGGGTGCGACTCTGTGGAGTAAGGTGCGGCTAGGACTCTTGAGGCAGAGTGGTGGCATGAGACTCAGGTGGAGTAGGGTGCGACTCTGTAGAGTAAGGTGTGGCTATGATGGGCTCCTGATGGTGACTTGAAACCTTGGCAAAAAGAAGCTTCCGATCAAGGGGAAGAGACTCATGTGTGAAGAGGGAGATTGTTGGGATTCACCCATGAGTAAAAATGTCCCACTTCGAAAAAGTAAAGAGAACATGTTATATAAGTCAAATGGGCTACTCCTCTTAAACCCAATTGGTCTTAAGATGGAACCTCACTTGACTTGTGTACAATGGGTCTTGGTTAAAGTGGGCTCCCTGCTTGGATCTCCCCAACAGATTACTTGTTCGTGGTTCATCTCCTTTATGCAAGTGGCAACTTTCTCAGATTATTTGGTGAGTTTCTCTTTAGAATGATCATATCTACCTCTTTCCTTATTATTGTTGTGAAATCTTGAAGGGGTAGTGGTTGTATTAGTATTTGGGGTGAATTGTTGTGATATTCCTCTGTTTTGGGTAGAGTTTTGGGCGTTTGTAGATCATCAATGTTTGGGTTTTGTGATTCTTGATGCAAAATCCTAACTTGGGGCCTTGAATACATGCTAAAGATGAACCTTTTCATATAGTGAGCATGCATCAAATTAGTATTGGAGCCTAGGAGAGCTAGATTAGTTGTGTTTGGGTGATTTTTGTCCCTTGAATGCTCTGTTTTTTTGGCTAGAAACTTGACTTGGTAGATATTCTTGGTTGTTTTGGGTTGTATTTGGTGTATATATGAGGACTTTTGCATGAGCATTTTGGATGGGTTGCTGTTGAGATTTGGTGTTGATTGAAGTGTGTTTGGATTAGTGATTGCGGTGGTTATTTATGTTGTGTGATTTAACTCATTGATAGTCATTTCCTTTTGTCGGTAACACCCCATTTTCCCCCACAAAATAGTCTCTCAAAACTCCACAAATTCCCTTAACTACAAAAAACCCTAGCCTCATCCAATCATCTTACCGTAACCCGTCAAATCCCAAAACTCCACAAAATGGCCTCGACGACAAGTCAAATGGGAGAGGGAGAAACCCCTCTTAACCCAACTCCCCATTTCAATTCAACCAAAGCCTCTAATGAACTTTGGAGAGAATTAATTGCCAACAGCCAAAACATCGTCGATCGTCAAATGGGCGATCTCATTGGAGCCATTAATGCCCTTTGCGTCCAAGTGCCAAGGAGGAACGATGTGGATCCTAGGCCTTCCCCTCCTCCCCATAGGGGTGACGATGGTGATCCACCACGAGGCCCTTGAGGTCAAATCGACTTTGGTGATGGTGATGGCTCGAATAAATATTTGGATGACACCTTTCCCATGGAGGCTCCTCGTATTCATAGGCCCCGAGATGGAATGGGCACCCCCTAAGTCGAGCTTCCTACCTTCGATGGTAGTGCCAACCCCGATAACAACTTTGAGTGGGTTTGGGCAATGGGGAGGATCTTCGAGGTTAACGAGTATAATGGAGTAAAGCAATTCAAGATTCCACTTTGCAATTGACCAAGTACTTTGCTTACAAGAAACCCTTAAATGAAAACTCAATCTTTCGCCCAAAGCCATGAAATTCAAAGCAGACAAACCCAGATTGAGAAATGAGGAGTTTCATACCTGAGTTTCATACGAGCAATGAGATCTCATATATTGATCGACGCCGACGTCTTCGACGGAGAGAGCGATGGAGAGAAGGTTGAGGCACAGAGGGGGTCGGTCGGCGTGACTGCGTAAGGCAAAGAAGACTAGAAGACGGAGTTTTTATTTTTGAAACTGAAAGAAGCAGACTGGAAGATCGAAATGAGGAGAAAAGTTATATGGAAATCCCTAGACACTATTGTAATTCAATCCTTTGTGTTTAGGTTTGGTCCAGGGACTGGGCTGAAGACCAAAATTTGATGTTTTCTAGACCGAGGACTGGACCGAATTATTTTAATTTTGATCCAATCCAGTCTAGTCCATTTTCAGTGCGGGCTGAATTATGAACATCCCTACCTAATTGTGGATCAGCCCCAAGCATCTATGCATAATAAATGCACCAATACCATATACATGGCTAGTGTTAATCGGTTAACTCCACCCGGACTTCCTGATCGGGTCTGCGTATGCGCATATGATGGCTTAGTCTGATAATTGAAAGTGGGTATCGCTCAAATAATAATAATGCAATACGGTTTACTTCATTTTCTTCTCCCTCGGTTTCCAAAATGAATTGAAATATGTGAAATAAAATGAATTGATAAAATATGATTTACTTTACAGGGGTATGCATATTGAGTTTCGACTCATTTGCGAAATATCTTATGTTTTGTTTTAGGTGCTGACTCTAGTAGTGGAAAGTCAGTTACTGGTATGAAGCAAGGTTAATAGGTTAGGATCAGTATTGATGACAAGTGAAGAATTGAGCTATCCAGTGTTGTAATGAAGCTACTTTGGATTGTAATTGCATATTTTTGGCTATGTATAATGTTTAAGACTTCTTCAGAGCTTGTAGTTGCACTTGGTTTTTTGTATCAAGCATGTTAGTTTAGCTTTGTCCATGGATGTGGACATGGATAATATCTTCAAGTTTTATATATTCCATTGCGTCAATCGTTTGGATTATGGATAGTTTAGTCTTAATCAAGTGATTATGAACCTAGGGATGTTACAAGCTTGGCATGACTTGTCTAATTCATTATCTTGAGCCCTAGCCAAGTCGAGTTGATCTCGAGCTAAGCTGTATGAGCTTCCTACTGAGCTGACTTGGCTCATTTTCATCCCTAGTTGAAAATAAGCTACAATATGAGCAACTCGATTACCCCCTCTTTATAAATGTGATCAAGCTATAAAAATGGAAGTGAGAAAATTTCAACAAAAATAGTCTCCTTCGACTACTACTCTTGTGAACCCAGCTTCTGTCACCTTTAGGGCAAACACTCCCGTAGCTCCTCTGTAAAACCGCTCGACATTCGTCATACTCTCAAATATTAGTATACACTGAACAACTCTGGTTTTCAATGTCTAAATTGATCTAATGTCCACCTTTTATCGGATTTCGTTTTTCCACTATATAATAAAAATAAATAAGAAGGTTTCCCAAATTGATTTTGATTATATTCCCTTTGTGGGGCTTTTTTTTAAAGGAAATTATAGGGCTCTTCTTTGGGATGAAATGGAAAACTTTCTTTATTGGATTAGAACATTGTAACTATAATTACAGTAATATATGTTTTCAGATTATATTCCTAAAATTAATGCATGTTTGGCTCATCATAAATACCCCACACTATCATTCTCAAATTTCAACATCAAAAACGTCATTACTCCATAGTTGAAGCTTGCAAATATATGTTCTTTTTGTATTCTGAACCACAAGCACTAACTTAACCATAAAAATGTTGAAATTTGGCCTGACATTTTATGTTATGGTTCTCCTGTTAATGGCTTTGGGTAATTTGTCTCATCTTTGTTTTCTCATTTCGATAGCTTATATTTATTCATGATATGCTTTATACATTTATATTAAGAAAATGAGCTGAGCGAAACTAACAGAAGTTTACTTTGTTTGAATGTATGCATGAAAATGAATACAACAGCTGTAATGGTAGAGATGAATGGTGTTGAAGGCGGGACAGAGAGGGCTAAATTCCATTCAAAGGCTAAAGAGTGCAGCATCGGGTACGGATTATGTAGTATAGCACATTGTGGTAATGATTGTTGTAACTCCAAATGCGTTGCCGACCACCCTAGTGGTGTAGGCTATTGTGTCACTCTTGGGTGGCTACTCTTGTGCCAATGTGATTATCTTTGTTGATATCAAAATATATTAATATATAAAAGTAATATCTTTGAATTTTGAAATGGTAAGTAGAGAGTAAATTTAGGTGCCCACAACCAATGTGATTAAAGATAAATAAAATATATTAATTAGGGTTGAAAATTTAAAATAAAGACACCAAAGTGAATGTAGGTAAATTAACCAATCATATATAAAAAAAATAAAATTTGGTAGAATAATTTCTTCTATTTTCCCACACAATCTCCACAACACGTGCCCGCTACCCACTACATACTCAACTCTAATTGTTAGGAAAAAGTAAGTGCAAGTTTATAGCGGAAGTGAAATAAATGAGATGACGGAAATTATGACAAAATTCATGAACGAAAAATAAGCGATAAAACGAACACCAGGTTTACATGGGAAACTGAAGAACTCGGAGGAAAACCCACGGACGGCGACAACCAGAAAATAATCCACTATGAGAAGGTAGGAGTACAACTCTATCACTATCACAGGGTGTGATGAGATCAACAAAAAGGAAATTACAATAAAAATCTCACAAACTCTCAACTCACAATCTTTCGGGATGCACTGGGAAAATATTTGTGAAACTGTCTCTCTCAATATTTTCTCTCTGACCTAATTGATCTCACTGATTAACCGATCGCCGTTGGTCAACCGATGTCGCCGTAGGTTAAAGTGGAGAAAACTGTACCGTATTTATAGGGTGGCTAGGAGAGTTAGAGTTACATTAAAACAACAAGCAGTATTTGACTTGAAGAGAGAACCTAGGTTAAACAAAATTAACCATGAAAGGAATTCCACGCCACCCAGGATTCCTCGTAGCACCCAATGATGGCGCCTCTTGGGGCGCTGCATGCGCTTCCTTTCTTCTCTCTCTACCTGGGGCGCGCCTAGCGATTCACTCCTTTGCCATTTTGGACCGTAAGGGATCCAATGGGCAACAAAAAAACCCAACAAACTCCACCTTAGACCATGATTCGACTTATTGATCCAAATAACCACTTCGATCGTCGCCCTATTCTTCCTCCACGTGAGGAACGTCAGTCTCGATCTCAGGCTCATCAACCTGAGCAGTTTTAGGAGCATTATTAGCAGGCTGCTCCTGATTTCAGGTTCCAGTAGCTTCACCTTGAGCCTCAACCTACTCCACCTTGAACTTATGCTCTTCCTGCGTCCTCATCACTCATTGTTTCATTAGTCTTCGTGTAGGGATACTCAATCACATCCAGTACCCCGTGCTGAATCAAGACCGCCGTCATCTGCAGTCTCCTTGTTCCATCAAATTTTGGAATCTTGCAATTCATGATTTAAGTCATCTCCACCTTTCTCTGATACCACTTGTTAGGAAAAAGTAAGTGCAAGTTAGCGAAAGCGAAATAAATGAGATGACGAAAATTATGACAAAATTCATGAAAGAAAATAAGCGATGAAACGAACATCAGGTTTACGTGGGAACTCGAAGGATTCGGAGGAAAACCAACAGACGGTGATAGCCGGAAAATAATCCATTATGAGAAAGGAGGAGTACAACTCGATAACTATCACAGGGTGTGATGCGATCAACGAAAAGGAAATTACCATAAAAATCTTTCAAACTCTCAACTCAAAACCTCTTGGGATACACTGGGAAAATATTGGTGAAATTGTCTCTTTCTCAATATTTTCTCTCTGATCTAATTGATCTCACCGATTAATTGATGTTGTCGTAGGTTAAAGTCGAGAAAACTGTACCCTATTTATAGGGCGGCTAGGAGAATTAGAGTTATATTAAAACTCAAATAACAACAAGCAGTATCTGACTTGAAGAGAGAACCTAGGTTAAACAAAATTAACCACGAGAGGAGTTCCACGCCACCTAGGATTCCTCGTAGCACCCAATGATGGCGCCTCTTGGGACGCTGTCTGCGCCTCCTTTCTTTTCTCTCTACGTGGGGCGTGCCTAGCGCCTCACTCATTTGTCGTTGTGGACCGTAACGGATCCCATGGCCCGCAAAAAATCCAACACTAATCTTCTACTTATATCTGTGTGTAGATTAAGAAATAGGTCGATAACGCTATTAATTTTAATTATCTCATGATGCATTTTTTTTTATAACACAATATCTATTTATTAGGATCCAAGAGCACTCAAGGAAACCACAAACAATAGGAAATAATAGCGGAAAAGAAATAAGAAATTTGACACCAGGAATTTTAACGTGGAAAAAACCCAAAGCGGAAAAAAACCACGAAATCGATGCACTAGTAATATGAGGATTACAATGCAAAGGTTGTGTTTCTCTCTCTCTCTCACTTGATAATCTAGGGGAAGGATCTGACCCCAATTTATATTAGAGAAACAAGGGGGAACTAGGTTAATAATAACCTAAAAATAACGAGCAACTTGCCGCACAAGTAAAACATATATGTGGGCCTTTTAATCATGGCCCATCAGGCTGACCGTAAGCACAAATGCTAGTAGCGCTCAAAAAAGCGCTGGCAGCGGGCAAGCCCAGCATGGGTGCTGATGGAGGGCACCAAAACGCGGACAGCGTGTGTGACCTCAGATGTTCTGGCTGTGACGCTGGCGGGGGGGCTTCTTGGCACTGGGAGCGCCTAGCAGCGGGAAGCTGGTGTGGGGCGCTGGGAGTGTCATTCAGACGTTGGCGGCGTCTCGTCTCCTTCTTTGTTCCCTAGTTTGGTCTTCACACCCAACAATCTCCCACTTGGAGACCAAACCTCTATTATCCTCACTTTCTCCATAGGTTCCCCTAGTGCATCGACCGACCTCCTCATTAGTCAGAGAGGCCTACTGAGGCCATACAAAGCCTCAATTTTCCAACATCCACTGGCTTGGTTAGCATATCGGCTGGATTCTTACTGCCTGTGATCTTCTCGAGCTTCACTTCACCATTTTCCACCAAATTTCGAATGAAGTGATATCTCCTTCTAATATGCTTCGTCCTTGAGTGTAACACTAAATTCTTCGTTAGTTGAATGGCACTATGGCTGTCACAATGAAGAACACCATCTTGCCCCTGGTCAAGAATCTCCATGAAATCCTGCAGCCATATCATTTCTTTGCCTGCCTCAGACAGGGAAATATATTCAGATTCTGTAGTTGACATAGCAATGCACTTCTACAATCTTGACATCCAACTGATTGCCGAGCCACCAAGAGTAAACATATAGTCTATTGTACTCTTGCTCGTATCGAAGTCCACACTCAAATCAACATCTACATAACCTTTCAGATCAAGGTTAGTTCCACCAAACATAAGACAGTAATGAGAGGTACCTTTCAAATACCTCAACAGCCATTTCACAGCTTTCCAGTGTGATTTCCCCGGATTAGACATGAAGTGGGACACCACTCCCACTGCAAAAGAAATATCTGGTCTCGTGCAGACCATGGCGTACATCAAGCTCCCAACTGCTAAAGCATAAGGAACTCTAGCCATGTATTCTTTTTCCTCCTTGGTTCTGGGTTGTTGTTCCTTGGATAGTTTGAGATAGTTTGCCATAGGAGTGCCCCTAGGTTTTGAATCAGCCACACTGAACCTCTAGCACCCTGTTGATGTAGTCCTCTTGAGACAGCCTTAAAACTCCATTGTCCCTGTCTCTGGTAATCCTCATGCCAAGGATTTGATTTGCAACACCTAAATCCTTCATCTCAAACTCTTTTGACATCGTCTCATTAAGCCAGGTAATCTCCTACATGTTTGCCCCTGCAATCAACATATGATCCACATAGAGAAGCAAAAAAATATAAGAGTTAGCAAAACTCTTATAATAACAGCATTGATCCTTATCACTCCTCTTGAACCCGTTGTTACTCATGAAGGTGTCAAACTTGATATACCACTGTCTTGGAGCCTGTTTCAACCCATATAGACTTTTTTGAAGTCTACCCACCAAGTGTTCCTTCCCTGGAACTTCATATCCCTCAGGTTGCTTCATATACAAGTCCTCCTCTAAATCTCCATGCAAGAAGACTATTTTTACATCCATCTGCTCCAGATGTAAATTCTCCACTGCAACCATACTAAGGTCAATTCTAACAGTGGTTAGTTTCACAACAGGAGAGAAAATACCTTTCTTTTGTGAAAATCCCTTAACCACTAATCGAGCCTTGTACCTCACAGCACCATTAGGCTAATTCTTGATCCTGAAAACCCATTTATTCAGCAAAACGTTCTTCCCTACAGGAAACTTGGTTAGTTCCCAAGTTTTGTTTTTCTAAAGTGAGGCAATTTCATCATCCATTGCCTACTCCCACTTGGAATGGTTCTCAACCTGTATAGCTTCAGTATAGGATTCTGGCTCACCAGCATCTGTCAGTAATAAGTAATGCAAAGCTGGAGAATATCTTTCAGGTGCATTACCTCTGGTAGCCCTCGTGGATCACCTCACAGTGAGTGGCAAAGTTTGTTCATCGTCACTAGAGCTTTCAACCAACTCTTGATGATCAGGCTCTTTAGCAACCTGATCTGTAGTATGTGGAACTTACTGTGATGCCTCTGTCTCCATTGTTTTCCCCTCATGCACATCATTAGAAAACTTTACAGTTTTTGGCTCCATCACCTTCGCTCCCACTAACTCCTTGTTTTTTGAGTCACTTGATGTTTGCCAGTCTTTATACAACATATTCTCATTAAAGACTACATCACAGTGTCTCAACATCTTCTTACCATCCCACAGCCTGTATCCAAAAGCGTCAGTCCCATAACCAACTAAATAACACTTTTTGGATTTAGGATCCAACTAGGGTTGTGCATTATCCGGTTCAGAACCGAACAAACCGATTACCGAACCAGTTTGAACCGAACCGGATAAATTTCAGCTCGGCTTTCGGTCTGTCGTTTTTCCTTTAGTCGGTTTTCGGTTTTTTCAGTTTTCAACCGAAAAAACCGGAAAAACTGAAAAAAACTTAGTAATATTATTCGACCGTCTTAAACTAGGGTTTGACATTTGGGTTTCTTTGATTTTGAAAGTTTCACAAAGTCAGTCACACACTCACACGAGACACGACTCACACCAAACCCTAATCCTCCCCCAGACCCTCAGTCCCCCTCCCCTCCCTGGCCTCCCGAATCGGCGAATCGCCGAATCCCGCCTTCCAGTCGGGGGTCCAGCGTCGTCCTCGGTCCTCAAACGTCGTCCTCGGTCCTCCGGCGTCGTCCTCTCACAGTCTCACTCGTCCTTTCTGCACAGACTTCACTCGTCACTCCTCTCAATCTCTCGTCTCGCTCTCTTACTCTCTCGCCTCGCATCTCACTCCATCTCTGCACTTTGTTCAGTAATCCTAAATCGTAAATCTCAAGACTATGTTATTAGTAAAATGTGCAGCAGGTCTAGGATTTATTCAGCTGTAATGTATTGTATGTAACTAAAAATAGATCAAGTTTAGCAGTAGTTTAGTAGCCAGTCATGAATGAATGAGTAAATGGTGGAGCTGGGCCTTCATACTTGTTAGCTATGTAGCCTTTGTTCTTTTGAACTGTTATTAAGAAAAGAATGATGAACAGCTAAATGTAACAAAATGGTTTGCGACTTGATGTTAATACTGAACCATGTGATGCCTGTTTGATTTGGATATTTTGATCAGCAATGACCATGTTTTGATATTTGGAATTGGTATATGTTTATTCACATTGAACATTCGATTGTTCGTATGAAACGAAACATCAGGCAGTGTATCTCATGCTAGGTAAGATTCAATTTCACCCTGTTTGCCCTTTCAAGTATTTGTCTGTATGTAGTATAGCAGATTGCTTTGCTTTATAGTTGAATGTTGGGATGAATGGATGATAGAGCAACATGATAATTTGGGTTATAATTATTGATTTCGTTGGTGATGTATAAGATCTATTTCTTTGCTGTAATGTGTGATTGGTGACTTCTCAAGATGGTGAATTGGTGTATATATTAATGATACAATTAAGATTAAGGGTGTATTAATGATACAATTAAGATTAATATACTAATCAATATCATGTCATCATGTGACCATGCCTACCTAAACATATAATAAATTAGAATATACTTGTATGATTCTTCAATTTTTGGCCAACAAATTTTAATCTGTACCATCTGTACCTAGAATTAAGTTCTGCTTATTAACTGTTGTTTCGTGGCTAGGGTTTATTTTAACTGTTGTTTTGTAGTTTGTACTTAAGTAATAACAAGTTTTGTTTGCATTGTTACTGCTAGTCTTGCTAGATGTCGAGCTTGAAATCCAGAAAGAGAAGACGATCGGAGGAAACAGATGTTGATTATCATGATATTGGTGATGTTTAAATGGTTCAATTGATCTTGAGAGTGGAGCCGGAGCTGGACCGGCAAGAGAGGATAGAGAGACAAGTGAAGGTGAAGCTGAAGAGCCGGATAGTAGCAAACCCAAAGGGAAGCAAAGAAAAACCAAAACAAGAGCACCTTGTTGGGATCATTTTGATAGTATCGAGGTGCGTGGTTATCCTTCGGCTCGTTGTAAATATTGTGACATTGTGTATGCTGCCGACCCTGTTGTGAATGGAACAAGTAACTTGAATAAGCATTATAAGGCTTGTCCAAAAAACCCCATGAACTAAAGTAAATCTCAAAGTCAAAATCAAACTCAAACTACATTGTTTTATGACAAGGGTAGAGCCAAGGAGGGGGAAGCCCAAGCCCCTTTAAAACATTGGTCATTAAATATTCGAGTGACAAGAGAGACACTTGCTGAAATGATCATAATTGATGAGTTGCCTTTTAGATTTGTTGAAAATGAGGGGTTTAGAAAATTTCTGGCTGTTTGTTGTCCACAGTTCACCTTGCCATCACGCACTACCATAGCACGAGATATTTATGCCTTGTATTTAAATGAAAGGGTCAAGTTGAAAGATTATCTAGCATGTGCATGTGAAAGGGTGTGTGTGACAACTGATCATGGACCTCTTTGCAAAGGATAAACTATATAGTTGTGACTGCTCACTTTATTGACAAATATTGGAATTTGCATAGGAAAATCTTAAACTTTTGTACAATTTCTAGTCACAAAGGTGATGATATTGGTCGTGTCCTTGAGAAATGTTAAGAAGATTGGGGCTTATCTAAAAAATTGTTATCGATTACTGTGGACAATGCTGCATGTAATGGTGTAGCTTGTAAGTATCTTATTCAAAAGTTCAAGCAGCGTGGCCATTTTCTTTTTAGTAATGGAGAGTTACTGCATGTTAGATGTGCAACACACATATTGAATTTGGTTGTTTGGGATGGTTTGAAAGTTGTTGATAAGTCTATTAAGCGTGTCAGAGCTGCTGTGAGATTTATCAGGCAATCACCTGCTAGGATGACGAGATTTGAGCAATGTGTGGAATTCCAAAATATTGAGTGCAGAGAAGGCCTATCTCTTGATGTACCTACTAGGTGGAACTCCACCTATAAGATGCTTAGTACTGTATATGTGTACGAGGATGTGTTCTCATTGTATGCTCAAAGAGATCCTTACTTTGTGGTGGAACTAGGGAAATATGATGAGGTAGATAGACCTCCTAATGCTAATGATTGGAAACGAGTTAAAACACTTGTTGACTTTTTTGGAGTCGTTCTATACTGCTACTTTGAAATTGTCTGGCTCATCGTATGTTACATCTAACTTACTTTTCTTTGAGATATGTAACATCTATGGTACGTAGAGAGATTTGGAAGAAATGGTGGAAGAAGTTGAAGTTAGTGATGATGAGGATGATGAAAGTGAGCATAGGGTATCTAACTTTGTGGAAATGGCATCTATGATGAAGATGAAGTATGAGAAGTACTATGGTGATCCTGAGAAAATGAATCCTTTGTTGTACCTAGGTATCATCCTTGAGCCTAGGTACAAGCTAAAGGGTCTTGAGGTTTGCCTTTGTGAGGTGTATGGTAATGACAATGGTCCTCTTTTGGTTTTGAAAGCAAATGAGAAACTTGAAGTGATATTTAATGAATATTGCATGTTGTACAAAACCTTCTTGGATGAGAGTATGCCAACTAGCAGCTTAAGTGAAGGTGGTCCTGTTTCTTCTTCTTCTTCTTCTTCTTCTTCTTCTTCTTCTTCTTCTTCTTCTTCTTCTTCTTCTTCTTCTTCTTCTTCTTCTATATCTATGCGTGGGTCCCGTGGTTCTAAGAATTTTGAAGACAAGGTTAAAAAGAAGATAAAGGGAGATGACGAAGGGGTTAAGTCAGAGCTGCAACTGTACTTGTTTGAACCACCTACAGGTGACATCATGAATGATGATGTATTGGGATGGTGGAGATTGAACGGGCTACGATATCCCATTGTTGCTCAAATGGCTCGTGATATTTTAGCTATGCCCGTTTCTACAGTTCCATCAGAGTCTGCCTTTAGTACCGGGGGACGCCATGTCGATTCATTTAGGACTAGTTTATCTATAAAGGTATGTAGTTCATTTCAACTTAATATTTCTTTATATTTCTATGGATCTATAAATATATTAACTACTATGAAATTATTATTTCTTGCATGGTAACTAATCATAAATTTATAATTGTTTATATATGGGCCTATGGTTGCAAAAAGATGGTTCAAGCACTCATTTGTACTCGAGATTGGCTCATGGAAAGTACTAAGATCAAAGATATTAATGAAGTGTTGCAACATGTTCAAGAGTATGACTTGGAAGAAAAAGGTAACATTTTTAGTTATAAACTTTATTGATTTATTGTTCTTTTGCATTTAAGTCTCTATGTGAATAGCTTTGTTATTTATTTATTATTTATACGCTTCTTCTTGCTTGTATATTTTAGATCTACCTCCTACGAGCGAGAAGGATAATGTCATAGATGTGGTTGACAAGTTAACATTAACCTAAGGTAATTTTATTAGTTAAAAATTATTTTCATCTATTTATAATTTCATTTTCACCATTTTGTTGATTGTTTTCATTTATGGACAAGAAGGCGAGGATGAAGATTGAAGAATCAAAATAAAAACTTTAAAAGTGCATGATGTGTTGAACTTTATGGTTTTGGATCTTATGTTATGGTTATGGACATTGGACTTTGGTTGTAACTGTTGTTGAGTTGTTTGGATGTGTTGGACATTGTCACTTTATTGGACTGTAGTATTTAGCCTTTGGTTTTGATTTTGAAGAATGAGTGAATGACGATTGAGACTTTATGTAAGTCTCAAGTTGGATGACAATTAGGTACTAAATGCTATTTTTTTTATTATTTACAATTACATTGGCAGGTCGAAAAACGCAAAATACAACCCTACTGCTTATTCGGTTTTGCTCGGTTTTGCTCGGTTTGGTTTTGGGTTTTAAATTCGGTTTTCGGTTTAAACCGAAAACAATTCGGCTCGGCTTTCGGTTTCATTTTTAGGCTTATTCGAATTTCGGTTTTTTCGGTTGTTTCGAACCGATGAACAGCCCTAGATCCAACTTATCACGCCTGTCAAGATCAATCATTACATAAGCAGTACAACCAAAAATATGAAAAATGGAGTAATCAACTTTCTTACCACTCCATACCTCCTCAGGTACCTTCAAATCTAAAGAAACTGGTGGACTCCTGTTGATTATGTATGTTGCTGTGTTTACTGCTTCTACCAACAGATATATGGGCAATCCAGCATGAATCCTCATGCTCTTGGCTCTCTCGTTCAGAGTCCCGTTCATCCTCTCTGCTATTCCATTCTACCTTGGTGTCCTGGGAACAGTTCTCAATAATCTAATGTCGTTCTGTTCGCAGTATTCCACAAAATCCTTCTTTTCATTCTCCCCTCCATTGTCTATCCTCAAACACTTCATCTTCAACCCAGTCTGTGTCTCAACCTGTGCTTTCCACTTCAAGAAAACACTAAACACACCAGATTTATTCTTCAAAAAATAAAATCATACCTTTCGACTGTGATCATCAATAAAGCTGACATAATATTGAGCACCACTCATGGAATTGACTGGCGCAGGCCCCCACACATCAGAATGCACTAACTCCAACTTCTTTAGTTTTGGTTCTCTGCCAGCTTTGGTGAAACTGACCCTCTTCTGCTTACCGAGGACACAACTCTCACAGAGTTCTATATCTACGGTTTTCAGATTTTTCAAAACGCCCTTTGAAGCTAGAATCTTTATGCCCTTTTCACTCATGTGACCAAGCCTGCAATGCCATAAACTAGAACAAGAAGCAGCATTGACATTAGAAATCACGTTAGCGCTATCCCTCTTGGAATAAAACATATCGAATCTCAATCCCTTCGCCACTACCATAGCACCTTTCACAATTTTCCATCTTCCATTCCCAAACCCTGCAGAATAGCCCATCTAATCAAGTTGATTAACTGAAATTAAATTCCTTTTAATATCTGGAATATATCTGACATCCTCCAGCTTCCAAAGACCACCATTAGCAGTCTTAATTGTTACGTCTCCTCTACCTAATATCTCATAATATTTATTATCAGCAAGATAAACCCTTCCAAAATTTCCACTCTTGAAATTACGAAATAACTCCTTGTTTGAAGAAACATGAAAAGATGCGCCAGTATCAACTATCCAAGACTCTTTAGGGCTAGACACACTCAAGACAAGTGCTACACAGAGCTCTTCAGCAGAGTTAACAGAGTCACGATCACTATTACCCTTCCCCTTCTAGGTTTAGGGCAATCCCTCTTAAAGTGACCATTTTCCCTACAACCGTAACACACAACTTCACTCATGTTCTTAGACTTGCTTTTACCCCTGGACTTTGACCGTCCCCTGGAATTACCAGAATTCCTATTGGTCTTCCTACCCCTGACACTTAAAGCACTTCCCGAAGATTCACCACTAGAATTCCTCCTACGAAGACCCTCATTAAGCAATACAGACTTGACCTCATCAAATTTCATCTCGTCGTATCCTTAGCACTACTAACAGTAGTTACAAGGGTTTTCCAAGATTCAGGCATGGAAGACAATAATATGCAAGCTCTAACGTCTCAGCAAAAACCATCTTTACTGAAGCAAGTTGTTATAAAATTTTAGTAATCTCATTAATATGATCAGCCACATCCCCACCTTCAGCCATCTTGCAGCTGGTTAATTTAGTGAACAAATATATTTGATTTGTTGCACTGGGCTTCTTATACATATCTTCGAGGGCTTTCAACAATGCCTTCGTTGTCTTTTTCTCCATGACGTTAAACCTGACGTTCCAAGCCAATGACATTTTGATCAGGGACATCGCCTGTCAATCCAGCAGATCGTACTCGGCTTGCTCCATCTTATCTGGCTTCTTCTCCAACAGAGGAACAAGCAGCAATGTAGACGCTGAATGTTGGCATTCAATTCAGCTTTAGAAATATTGTAATTTATTTTCATTTTATTTATTTTAATTTAGGATTAAATGCCAAGAATTTTTGAAATGCACATATTCTCCACATGTTAAAATCCCCAAAATCAAATTAAACCAAATCAAATCTCTCTTTATCTTATTTCCTTCTCCCTCCATTCTCCAAATCAAATAAAATCATCCTTTATTTGATTTTATCCTCCCAATATTCTTTCATTCACCAGCATAAATAAATCTACCTCCACCACTATAAATACACTCACATTTCCACTCTTTTTACACACCTCAAAATCATCCTAAGAGTATTGACACTAGGTGATTTTACCTTCTTCTTCCTCCTCCTTTTTCTTCTCATCATCATCATCTTGCATTCATAATCTTGGCATTAATTAACTTGAGTTAGTATTGCTTTTTCTTTTTTTATTCTCACTTTATTATGATGTAAAATTTAACTTAAATAATAATATTGATGCTCTAATTAATTGGATTAAATATAAACTTGTAAATGTTTATGCTTATGTTCTTTTATTTCATTTTATTATTTGCATTTATTCATTTTATCTTATTTTTGCATTTAATCACTTTATTTGTATACGCTAAATAATATGAATTAATCTAATTAATTCCCCGTTTTTACTCTTTTCTTTAAATTAACCGATTTAGTAGAGTTCGTTCTTTGACCGGACAAATTCGAGGGTTTTTACTTTCGAATTTGTAACCTTAGCCCTGGATCTGAATCTCATGGTTTGTGGTTTATGGAGTTTAAATTTGAGTTTATTAGTTCTCATTAAAAATTAATTGGCGACTCTTTTGATTTTTATTATTTTGATTCATTTAAACATCATAATAAAATGCATTTAAATCCTTTAAAGATTTAGACACCTCATTCGGTTTGTCATACACCGCATGGGACACTATGGAGTTTTTTCCCGGGTCCTACAAGCGATTTTGAGTATAGCGGGATCTCAATCTGTAGCTTCCAATAGGTGAAGTCAGATCCATCAAATTTCTCGATTTCATACTTATCTCCTGCCATTGTTTGAAAGCGAGTTCTCTTTCACCAGCCCTACAGGCTCTGATATCAGTTGTTAGGATCGAAGTGCACTCAAGCAAACCACAAACAATAGAAAATAATAGCGGAAAAGAAATAATAGTGGAAGAGGACATATGAAGGCTTAGCTCGACGATCGTAAATGGGTACCACTCAAATAATAATAATCATACAATATGGTTTACTTGCATTTTTTTCTCCCTTTGTTTGCAAAATAAATTGAAATGCATGAAATAAAATTAATTGATAAAATATGATTTACATAATTACATTACAGGGGTATGCGTATTGAGTTTGTTGACTCATTTGCGAAATATTTTATGTTTTATTTTAGGTGCTGGCTCTAGTGGTGAAAAGTCAGTTACTGGTAATAAACAAGGTTAATTGGTTAGGATCAGTATTGATGTCAAATGAAGAATTAAACTATCCAGTGTTGTAATGAAGCTACTTTGGGTTGTAAATGCATATTTTTGGCTATGTATAATGTTTAAGATTTATTTGGAGCTTGGAGCTGTACTTGGCTATGGATGTGGACGGCGATAATATCTTTAGGTTTTATATTCCGCTGCACTAATCACTGGATTATGGATAGATTAGTCTTAATCTAGTGATTATGAAACTGGGGGTACGGTGTTACAAGCATGACATGACTTGTCTAATTCATTAGTTTGAGCCCTAGCCAAACCAAGTTGATCTCAAACTCAACTATGCGAGCTCCCTACTATACTGAGCCGGCTTGGCCCATTTTCATCCCTACTTAGAAATGAGCTACAATATGAGCAACTCGATTACCCCCTCTTTATAAATATGATCAAACCATAAAAATGGAAGTGAGAAAATTTCAACACAAATTTTAGCAAGTATATATGAGGGCCATGAGGCCCAAACAAATTTATTGGGCGACTCCTATCTATGCAGCTTTGAAATTGTCTCCTTCCACTACCACTCTTGTGAACGCAGCCTGTCACCTTTAGGGCAAACGGTCCCATTGCTCCTCTGCAAAATCGCTCGACATTCGTCATACTCTCAAATGTGAGCAACCGGATTGGTGAGTTTGAGTTTGGTTAATTGGATGATGTGGAATCTGTGGACCCCTATCAAGAGAGTCAAAATTTATCCCTTTATTTAACTAGCTTTCCAATGGTGAGCATGAGTTTGGCTCATATTAATTAAAAAAGTAAATGGGTCCTATTTAATAATATAATTAATTTGGTTATATTGATAAAAAATGATGTGGATGAGGAGAGAGAAAAAAAATATGATTAAAATATTAGTGTGTTAAATTCGCTTTCAAACTCGTCTCGCGAGACTAATGGCGAGCTTCTCGCGAGACGAATCTTATTGTCACCACTGAAACGTCCTACACGACTTCATTTCATTCTCATCTCATGTCATGCCAGCAGTGAGTCGAATTTAAACTCACCATTGCGCATTGGCTTTGGGTAATTTGTCTCATCTTTGTTTTCTCATTTCGATAGCTAATATTTATTCATGATATGTTTTATACATTTATATTAAGAAAATGAGTGGAGCAAAACTAACAGAAGTTTATTTTGTTTGAATGTATGCATGAAAATGAATAAAACAGTCTTAATGGTAGAGATGAGTTGTGTTGAAGGCGGGACGGAGAGGATTAAATTCCATTCAAAGGTTGAAGAGTGCAGCACTGGTTACGGATTATGTTGTGGTGATGATTGTTGTAACTCCAAATGCGTTGCCGATCACCCTAGTGGTGTAGGCCATTGTGTCACTCTTGGGTGGCTACAATTGTGCCAATGTGATTATCTTTGTCGATCTCAAAATCTATTAATATATAAAAATAATATTTTGAATTTTGAAACGGTGAGTAGAGAGTAAATTTATGCCCCATTCTTTTATACGACTCGTTTAGGCATTTTCCTTCTATTAATTAAATATTAATTATAATTAATATTTAATTAATAGAAGGAAAATGCCTAAACCCTACTGCATTAGTAAATGTGAGTTTTTATTTTTTAAAATATGGGTAGGGACTAACGAATTCTCAATGTCTATTACCATACCCCCCATTATAATAGATTGTTGGGAATAGACCCCTTCTATTCTCATTCACATTCCCTTCTTTTTTTAAATTACCATGAAACAAACATGGTAATTCTACTCCCCATCCCTCTATTATCATTCCCAACCTCCTATTCCCACTTACCAAACAGGCAGGCGGGGATGTTGAACAAATAATGCACTCAGAACGCTTTTGACAGTGACTGACTTGGTGACAGTCCTGCATAGCATGGAGGTGATGAATTGATCCAAAAATATTTAAATTTATAACATGCCAGCTAATCCACACATAAACAAAGAGAATAAACTTTGAAAAGAGTAAAAAAAACATAAAATCACATTTGTGTAAACATGTTTCCGCCGAGAAATTGTTGCTGTAGTTGTATAAAATCACATTTGCTTGTGTAAACTAGCCGATATGTCATAAATTTAGATATTATTTAGTTTATTCATCTTCTCCGTTTGCCATGTAAGATTGCGAGCAAGTCAGTCACCGTTGAAATTATTTCGGGTGCATTATGGTCCATCACCCCTCAAAGTTCAGTGCATTATTGTCTTAGGTCAAAGTCCTGTGCATTATTATCCAATACCCCAAAAGTTCAGTATATTAACGTCCAAAAATCCTATATAAAAATAATATATTTTAATTTTGAAATGGTGAGTAGAGAGTAAATTTAGGAGCTCACAATCAATGTGATTAAAGATAAATAAAATACTCCCTATGTTCCATATTACTTGTCGACTTGTCGTCTTTGAAAATCATGCAGTCAAAATTCAAAAGTTTTGACTGTAAATTTTTCAATATATACAATGTGTTGCTATATAAAACTACCACCATTAGATTCATAATGAAAAATATTATCATAAAAGTATAATATTACAATCATTCATAGCATATTGTGTAAGAAATTATCAATCAAAGAATGACATTATAGACCGTGAAAGTCAAAATTATGACAATTATATGGAACGGATGGAGTAAATTAACTGTTGTTCCCTCCCTTTCTTACCTAAATAAAATACAATATAATTTTGTTATAAAAAATATTTAAATTTTGAAATAAAGTCACCAAAGTGAATGAAGGTAATTAAATTAACCAATCATATTATAGAAAAATAAAATTTGGTAGAATAATTTCTTCCATTTTCCCACCGAATCTCCACAACACGTGCCCCACTACATATTCAACTCTAATCATCTACTTATATCTATATATATATAGATTAAGAAATTGGTTGGTCGTTAACGCTGTTAATTTTGATTATTTCATGATGCATTATTTTTTTTTATAACACGAGATGTATTAATGCATTATTAGTTATATATATATTGTGATAATTAATAATTAACATTTTTCGCGTCTTTCTCCAAATCATGAAATCTTATTCCTTAAAGTTACATAAGAATATTGCATTATTAATTCTATAATGATCATTTTGTAAATTATGAATTTTAATTATCTCACTTTTCTGAACACATTTCTATTTCTCGCATGGATGGAGGAGTGACATGTTCATACTTAATCAATATTGTAATTCACACCAAGAAAATCAACTTAATTACTAAATAGTGTTCATATGGTCAAAAATATATTTATTTAATATTATGATATAAAAAATCTATTAAAATATTTTATTTTAAAAAATTGTCTTTTTATCAAGGCAGTCCCGAACAACTATGATTTTTTTTCATATCTTTATTTCTAACCTCTCCTATTTTCGCTTTATATATCAAAAATAAACGGAGAGCATGGAATACCATATAGCATCTCAAAACATTATATTTGTCACGATGATTAATCATCATTCTAATTCACATCAAAAAAATTAACTTAGTTAACAAATTTTTATACGGCTATAAAATATATCAATATTATATTGTGACATAATAAAAATATCTACTTAAAATTAAGTTCATAATTATTAAAGATAAAGTAATAGCTTGTTATTATTCAATCAAAAAATTGCTATTAAAAAGGTAAAATTTTAATTTTGGACTTCAAAATTTAAAATGATTCCATGATCATCTTTAAGAAACGTACTTGCATCTTTCTAATAACTCCAATTTCTATACTAAAATATCATATTATACCTTTTAATTTGGTGATAATTGTGGTATTGTTTGCGATTAATGTATCTCATATATAATTTTTTTTTAAAAAAAATGGTGGTTATTCAATTACATTACAATAGGTGTATCATGTTGAAAAAAACAATGAGATGGAGATACACGGTCACATGGAAGATGGGGATCACTTGGGTGGCTAGGAGTCGACGGATAAACCGGCTTCCCTTAAGACTTATTCACTAGACCGTGAAAAGACTCAAGGGTAAAACCTAACTTCTTGTAAGCAAAGTAACAAGATTTCTCATGGGCTCTCAAAGAATGTTGCTGCAGTCAACACCTCAAAGAGTGTGTTAAAACTCTCTAGAAACTTGAAGAAGAAGATGATTGAGGGTGTGGATGAATGTGCAATTCATCCACCTTTTATAGTAATCTTAGGAGCCAACAAGCTAGTCAAACTTGCTAATAATCAAGAGCATAATCCAAGGGATTTGTTTGAGTATTATTGATGAGAAATCATGACTAATTTCTCAGTCAAATAATATCCCAAAACATGCTCAAATTCAAATGACCACGAGGCATAAATCAAGGGATTACAAAATCAATCCTGACTGAACTCAACACGACCCGTGTTGGATCAACACGACCCGTGTTGGATCAACACGGTCCGTGTTGATCTGGTGCACAAAATTTGTGCTCTCTGGACACCAACACGGGTCGTGTCAGACAAGACATGATCCGTGTTGAGCCCCTTTTTCTTATTAAGCTCATTTTCGACCTCTCGGTCGATCCTATGCTTATATCTTATACTTTTATGCCTCTTAACTCTTGAAATACTCCAACAATCCCCCGCCATTTCAAGAGTACCACTTGAAATAGCCCGGGATCCCTCACTCGGGTAAGATTACCCCGCCATACATGGCACCTTCTAGAAAGATTCAACACCCGAGAAATCAAGGAGTTGTTATGCGTCATGAAAGTGTCTCACGACTTGAACCTTCACTTAGTGTATGTAAATTCAATTAGTTTGGATGCATAAGTAGACAAGCTTTGAACTTTACATCCTTATTTGAATAATTGGGTACATAACACACACACAACCCAAAACCTTGCTTAAAAAATAAAGACACTATTTCAAACCGGCCATGTGTCCCATACCCTACATGAGAACTATCAAGCCCAGCCCTAGGCTATCCGAAGCGGCCCACTTCACGTCCTCGCATAGGCAGACTTTTACGCCCCGTAATAGAGCTCCCCATCTCATCGATTCAAAATCTGTTAATGAGTCATAGACTCAAACCTCTTGAACATTACGGTTCTTGAGCATCATCTTATCCTTGGGATGATTTATCTTAAATATTTTGATGCTCCCATTATCATTCAACGTTGTCGACCATTGAACTCAAGACTTGACAAGAGGTGTCAAGCGTGAGTTGGAGCTCCGTTGATGATAATATATAATTGGGCTTTACTCCCATCCCCTTATCAAGGATCACTAGATACTCTTGTGACCTTTGCAAGAATTTGAACATGATACTTTTGAGCGCCTCTTTAACTAAGATCACTAGATAAATACATATCTTTCCATGACCTTACTTATCATGATCATATCTTAAACTTAACATTTCTTTCCTTCATCGTAGTTGTGATTACACCATCACACTATAGGATTAGGTAAGAAACACTTTACCACTTATCATAGTATGACTAAACCATCGCATTATAATCTTTGGTAAACTTTATAATATTGAGTTCATATTTGAACTTACAAGACGAATGCATTAGTAGGCGACAAACCTTTGAACTATACATTCTTTTGTAATACCAAATCTCATGATCTCAAAACCTTGATTATAGCATTATCCAAATAGCATGGATAATCCTCGTAATGCTTATAAAGACATAACTATAACCTTGTCCAAGATGTTGGACTACTTGTATAGTTATCTTGAGAGAAATGCTTTATATAACTATAGCTTTGCCCAAGTACTTTGGGCTATTTGCATAGTTACTTTGAGAGCTAGGAATGCTTGCAAGATCAAAATTTCTTTTGATTTTCCGCATTCTCTTCCTTATGACTATTATTTTTATCCAAGCACCTTGGATTACATAGTTACAACTTATACTTTAGAACAACCTTATAAATCAAATTATCTTTTGAATTTCCATGTTCTTCGCATAACTATATCCAAATAACTTTTGGATTTCATAGTTAAAAACTTATCGCCTTAGAACCTTGTAAATCAAACTAACATTTGATTTTCATGTTCTTTGAATAACTATATCCAAATAACTTTGGATTTCATAGTTATAGCCTTTGTACCAATCAAAGTGGCACTTGATTTTCCATGGAAGAGATCTCTTCCAAATTAAACTTGAAGAAGCTCTTAAGTTTCATGGAATTTAGATTCCATCTTATGTGTAACTTAAACATTACACTTTCAACTATTTGCTACAAAGCTTGAATACCATAAACTTGAATACCATATGTAATGAAACTTATTACATATCTTAACATTGGCTAGGCGAGAAAGAACCTCAATCGATCTTGAATGATTATCTTATAGTTATATGACCTTTACTTATATGATCAAACGCCATTCCAATTCGGGTCATGATTCCTTATATGATTAGATCCACTTATTAAAAAATATGGAACTCATAATCATTCGTCCTGTAAGCCAATCTTACTCAAAATATTAATCCATAAACCACTTAAGGATGGATCAAACCTATGTATATGAGAGCCATATGCATTTTCCTTTGTGGCAAACTTGATTGAATCCTACATATCAAACATGTAAACTTGATTATTAGACTATTAACAAATGAAGCAATGATCATCCAATTTTGTAACACATGAACTTAGGTAAACATCATGCGTCCAAAATATATGATCATGCACATAGTCTAACATGCATACATTATGCAACTTATCTTATGCTAGATACATACTACTTACATTCATACATGATGAATACTTATAATTTCATAAAATGACGGTAAAGCCAAGTACATGTATTCAACTTAAACACATGAATACATTGAGCCATGATTATCCTTACATCTTACATAATCATATACTTAACAAGCCTTAACCATATGCCTTAATATGTAGGCCACATATATTAGCATATGAACTATACAAAGTATGAACCTTCTCATAAACATTTACTTTATCTCATGAAGAAACATCATATATGATAAAGCAAACACTTAACAACAAAATCATCTTGATAATAACATGATCATTGAGCATGAGAAGCTTGCACTTTTAAATAAATTTGTGTCTATGTTAATTATGACACACCCATAGCCCATATGCTTATAATAATCACATGAACCGACATTATTTCTTATTAGGCTATGCTAACTTATTGAAATATACATTTCTACTTGTACTCATATGAACAATATATATTATTCATATCTTAAAGAGTAAGAAAACATGTCATGGCTTAACTTATTCACGCAATCATATGAATTAACTTGATTTTATACTTTTAACAAAGTTAGCACACGTACTTAATTAACATCATATGATACTCTTGAACTTGTCATGCCTCAAATATAAAAAACCATGTAACATGATTGATTGGTGACATGCATACTAGCATACTTGAAACTTAGATCAATCAAAATATTTTAACAAGGCATATTTGCATAAGTGCTAACCAAAATATATAACGACATATATATTTAAACAACTTATAATTATAAATACTTTTCAAGCACTTATAAACATATGATTGTCAAAACTTTAAGCATAATGAGCTCACATTAGACAATCAACTTGAACTTTGAGAGAAACATGCAAAGACTTGAGACATATGAGCAAACATATAAATCTTCTTTGCATAATCAAATAAATAATAATTAATCACATGAATTCATCTTGCAACAAATTACCATGAATTCATATTCTCACAACTTATAAAATTTCATGTCAAACTCATACATTTCATGAACACTTGCATTTTTATTCATATTCTGCATGCTTAACAAGACATGAACCATACTTAACAAGACAACACAAGTATATATCTTAAAAACATATATACAAGAACTTTCATGAATACACGTTGTCTTAACTCAAGTATGCTTTTATCTCTAGCGGAGAATGACACTAGTCATGTATATAAACTTAAACATGTGAATCATATAGATTGACATACATACTTGTACATGTACATATATGACTACTTAAAAACACTTATGCTTATCATTCCATCAATTAATAACAAATTGATAAACTCATGTACTCAAATAATCATGATAAACTTAATAAACAATTATCATGCTTTATATTTACAAGGCATCTCATATATGAACCCCACATATATGTACTAATCATAGAAAAACATGCAATAAAACTCATAAACTCACTTAACATGGCACTTTGTAATTTACTTGACAATAATAAAATCACACTTAATATTTTGGCATAATGACAAACATGTACTCACAAACACCTTAACACACCACTTTCTTGAAAACTTATAAATGGTGACTTAACGAGGTGGATAAATAAATCTCAACATGTTTCTAATTAACCCTTTAATTTGAATTAATCCAATTTCAAATCAAAGAAGAACTATGCCATTCAAAATCAACCAAAAGCCAACTTAATTAAAATAAATAACTTATCTCGATATGAAGGCAATCTCATCATACTCCTTGAACATCTTGAGTATAAACATCAATCACCATTGTCACAACCGATCGAGATCTCATCTACATCAATCAAATGAATCACAATTAATTAATAATCTTGATAATTAAAAGTAACAAACTTGAATAAACAAACTTGTATAAAACAACATAAACTTATCTTTCGATTCCATAGCATCTTGATCTTGAAATTCCATCCCTCAAACTCGACCATCCATAGTGAATAGGTCTTAAGATTGTTGAAAAAAACAATGAGATGGAGATACACGGTCACATGGAAGATGGGGGATCACTTGGGTGGCTAGGAGTCGAGGGATAAACCGGCTTCCCTTAAGACTTATTCGCTAGACCGTGAAAATACTCAAGGGTAAAACCTAACTTCTTGTAAGCAAAGTAACAAGATTTCTCATGGGCTCTCAAAGAATGTTGCTGCAGTCAACATCTCAAAGAGTGTGTTAAAACTCTCTAGAAACTTGAGGAAGAAGATGATTGAGGGTGTGGATGAATGTGCAATTATCCACCTTTTATAGTAATCTTAGGAGCCAAAAAGCTAGTCAAACTTGCCAATAATCAAGAGCATAATCCAAGGGATTTATTTGAGTATTATTGATGAGAAATCATGACTGATTTCTCAGTCAAATAATATCCCAAAACATGCTCAAATTCAATTGACCACGAGGCATAAATCAAGGGATTACAAAATCAATCCCGACTGAACTCAACACGACCCGTGTTAGATCAACACGGTCCGTGTTGAACTCAACAGGACCCGTGTTGGATCAACACGGTCTGTGTTGATCCGATGCACAGAATTTGTGCTCTCTGGACACCAACAAGGGTCGCGTCAGACTAGACACGATCCGTGTTGAACCCCTTTTTTCTTATTAAGCTCATTTTCGAGCTCCCGGTCGATCCTATACTTATATCTTATACTTTTATGCCTCTTAACTCTTGAAATACTTCAACATATCACAATGACAAAGTAAATATTTTATTAAAAAAATTATATATCTTACTATTGTTTAAAAAAATTATCAATGAAATTTAGTCTTAGTCCACTTCCAAAGACCCTTATGTTTCAGTATACTCTTATTTAGTCTTAGTCTTAGTCCTCAAAGTAGAAACTTTATATTCATTATGCAAAAGACAAATGAAGCAAAATTGAAGGAGAAGATCGAAGAAAACAAATTACTAGAAAATATTGCAAGTAATATATCATAAAAGAAACCGATAATCAAATCAAAACCAACTGAAGTACTTTAATATTTATGCAAATAAAATTTAAATATTTAAAAAAGAAAAATGATAAACATCTTGATGCGAAATGGTTGATAACTATCTTCCATTTGACTTAAATCACTCAAAAAATAAAATGTGAGTATATTTAAATCATTATAAGGTAAGTTTTATTACTTTGAGGGTTATTATCACTTATAAATATATAAAAATAATTATTTATTTATATTTCATTTACTCTATTATAAAAGGGAGAGTTGCCTCCCTTTTTTTGTTTGTGTTTTTCATGCTTGGTTGTTTGGTGCCAGCTGGAGCCTTTTACTTGCCTCTTCACTTGCCACTTCCTGTATCTAATCCCAAGTCCATCTACAATTCATCAATTCTTCCATATATAATTTCAGATAAAAAATGCCCCTTCACTTCCGTAGTTATTGATCTTCGTCTATGAACCCTTGGGCCTTGGTATAACTTTACCTTAAGTGATCATTAATTTGAAATGAAAGTAGTATACTACTAAATTTCAAAAATAGGGTCGTACATTATTAAGGATTAGAATATATTTTTATTTTATATATATACTTTTTAATAAATGATTTTTATCTCACTGTGAACAAATTTTACTGTAACTTTTTTTAGTTGAATTATTGATAATGTTAATATCGAATTTGGCTTGACTTTTATCCAACTCAAGCAAATTTTAACTAGATTTTTGTCTATACTAAAAGCAAATTATGCTTTGTAGAAGGAACGTTTGTAAAACAATAGTTAATTTTTCTGATTGGTTTAGGTACAAATACAAACTATGAAGGAAAGGGCTAAAAACATTGTCAAAATAATGGATTGTTTTTTTAGAGATGTAAGATAAAGTTAGTTCAGGTTAGTTGGGAGATTCTACCATAGTTGAAAATTTTTTCAACTATAGTAGTTAAAATGTGTAATTACTCTAAAATATACCTTTAAGAAAATCAAAATTAATATATATCAATTAAAGAACTTGTTACAATAAGTAATCACATTTGTTTAGAAATCATTTTTTACAAAAGTTAATATTTGAAGGATAATCATTGTTGAAAGTGTAAGTATTATTAATTCTACCATAAAAAAAAATCAAAATTAAAATTTATTGATGAAAGTAACTTATTACAACAGTTTATCTGATTTAGTGAGATATAAATCTTTTTAATATATGTGATTTATTTTTATGAATTAATGGTTAATTACGAAATTTTCAACTACCATAATTCAAAAAAAATTTAACTATGGTAGAATTTTCAAGGTTGGGAAGAAAAATAGCACCTAAGATTATATTGAAAACAAGCTTTAGGATATACATATTTGATTCTATTGTAGTTTATTTAATGGGTAAAATAATTGCTATATTTTTTGAACTAAATCCATATAATTGTCTATGTTTAAAATAATTCATTACCTATTTTATATATCTAACTTTTACATACACTTAAAGAAGAGATAATCATGTTAAAGACCCGTCCATCGGACGAGCATTGTAACTAGTTTTCATAAATATAAAATTGTGCACAAAATGTGTATCTTCTACTATGATTGATAAAATTAGGCTATCATTTAATATTTTTTGACCTAACTAATAAGTATTATACTCTTATAATTGATAAATATATATAATTACTAGATAAAATAATATTAAAAGTTACAAAAATGTGAATTGTGGATAATTCAAGATGGTTGTTAATTAACCATTTTGAGTCAAGATATGTATCATTGTCCTTTAAAAAATAGCATAGTTTAAGAAAAAAAATTATTTATTTCATCTAATGTGGAACAAACTAAAAACATAGTTTTGCACTTGGTAAATCTAAATATGGCCTAACAAAGATAATTACATTGGCACAACCTTTGACCACCAGTTCCAGCCTCAACACAAAAGCCCTGACCACCAGCGTGTTGGGCAGTGCATTTGGAGTTACAACAGGCATCATCACAATCTTTTCTACTGCAAACTCCAAGCCCAATGTTGCATTCTTTAGCGTTTGAGGAGTAGGTATCAGTCCTCTCTGTCTCGCCTTGTACTCCAGTCATCATTAGAACTCCAACTATTGTATTCATTTTCATGCATACGCACAAATAAAACAAACACTTGTGTTAGTTTTGCTACACTGAGTTTCAATAAATTTACAAAAATAGTTTATCATGAATAAATATAAACTACCAAAAAGAAGAAAGAGCACGAAGAGAAATATAACACAACAAGAAAAATATGTTTGGCAACAAATATACAGTAGTTTGGGCAACAAAAAAATTATTGTTGCTTTAATTTAAAATAGGGCAACCAAATACTTTTGTGGTTAAATACATTATATATAGCAAGAAAGCTCTTTTTGTTGCAATTGATATAGATTGGGCGACAAATTAAAAAAATGGTTGGCAAAATTTACTAAGGCAACAAAAAAGTCTGGTTGCTCACCACAGCTATCTTGTGCTATTTTTACTAATTTATAGCCCGAATTTTATGCTTTGAGGATAAGACCATTAAATCATGACAATTTTTTTTGTAGCCCCATGTTAAAGGGTAATAAAAACTGGACAAGGACAACAAAAATTTGTTGTCCAAAGTAATTTTTCTTTTCTTGTAAAATAGATGGAAGAAATTACAGAGAATAAGATAAATTACCAAAAACCAGGGAAAGGAGGACGACTACGAACAATGTAGGGAGAAATTTCAACATTTTACGAATAATTTAAAGCTTCTGATTCAAGACAAAAAAATTAAAGACGTTGAGGAGCTCAAACAAATAATGTCTTTATTGTTGAGTGTTTTTTTTTTTACAGTTCTTAAATGTTGAGTTTTGTATATATAACAAGCGGGAGTATTTCTAATGAACCAGCATGCATCTATGTTATTATTACTAGCAAATATCCGGGCGTTGCCCCGGAAAAAAAATAAATACTCGACTGTTCATATATAAATAAATTAAAATATTATCGGAGCGTTGCTTGGTACGAGTATGATGATACATCAAGATGAAATTCAAAAGACTTAATAAAGGAGAAACAATTGTTTGATCAAGTAAAACAAAACTACAATAAAAATATAAGTTTAATAATAGTCAAGATGTGGACGAATAAAAAATAATAGTTAATATAAAAAGGAATATCATAAATTAGATCCCAAATGACTGAAGGACGGTTATATGTGGTAAAAATGATGGAAAATCACAATAAGATTACGAAATATTAACATGCAAAATTAATTAAGTGGATGTCGTCATAGAATTTTTACCACTAATGACAATTTTGATGCTTCGACATATAACTTCTTTCCAATTAACTGATGTGATTAACTCAATCAAGGGTTATATTTGTTGGGAATGTCCCGACAATGTTCGATATACACAGAGATTAAACCAAAGTAATATAGTAATTATATGTCTTGCTAGAGACCTCTATAATTAGTAATTAAATATGTTTAATTACAACTATATTATTTGGTCCTACTGGGTCACACAAGTCAGTGCCCAGGAACAATATATGTAACCTAAATGATATTGTATCAAGTTTAGAAAAGTTGGCGATTTACGGAGAAATCAGGCCAACACGGACCGAATTGGGCTCAACACGGACCGTGTTGACCCAACACGGTCCGTGTTGAGACACCACGGTCCGTGGTGTCCTTGGGCCGAATAATTGGATTCTCTGGAGTCCAACACGGACCGTGTTGGGCCCAGAAAATGCGCCGTCGTATTAATTCGGCCCTTTAGGGTTTTGAACCCTTTCCCTAGGTTTTCTAAACACTATATAAAGGGGTCTCTGGGAGAGATTATTCTACACCAACTGCCTTCGACTCTTAGAGAGATACCAGGGTGATTTCCTGAGTTCCTCTCTCTTTTAGTTTGCAGTTCTAATTTCAGGAAACACTATCAGTTTCCTAAAACAATCTCACATACATCTTAGATTGAGATTCGTCTCGATCGGGTCGATCTAGCAATCGGGTTTCCGGAGAGCTGCGTGGACTTTTCAGTAGAGGGTTTCAGCATTGGAATCTGGAAGGTCAACCTCTTCTTCAGCGGGAATTAGCGATCAGGTATAATTACTAAAGCCTCTGCAATTGTGTTGATTAATTGTTTATAACTGTTATAATATTCCGCCAATTAATCTAAAACCTAACAGTGGTATCAGAGCCACCAATTGCATGCTAAAGTATTGTACTTGTATTCATAATTAATTTTGTCAATAGTTGAATTATATTATGAATATGCTAGAGTAGATTTATGCCTAAAATTTTGAATCTTTATGAAAGTTTTAATCTTTGATGTTCATGATAATAAATCTGAGATTTTATTGTAAAATTTCATGCTTTGTTATTATTTATTTCTTGTTGCCTTTAGTAAATCAATTTTATGTTTGTTTAAGCGTTGAATATAGCATGAACTTGATTTACATTTTGAATGTTTTAGTAACAATCTTGTTTAATATTGTTAAACAGTAGGCAATACATGAAATAGGTCAAAATTCGCAAAATAGGATTTTGTAGAATTAATTTTCTGATTTAGTTTATTTACGGGAAAACATGAAAAATTGAAATAAACTACCAAACGAACTCAAAAATTTCTGAAATTTTTAGTGGAGGTGTCCAGAAGTGTTCTGGACGTTCCATAATTTTTGTAGATTTTTCCCAATTAAAATAAGATTTTAATTGAGTTTTCAGATCTGAAGTGAATTAAAATTTGTTTAATTCTCTGAATTTTATAAATTTGTAGAAATTTGTAAAACTTATGAAATTTTTACAGTAGGTTACTGGGTAACCATACTTTTAGGGAAAAATTTTCCGTTAATTTATCCGATCAAATTATATTTTTTAATTTAAATTTTCAGATCTCAGAGAAATAAATTCGTTGCTTCTCTGAATTTTGTATATTTATAGAAATTTGCAAATTTTTTGAAAATTTTACAGTAGGTTATTGTGTAACCATTCTGTTATGGATAAAATTTTTGTGAATTTTTGAAATCGTTTACTAATTTTCCTTTAATTTTCAGATTAACAGAAAAGTACAATTGTTTACTTTTCTGAATTTTATTCTAATTTTCGAAATTTGATAAAAATCTGAAATTTTTACAGTAGCATATTGGATGAACCTACTGTATGGGAAAATTATAAAATTTTATTTTTAAACTTATCGGACTATTATTATTTATTTTCCTCTTAAACGGAGAATTAAAAGGTTTAATTCCCTAAATTTTTACAATCTTTTAGAAATTGTTAAAATTCTGGAAAATATTTCATATTGGGTTATTAGATAATGCTGTGATATGAAATCTTTAAATTCGATAAGTTACGATAGTTTTATTTAAGTTTTTCATTCACGAAATTAACCGAAACTGGGAAGCAACACGGACCGTGTTGATCAACATGGACTGTGTTGTCAGCAGTTTTGGTGAATTCGTGTATTTTTAAGGTTTGTAATTAATTTTAGAAATTGATTATTAAATCCTATTACTACTAAATCAAATAATGGGCATAAAATCTATTATTTTGTAAAGTTTAGGAAACTTACAATATCTTTGAAAGATATAGTATCTTACAGACTCCTTGATTTTAGGAAAGTCAAGTATTTTGTATGTATAGGTATAAAAATCTAAATCTGTTTAGGTAACTAAGATAAAATTTGGATTTTGTTTATTATATTAATCATGCAAGCCTTTTAGGAAATTTTATTTAGTATTTATTTGCTTATGTGTTATATTGCAATTATATATATGCCTTTATAATTTGTTATTTAAGCATGTGTTATATTTGATATAATTATTGCAATATTACATGTTTGCATGTGCTTCTAGTATGGCCATAGATAGTCGGTTTTACCGGTCTGCGTACCGGGTTGGGTGAAATACGGTCTGCGTACCGTCGTTGAATTAATTTTAAAATTTAATTTTCAGTTAAGTTTATTTTTAATTCATGTAAGGCCTCAATTGTGAGGTACACTTTGTAAATTTGTTGTAATTGGAGACAATAAGTTGAGTGGGAGCCCAACAGCAATGGAGGTGTCGATTCGAGTGGGAGCCCATCCAAGGAAGTTGCAAGACCCAAGAAGATTTTTTTGAAGACTATCAAGGCTTAGTTAAATTAGTTGATTAAGTCTAGGTGGTCATACTAGGGATTTTATTTATGCTTTAATTTTGTTATTGCATGTTTTATTATGCCTTTTATGCTTTTCGAAAGAGTTCACCTAGAATTGCATGCTTAGGATAATAAAACCTACTCTCATAATTGAATTATTACTCAACCTATCGAAACACCACTTAGATGGATAAATAAAGAAAGCCAAAGCGAATTATGTGTCCATCATTAATAAGTAGGGTGGGAGCTAGGTCAATTCAAATTGGCTATCAAAATAGTTTTGGGCTAAGAGCAGAGGAAGAGAAATATTGTATTCGATACAAATTTCTTGCCAAGAGTCATTTTTGAATGATCGATCATAAAGATGATCCACCAAAGATAACATGGGATCGAGTTTTGTTGGGCCAAAGTCCACTTGAGCCCATGGGTCTTGTGGGTCTTGGTTAAATTAAAACATTAAGTGAGAGTTAATAAAGTGTTTTGATTTGAAATTAAAATTAGTTTAATTTCTTTTGATGAATAATAACTAAAATGAACCAACTTGTCTCGTAGAATTATTTATGTCTTTTCACTCAAACATCCACCACTAATAAAATATTGTTTTCTCCTTGAGAAAGAGAAAAACAATTACACCAATTCCTTAATTGGCATCGCTATCACAAGATTGTCTTGGAGGCGAATTAAAAGAAACATGTCTTTGATATAATATTGAGCTAGGCATCAATATTAAGAGGTCAATCAAGCCAAATGAATACATGTAATGTCATAGTATTCATACAACTTTAACTTCAAAATGTTTGAAGATTAGAGGAATGATTTCAATATTACCAACTCAAAAACAAGTTTATCGAACTAGTTAGAGTTGACAAATATGAAACCAATAACCAGATAGTCTCGGTTAAGGTAGATAAAGGCCAATTGATGGCACTCATGATCTGAAATAATTTGACTATTTTAAAACATGAGAAACCTCAGATCCCCTTTAGCCAAAAGATTGGCGACCAAAGATAGTCTTTTAGTCAAAGGAAAAATAAAGATTTAAGAAATCTATCAAAGACAAGAAGTCAAAGGAAAGGTAAGGACAAACAGTTGTACATACCCAACCAATGACAGCAATCGGTTAACAACCAGATCATGTATGACACTGGGTGCGTGAATAACTATAAGGAAGACTTGAGATATGATTTCAATTCTAGGCAAATGCGTATATGATACACACTACCCTTATTAAACCCACTTTGAGTATAAGATACCGGCTGTGAAACTCGCATTTATGCAATTGTGCAGTATCTACAGCAAAGTAGATGTGCTTTGAAGGATGAGAGTCAGCCTACAAATAGGAACATACAATTAGTTGTAGTTCCTTATGAAGAGTTGGTTGTTTATGCATTTCCACAAGACTTATGAGAGAAATTTATAGGTGATTCTATGTTCTCATTATAAGTAGTTCTTACTCTCAATTAGAGAGAGAGAGGATCTCGGATAAACACACCCAACACATCGAAACCAAAAGGTTTAAAAGGAATATCTCATGTTCAAACATTAAACTTGTAACTATCTATTAAGTCATGCAAATCAGAGCGCATTCAGAAGCGTCACAGTGATAAGACTTTGAAACATGTGATGTCTGCAAAGCACGATTGTACCTTTTACAAGAAGGGGTGAATGTGCCAACAAACACTCATGCATATGGATGTATGTAGACCAATTGAGCACAAGTACAAGGGGTGAATTACTTCAAATCTTCAAGATGAATAAAATAACACATGGTGATTCATGTCTATGAGATTCATCTGAAGCTGGAATGTTGAAATAGTTTGATGATTTCCAAAATGAAGTAGTCTTGGCGAAACAATGAGAGCACCTAGATAAGATCGAAAGGATGCTAATGGTTGAGACAAGAGTTTGAACAAATGACTCAAATGAAACATAATTATGGCACTATAAGCTTAAGTCATATTAATCAGAAATGCATTCAGAAACTGTATAGTGCAGGATTTTGGAAAACCTAAACTTTGAAAAGTTCAATGTTTATATAGCATGCCTGATGGGTAAGATGACTGAAATCACCTCTTATTGGAATTGGTGAACAAGCTAATTACTTATTAGGATGCATACATATTGATGTATGTGGGCCTATGAGCACTAGTGCTAGAAGAAGGTTTACTATACTATTTCATCACTTTCAGTGACGATTTTTAGTAGATATGGGTATATCTACTTAATACGCCACAAGTCCAAATCCTTTGAAAATGTTCAAAGAATTTCAAAGTGAAGTACAAAACCAACCTGGCAAGAAAATCAAAACCCTTCAACAAGGTTGAGGAGGTAAGTATTTGAGCCATGATTTCACTGACCATTCCAGAGAATATGAAATTGTTTCATGACTCTCTCCTCTAAGAATACGAAATCTCAATGACGTATCTAAGAGCAGGAATCACACCTTATTAGATATGGTGTGATCAATGATGGTTAAGTCAACATTGCCGATTATCTTTTGGGGATACACGCAATTAACCATAGCTCTAATTACTGAATAAAGATTATCAGAAGCATTAGGAGAAGAGAGGTTCTTGAACCGTCTTCTGAAAGAAAGGGGTATCACTTCTACAAATTGTTGTAGAGGAAAGTGTTTGTGTCTCAAAATGCTTTCTTCTTAGAGAATATGTTATTCTCTAAAAGAAAGAGTGGGAGAGTTTTGAAATTACCGAAGTTCGAGAGATACAAAACACTATAATCATCACCTGAAACTCCGCTACTTGATCCTTGTTCAAATTTTTTCCTATTGGTCGAGAAATTAAGAACAAGGTTGAGGCAGTTGAAGTTTCTCAAAACGTTGAGGAGAAGGTGTCATGAACATTACTCCAAGCAAGGTCAGGTAAACAACTCCGTCAGCCACAAAGATATCGATCTTCTATGGATGAACGTGAGATGTTACTTTTAGAAAGCAATGACTCTACCTACATCAAAGAAGCTTTAAGTAAATCAAGATTCCATGCAACCAAGTCTAAAATGGATTCTATCTATTCAACTAAGTTTAGGACTTGGTTGATTTGTCTGAAGGTGTGAGCCATCAGGCATATGAGGGTTTTAAGGCAAAACATAGGTTCATTAAGATAGACATCAAGACTGACTTCAAAATTAGATTTTGAAGAAAGGTGTGTACTTGACACAACTAAGTGGTCTTTTGTTGGAATACTTGTAAACTTCAAGAGACCATCTGTGGTCTTAAGGAAGCTTCTAGGAGTTGGAATCATTGACCTTCTTGACCAGGATATCAAAAAGGTTTGACATACTGGGAAGTGCCAAAGATAATATTGTGTTTACAAGAAGTTCAGTGGGAGCAATGCGTTTTCTGATATCGTATGTGATTGACATACTGCCTACTAAGAAGAATATTCCAATGTTGCTTCTACTGAGGTTGACTTGGAAATAATTTTCAAAGTGAAGGATTGGTGGGGCTAAGAATTTTATTGGAGACTAGATCTATAATGATAGATTAAAGATTTTGATTGTTTGAATCAAAGTTAACTAGGTGTTGAATAGTTCAACTCACTTCCAGAATGGATTAATTTCCAAAAATCATGGCATATCCTTATGGAATTTGATTGTCTCAAAACAATCAGAAGTTCTAAGAAGGATGAGACATATAACTCATGCTTCAGGCGTGAGATTAATGTATGCCATGAGATGTTCAAAGTCCAACATAACATATACATTGTATATATATAAGCAAAACTAAGGATGTGTCCTAAGTCTAAAGTGGTTGATAAAAGCTAAGTGTGAAGAGTTGCATTGATGCTACACTCATGCAGAGAAATATGATTATCTGAAAGGTCAGAGAAAATTATACAATCTGTATTGAGTGGTATTGAGGTGAACTGGAAGAAGTTCCTAACATGACATGCGGTTAATTCTACAAATAAGACAAGTATGACACGACTTTAGAAGTTGTGGCAGAAACTGTTAGGATTGCGAAGTTCGTTTTTAGAACTGGGTGATGTTTCTAGCCTTGCGAGAGAAATGAAGCCTTATTGATAGGAGCCATCACTCAAGCAAAGGAACTGAAGCTCACTATGAATCCAAACATGTGTTCCGGAAATATCTTCCTATATGAAAGGTCATTAGTGAGATGGTATATGTACGAGGTTCATTGCAAGTATTATGTACTAAACTCCTATTGTAGTTATAACATGATAGTCATGCATGGGCAATATGTATTAAACACATTCCGGAATATTAACAAGTCAAATTTGCATGAATCGTTCATGAATTATGACCTTGTTGATTCATCATTGAGAATAAGATTCCAAAATTTACATCAATTGTGGTTTAGAATTATGTAAATGTCCAAAAAGGTTAGCGCATTCAAAATGGGAAATTGGATGAGGTTCGATTTCTGAAACCCCATTAGTGAACTTGATAACGCTAGTCTTGGTCGATAGTCGACCTGGTTCCTAATTGTATTATCACGTAGGAACAGTGATAATATCAACACAATTAGCATGTAGGATTGAGGTGATGATCAAGTTTCGTGGTCATAGTGATGTGATGACATCATAAATCAATCACATGGGTACTGTTGAAAACAACTACCGAACTGACCCGCAGTGGAAGCTCTTTAAGTTGGGAATTGTCATAGGAGCTCTCACTACTCAAAATTCCTAAATCCTGAGTTCAATACATAGACTACATGGTCTGCTGTGACTTTGGAGCGCGTCAAACGTCTTTCGTAACAGTAGGCTATAAAGGCGGTGTGCAGGTTCTGATTGGATCATGTGAGAATGTGTGTCTGAACAAGATGGCATTGTCCTCCCTATTAGGGACAGTTGTCTCGTTGGCCACTCGGTGAGATTGGACTGAAAATGCTTGGCCGAGCTCAGTTGAATCAATAGTTGATCATCTGTTTTTCAAAGTCTAAACTCGGAGATCGAGGAACGTTCGGGTCTTACATAAGGATGACTTTAGCTTACCTTATCCGAACTACAAACAGTAAGTGACAAGGGAATTCAAGGAATCGAACACTTGTGAGACAAGTGGGAGATTGTTGGGAATGTCCCGACAATGTTCGATATACACAGAGATTAAACCAAAGTAATATAGTAATTATATGTCTTGCTAGAGACCTCTATAATTAGTAATTAAATATGTTTAATTACAACTATATTATTTGGTCCTACTGGGTCACACAAGTCAGTGCCCAGGAACAATATATGTAACCTAAATGATATTGTATCAAGTTTAGAAAAGTTGGAAACTGATTTCTGTGAGAAATCAGCCCAACACGGACCGAATTGGGCTCAACACGGACCGTGTTGACCCAACACGGTCCGTGTTGAGACACCACTGTCCGTGGTGTCCTTGGGCCGAATAATTGGATTCTCTGGAGTCCAACACGGACCGTGTAGTTTCAACACGGACCGTGTTGGGCCTAGAAAATGCGCCGTCGTATTAATTCGGCCCTTTAGGGTTTTGAACCCTTTCCCTAGGTTTTCTAAACACTATATAAAGGGGTCTCTGGGAGAGATTATTCTACACCAACTGCCTTCGACTCTTAGAGAGATACCAGGGTGATTTCCTGAGTTCCTCTCTCTTTTAGTTTGCAGTTCTAATTTCAGGAAACACTATCAGTTTCCTGAAACAATCTCACATACATCTTAGATTGAGATTCGTCTCGATCGGGTCGATCTAGCAATCGGGTTCGAGTCTTGCGTGGACTTTTCGATGAGGTTTCACATTGGAATCTGGAAGGTCAACCTCTTCTTCAGCAGGAATTAGCGATCAGGTATAATTACTAAAGCCTCTGCAATTGTGTTGATTAATTGTTTATAACTGTTATAATATTCCGCCAATTAATCTGTATCTGTTTAGGAAATAGATAACCTAAAACCTAACAATATTGACCATCAAAATGAGATTTACGAACAAAACTCATGATTATTGTAAGTACTCGGGTAATATGGCACATAACGTATATAGTGCTTTTTAGCAATATAGCATGGAAGGTAGGGACGCTAATTATTTCCAACATAGACATGATCAATTAAATAGAAGGAAATTATAATGCTCTGATACCATTCTGTAACCCAAAGCTCTGATACTATTCTGTAACGCCCCGGAAATTCGACTATGAAAAACCTCACAATCAAACTAACGTTGACAAAAATTCAGCGGAAGACTTAACTTTTACTCGGGTGTCACTGTCGTATCCCCGAAGGAATACAAGGCGAGGAAGAAATTACAACTAATTGACATCGAAAATAACAATTAAACAACCCTAGACTTCGAAATAAACTTCCTTAACTTTAGAACTGTCAAACTTTAAACATAACTCCAAAACTAAAACTCTAGACGTCCTCACTGCTAGTTCCCGTTCCCATCACAGAAGCCTTCACCTGAAAACAAAACATTTACAAACATGAGGGGGGAAACCTCAATAATGTCTACCCCTAACTGTCAAAACAGTTTAAAATTCATTTCAATTCATTTGAGGGAGGGGAACAAGTCAAACCTTTCGCAACTCATTTGAATCCCAACACGTAATTAACCAGAGTTCAGAAATAACAACACTTAAGGACCAACAGTATAAACCTTCAACTCAGAAAGCACAACATTACAGAATTCTCAACTGACATTTCAATTCATTCAGAATCAGACAAAAAAAATAGAGTAATCAAAGTAAATCAAATAACGAATTCAACATAACATCTCAAACCGGCTAATCCAACTACTAGAAAGAGATTAGAAGCAAAATATCCAACTCAGAATCACAAATAGAGTCAAAACATCAACGTCAGATTCAACACCCAGAGTTATAGTAGTTCCTTTATCAAAATTAAATCAGTTTTATTATGCGGGTGACCTTTCAAAGGTCTCTGCTTTTAGAATCAGAATTCTAACAAGGGACGGGACATTGAGTTTCCAGAAGGTCCCGGTTTTGGATGGCCAGTCCCAGACACAGAACAGGATACTATATCCTCATATGGTTCCAACATGTGTCCACCCCTAGCTTCAGAAAAGTAACAGATTTAACCCACTTAATGTTTCACTTGGATATTAATGTCTTATAAGTTATCAGCCGTCAACATTCACAACTATAATTATCAAGTACAATTTACAATCTCAAATCATACCAGTCTCAATCCCACATTTCTAAAGCCAACCTTTTCCATAACCAATAATTCTACACTTACAACAAATGAATCAAAAGACTGTCCATATTTTACCAAGCAAAGAACACAACTTTCTCATTCAGAATAAACAGTCAAGTTTCAGCTAAGGTCCCCTTAGGATTGCAAGTTCCGAGAATCAAAATAAAAACATCATTAAAACAAGTCAAACATTTCCAAATAACTTTCATCAGACAACCTTACCGTTTCCATATTTTAAAGCGGGCGGGGCTTCCGTATTGCCCCTCGGAGTCCAAAAGACTCGCCAAAATATTCACAACACTTTCCAATCTCAATCAATCTTACGGATGGTCATCGCAATCATTCTTTTCTCATCACAATTCACGGATGGCCATCGCAAACATACTTTCTCATCATCATCACAATCATATCCCGGATGGTGATCGCAAACATCATTCCAAACTACCAGGCGTAACCTAGTCTCTTGACAGTCTCACTCACAGGTATTCGACCTGGTCTTGGCGAGACTGCCCGAACCCGCATTTTTCTCATAGTCGTTAATTAGTCAGGTTTTATGTCTCATATCATTCCCATAGTAAACCAACAATTCCAAATCCAACATTCCAAAACCAATAGTTCCAAACCACAATTTCCAACTCAACAACTTTCAACAAAAACCAAGGGATGTCCAATCTTTATCAAACACCGATCAATCACTTTCTCAATCAAGCAAACAATCTAATTTCCTTTAAAGGTCCAACACTTCCAAATCACAGTTTCAAACCACAAACTTTCAACACAAAACCTAAGAACTGTCCATACTTTATGAATCAACGAACACAATATCCTTAAACAAAAATAAATGGTTAAGTTTCATATAAAGTTCCCATCAGAATGCAAATTTCCATATAACAACAATCAACATAACAGTTCAAGAGCATCAAAAGGGATTAGAGCATAGACATTATACCATGACTCAGGTTTCACTGATTACTAGTATATTATGAAATTCAGACATCAGACTGTTTAACAAAACCCAACCCAGTTTCCAAAATTGACATAGTAAAATCTCAGAGTTTAAAAGACTGTCACCTTTTTCTCAACTCATAACAATACTTAGTCATCCAAAACAGACAGTCTAACTTTACAGAAAATCCCCTGCGAGATGCACGCTTCTTAAAACATATTAAAACCACAAAATAGATAAAAGAGCATTCAATGGGGATTAGGACATAGAGATTACCTGAACAGCTTTTCTCTATTGCAACACTTGCACACGGGAGCTAACTATCGCGTCGTCTTGGTCGGACCTAGAATTTGAATATAAACTTTTAAAATTAATACTCGACTTTTACTATAGTTAGTTCTGCACGAATCCTACCATATCCCAACCTTAGCCTTTAGTTAGCCATGTAACAAGCATAACTATCCCACACACCTTTTCTAAAATAATATAATAATATCGGAACAACACATTTAAAATCAAAACTCGATACTAATACTTTAATAATAATATTACGTACGGCTTTTGAACATAATATTCATATTACCACATCACAACATGAAAGCTTTATAAAAACTTTAAAACAAAAGTATTAAACCTTTAATACCAAAATATATGAAATTTTGATAATAATAATATAAAACTTTTAATACTAATCATATGGACTTTAAAATAATCACATAAAACTCTATAATAATAATAACACGGAACTTTATCATAATAAAATAATACGAAACCTTATAATAATAATAATAATAATAACACGAAACTTCATATATTAATAACACGAAACGTTATAATAATACGAAGAATTAATAATAAACTTACGAAACTTAATAATAAAACTACGAAACTTAATAGTAATAATACGAGCATAAAAAACTTAATAATAATAGTAATACGAACCTCAATAATTTATAAAAACTAAATAATAATACGAAACTCAGTAAAATCACGAGCTTATGAAAAATAACAATAATACCAAAATAAAATCTCAAACTTAATAATAACTTATTATATGAAAACTAAATAATAAAATCACGAAACTAAAATAATAAAAATTACGGACTTAATAATAACTTATAAAACTTTAATAATAATACGAACTTAATAATAATAATGTGAAACTTATTACTAAAAAATAATAATAATAATAATAATATTAATATTAATAATAAATGTCTCACTATACGGTTAACATATGAGGCACGTACACAGTAACAAAACAATAGTAACCATGCATGAATACTACCACCGAAACCACGTAACTAAGACCAAGGCTAGAGTTTATACCCAAACAAGAGGAGGGGGTCGGGGCGGCTGACTGGGTGTTGACGTCCGGTGGCCGGGCAGAGGTCGGCGGAACACGGTGGCGTCGACGGTGGTCAGAAGCGGTGTTGATGCTGCGGTGGTGGGGGAGCGGTGCAGATGGTCGGGGACAGAAGAGAAATGAAACAAGGGGGTTTCGGTTGGGTGCGTCGGGTGGCGAGATGGTGGTCGGAAAATGACAAGGAGTGCTCGCTGGTGGACAAAGGGGTGGTCGGAGGTGGTACAAAGTGGTGTCGCGAGGTGGTGGTGCGTGTGGTGCTGGTGGCTCGGGTCTGGACTGCACGCTTCAAAGAGGGAGGTGGTGGTCGGACGAGGGGGTGTTTGAGGTTGGTGGTGGTGTAGGTGGTGCGTTGGGTTTAATAAGGGGGGAAAAGGAGGAGGGGGTGTGCATGGGGGGATGGAGTACGCATGGGTGCTACCATGCTGGAGAAAGAGAGAGAAAAAGAGGGAGTGGGTGTGAGAGAGAGAAAGAGAAAAGGAGGGAGAAAAAGAAGAGTGGGCGGTGCATGCGGTGTCGGCCAGTAGGAAAACAGAAGAAGAGAATAGAGAAAAGGAGGAGGAGAACCCGAGGGAGTGCGTTGACGGGTTCAAGGTAATGGGAGGGAATTCCAGGGGAGGAAAATCTGACAAATTAAATCCTAAACTAATCCCAAATAAAATTAGTCCATACCCAAAAATTTCCTAACTGATATTTTTCAGTCACTAAAAATTCTCAACACTTCTCATAAAAATTTTCTCCTAAAAAAAACATTGTTTCTTCTAGAATGGATCTCATAACTGATCCCAAAAAAATCAGTTGATAGCCGAAACTTTCTTAACTGATAATTTTCAAACTCTAAAAATTTCAACGAACTCAGTCGCGGTCCTAAAAGCTCCACGTGTTAATAGTATATAATTAAACGGAAAAATAACACACGTCAGGAAATTTAACGGTAGACTTTAATAGAAATTTGCAGGGTTTTACATCATTACCTCCTTAAAAGAAGTTTCGTCCTCGAAACTTAAACTCAGGCCTAACCAGTCGGGTAACTGTTCGGTTTGTAATTTTTGTGGTTTTATAAGTAAGGATTGTCGATCTCAGGGATGGGTGTTAGGCTTGATTAAGGTAAATCGGTCTGTGGAAAGGGGTTTTTCTCAATGCGGAAAGCAATAAATTATGTAAATGAAGCAATAAACTAATCTAGACAAGATAATAATAAAGAAAGCAATTAAAAGCATGAAATCAAATAAAGCAATTAAAGCAAGGAATGGAAATCTAGAATGAACAATGAAATTAGAGACGAGAAATTATACCTTTGATGACTAATCTTCAATAAACCTTCAATCTACACTTGAATTTCCCCCGAACAAATAAGACATTGTGGTTTGGATTACCAAGAATCCCCCAAATTCTCACTAGTAAGTAGAATTGGAGTTCCTTGACCCTCCTCCCCACTAAATATGGAGTTGATTGTGGCTAACACTATAAAGCTTGGAAAACAAGTCAACAATGGAAATTAGAGAGAGAGAGAGAGAGAGAGAAGCGAGAGAAAGCTTGTAAAACTTCAATGGAAACTTGCTTGAATTGAGAAAGCTTGAGAAAGTTTGAATACAAATGCTAGAAATCAATGAAAGCTTGAAGAACAATGAAGAACAATTGAAAACTTGAAGAACAATTAAGAGAGATTAAAGCAAATAAAGGAAAGCAATTAAATCTAATTCTACTCCTAAACTACCTAGGCTAATTTATAATTTAGATTAATACAAGTGGGTATTTATAGAAGAAGGAAAAATACAACCCAAAACCCTAGGACAAATCGCAAAGACGCTGTCGCAGCAGAGTGGCTCAGGCGAGCCACCCTGCGCTCGGGCGAGCAAGCGTTGGCTGGTGTTTTGTTGCCCAAGCCTTGCTCGGCGAGCGGCCAGATGGCTCGGGCGAGCAAGCGCTCGGCGATTTTCTGCCGACTTCAAACGCGCATAACTTCTTCATCAGAACTCCGTTTAGGCCCGTAAGATATCGATGGAAAGCTCTCGGTGTGTACTTTAAGCTCCCAAAATTTCAGAGCTATCGGAGTTGTAACGAAGGAGTTATGACCCAAAGGGTGAAGGCACACATATTTCAAACCTTTAAGTTTGTACCGTTCCCCTGTTTTGCGCCAATCTTGATATGGAATTTCCGACTTCGGTTTCGCCTCGGCTCTCGGCTCGGGTTGACTTGGTTTGATTTGGATCTCGGCTCGGGTTGACTTGGTTTGACTTGGATCTCGGCTCGGGTTGACTTGGTTTGACTCGGGAAATAGCTCGGGATTCCCTAAAAACCTTCAATTAAGCCCAAACTTCTTCTAACTCCTTATTTTCCTACAAAACACCAAATCATTATATCTAATATATAAATAGGGGTTAAAACAAGCAAATATACCCTATAAAAGAGAAGAAATTCGGCTCGAAACGAGGCCGAACAGTAACTAATGGACGGTGTAGCTAACCAAAAACTTGGGGTTTTACATAATTACCTTCTTCAAAAGAGTTTCGTCCTCGAAACTCAACGCGCCTTATGCATTGTATACGAGAGATGTTAAAAGCACGAGCGTGCAATTGTAACACAAAAGAAAACATAGAAGGAGACACACATCACATTCCCCCAATCCTACACTCATCACTCCGAACGTAGCATCCTAAGCTCTAACTAAAAACCTAATAGACACTTAGGAGCTACCAGGTTGTAACCCAGAGCTCTGATACCATTCTATAACGCCCCGGAAATTCAACTATGAAAAACGTCACAGTCAAACTAACGTTGACGGAAATTCAGCGGAAGACTTAACTTTTACTCGGGCGTCACTGCCGTATCCCCGAAGGAATACAAGGCGAGGAAGAAACTACAACTAATTGACATTGAAATTAACAATTAAACAACCCTAGACTTCGAAATAAACTTCCTTAACTTTAGAACTGACAAACTTTAAACATAACTCCAAAACTAAAACTCTAGACGTCCTCACTGCTAGTTCCCGTTCCCATCACAGAAGCCTTCACCTGAAAACAAAACATTTACAAACATGAGGGGAGAAACCTCAATAATGTCTACCCCTAACTGTCAAAACAGTTTAAAACTCATTTCAATTCATTTGAGGGAGGGGAACAAGTCAAACCTTTCGCAACTCATTTGAATCCCAACCCGTAATTAACCAGAGTTCAGAAATAACAACACTTAAGGACCAACAGTATAAACCTTCAACTCAGAAAGCACAACATTACAGAATTCTCAACTGACATTTCAATTCATTCAGAATCAGACAAAAAAAAATAGAGTAATCAAAGTAAATCAGATAACGAATTCAACATAACATCTCAAACCAACTAATCCAACTACTAGAAAGAGATTCGAAGCAAAATATCCAACTCAGAATCAGAAATAGAGTCAAAACATCAACGTCAGATTCAACACCCAGAGTTGTAGTAGTTCATTTATCAAAATTCACGGATGGCCATCGCAAACATACTTTCTCATCATCATCACTATCATATCCCGGATGGTCATCGCAAACATCATTCCAAACTACCAAGCATAACCTGGTCTCTTGACAGTCTCAATCACAGGTATTCGGCCTGGTCTTGGCGAGACTGCCCGAACCCGCATTTTTCTCATAGCCGTTAATTAGTCAGGTTTTATGTCTCATATCATTCCCATAGTAAACCAACAATTCCAAATCCAACATTCCAAAACCAATAGTTCCAAACCACAATTTTCAACTCTACAACTTTCAACACAAACCAAGGGATGTCCAATCTTTATCAAATACCGATCAATCACTTTCTCAATCAAGCAAACAATCTAATTTCCTTTAAAGGTCAAACACTTCCAAATCACAGTTCCAAACCAACAAACTTTCAACACAAAACCAAAGAACTGTCCATACTTTATGAATCAACGAACACAATATCCTTAAACAAAATAAACGGTCAAGTTTCATATAAAGTTCCCATCAGAATGCAAATTTCCATATAACAATAATCAACATAACAGTTCAAGAGCATCAAAAGAGATTAGAGCATAGACATTATACCACGACTCAGGTTTCACTAATTACTAGTATATTATGAAATTCAGACATCAGACTTTTTAACAAAACCCAACCCAGTTTCCAAAATTGACATAGTAAAATCTCAGAGTTTAAAAGACTGTCACCTTTTTCTCAACTCATAACAATACTTAGTCATCCAAAACAGACAGTCTAACTTTACAGAAAATCCCCTGCGAGATGCACGCTTCTTAAAACATATTAAAACCACAAAATAGATAAAAGAGCATTCAATGGGGATTAGGACATAGACATTACCTGAACAGCTTTTCTCTACTGCAACACTTGCACACGGGAGCTAACTATCGCGTCGTCTTGGTTGGACCTAGAATTCGAATATAAACTTCTAAAATTAATACTCGACTTTTACTATAGTTAGTTATGCACGAATCCTACCATATCCCAACCTTAGCCTTTAGTTAGCCATGTAACAAGCATAACTATCCCACACACCTTTTCTAAAATAATATAATAATATCGGAACAACACATTTAAAACCAAAACTCGATACTAATACTTTAATAATAATATTACGTACGGTTTTTGAACATAATATTCATATTACCACATCACAACATGAAAGCTTTATAAAAACTTTAAAACAAAAGTATTAAACCTTTAATACCAAAATATATGAAATTTTGATAATAATATAAAACTTTTAATACTAATCATATGGACTTTAAAATAATCGCATGAAACTCTATAATAATAATAACACGGAACTTTATCATAATAAAATAATACGAAACCTTATAATAATAATAATAACACGAAACTTCATATATTAATAACACGAAACGTTATAATAATACGAAGAATTAATAATAAACTTACGAAACTTAATAATAAAACTACGAAACTTAATAGTAATAATACGAGCATAAAAAACTTAATAATAATGGTAATACGAACCTCAATAATTTATAAAAACTAAATAATAATACGAAACTTAGTAAAATCACGAGCTTATGAAAAATAACAATAATATCAAAATAAAATCTCAAACTTAATAATAACTTATTATATGAAAACTAAATAATAAAATCACGAAACTAAAATAATAAAAATTACGGACTTAATAATAACTTATAAAACTTTAATAATAATACGAACTTGATAATAATAATGTGAAACTTATTACTAAATAATAATAATAATATTAATATTAATATTAATATTAAAAGTCTCACTATACGGCTAACATATGAGGCACGTACACAGTAACAAAACAATAGTAACCATGCATGAATACTACCACCGAAACCACGTAACTAAGACCAAGGCTAGAGTTTATACCCAAACAAGAGGAGGGGGTCGGGGCGGCTGACTGGGTGATCGACGTCCGGTGGCTGGGCAGAGGTCGGCGGAACACGGTGGCGTCGACGGTGGTCAGAAGCGGTGTTGATGCTGCGGTGGTGGGGGAGCGGTGCAGCTGGTCGGGGACAGAAGAGAAATGAAACAAGGGGGTTTCGGTTGGGTGCGTCGGGTGGCGAGATGGTGGTCGGAAAATGACAGGGAGTGCTCGCTGGTGGACAAAGGGGTGGTCGGAGGTTGTAACACCCCAACACCCTTAACTACAAGATTATCATTAATCATGTCATAAACCTGTGATTAGCGCAGCGGAAAAGACAAGTATTGAGGCATTACCGCCGTCCCCACTCGGGACAAGGCACACAAACCACCAAAACAAAACCCAAAAAATAAAATATACTTAACCCCATACGAAACAATCACCAAACTTTGAAATACAACATAGACAACCCTTTAAACAGTTATATAAAGATTTCCCAACATGAGAAAAGAAAAGTCTCCAAATCCCATAAAAGCGCTTGAGGATCGACTAGCAACCACCTTAGAAACGACCTTGAACGGAACGATCTACTTTTGCTTAGCCTTGGCTTTATCCAGTGAGCTCGGACCTCCTAAAACAAAACATTGAAAACAGACGCAAAGTGAGTGGGGAAACACTCAGTACACAAACCTCCAACACGTCAACCGTTCGAAAACGGTTTCTAGTGCCGGCGTTTTAAAAACATTTTGAAATCGGGGAAGGGGAAAAAATAACCATGAATGAACTGGATTGTTGCATAGATAAATATGTACATACATAAAGGAGTTAAACTTGTAATAATTGAAAACGAGTGGTATCCCTTACGATCGATGCAAAGCACCTCACACACGCGCATGCCCAAATCGATCTAGATTTGGATTAGGTGTCTGCTAGGCAGTCGACACTGGCCAGGTCATTAGGACACTCTGATCAGGAGCATCTAAAAGAAAAGGCTAGTACATCATGTAACTAGCTAGCATATAATAAGGCGGGACCACTTTTGAAAATAATGTGATAAATGATATTAGGTCAATGCTTTGACATGATGATAATATATATATACTGAATGATAAGAAAAATTTTAAACGTTGAACAATTTGCGTACCTTGGGTAGTAGAAAGGTCTAACGACGTGCCTCGAGCTTGGGACGGTTTGGGCGACTTGGAAACTATAATAAGAGCATAAGAAAATTGAGAGTTTAAATAAAGTCCTTGCATTTACAAGCTAGGTTGAAAGTATTTAAAACTGGATAACTTAAAAGGGTTGAGAAAATATAAATTTCAGTTTTTTGGTCAATCAAAGATTTGGTGATAACTTGAGCTCGGAAACTCGGATTTTGCAAACGAGTACTTTTCGGAAAGGGAAAAACACGCCCTACAACTTTGTCGACTGGCCCGAAGGCTAAAAATGAAAGGAAGGGCTCAGAAAAAAGCCCGGACAGAAGCAGAGCACTTGAAACTAATCATGCGGCTTGGAAATTTAGGCGAACTTATGGCGAAATTTGAATAGGATCAAAGAAAGCTTGTGATGTATAAAGCATCCTTAACAACCAGCTTAGATGAACATAGAATTGGAGTCCTTGAAGGCTTAAGAAGAGAAGCTATTCGATTATTGAAAACATGAAAGAAACGTTGTCAAGTGACGGTAACTAGATAAGGGCATGGTTATGAATTTTGGAAAGTTTACGAACCGATGACCGGTGAATTGAATACATAGAAGAGATGGTCCTTGGTTATTTAGGCATCGAGGAAGACCCATAAACTTGTTAGGAAGTTAAAAGTACGACTTAGCCATCAACAACACTTACACGAACCTAAAACCTCATCACTTTACCCCATGGTTTGCTAGTATTTCCTTAAACCTTTAGGAGGTAATTCCCAAACACTAACATAGCTTAAATCAACTTAGAAAACCTACTCAATCCATCTTACTAATGACACAAAGGTCGACCCCTCATTAGAGCCTCCTACGAGATCAAAGTGTAACCTTAACGTTAGAATTAAGGAAATAAATTCTGGGCAGAAACTTTGTTGACGGCCCTCGAACATAGCCTCATATTTCTCTCTCCCGATATCGTATGGATGCAAACTTTATGTTTCCGGAAAGCTTGAAGAACGACCTAAAACTTTTATGTCTATCACTAAAGCCAACAAGGTCCCCAAATAGACGAAAACTTAGCAAGAAGTTACTGACTCAGAAAACGTATATAATTGCACCCTTTCACGGTTCTGCTCGTATCTCGGGCTATACATACCGGATTCTCGAAATTCCAAAGCCTAGAGTTAGATAATCACTTGGGTTATCATTTCCAGTAACAATCTGGGCAAAACTCACATTTTACATCCTCTGTAAACTTCAGATACTTAGACGGAAACTTTCTATGACTTTAATTCTTACTTTGGTGCCTCCTTTGGCCTCTAACTTGTACTAATTCACATCCAAAGCCCAAATTAACTATTACTCATGGTTCTTCCAGAATTGACACTCAAGAATACCCCAAATAAGATGGAATCTTTCACATGCATCCATAGATAACAATTGTAATTCCAACCCATGTTCAAAATAGCACATCCATGTCAAATTCACACTAAATCATATCATCCAAGTGCTAAATAACTTAATTAACATAGTAATCACTTCAAAATAGTCCCTAAAACTCTAATTTCTTCATCAAGAACCTCATGCAAGCAAGCCATTTCATTACCCATCAAGAAACAAGCGAGAATCACCTCAATCTTCACATGCATCAACTCTAATTCAAACCCTAATTACTCTAACTTAACCACAACATAAACTCATGCTTAAAAATCATAAAGGAGATGAAAATTATCAAGAAAACACAATTTAGAAAAGAAATTTCAGATTAGAGTATTGAGAAAAGAGTTAGGGTTTGAGAAATATACCACTTGGGGAAGAACTTGGAGAAGAAAACACAAGAGAGGAGGAAGAGGGGCGCTCGGCCACCGGCCGGTCGCTGGAAAACGCCCGGACAGGGCTGCTCGGGCTAGGCAGAGGAGAAAGGGGGAGGAAGGAGAGGGTAGAGTTTGTGTAAAAACTGATTTATGAAAATGAAAATAGAAGACCTTAGTCTATTCCCCCTCTTATATAAATACACTCCCTTAATTAACTTAACATCTAATTAGTAATTAAACTAAATCAATCATGTAATTTAAAAAAATAGCTAGGTAAAATAATTGGTATTGACTAAATAAAATTAATGAACATAAACTTGGTAAAATAATTTAGTATACGATTAAATAAAATTACTTGGAAATAAACTGAGTAAAATTTACTAGTATTGAACCAAATAAAATAAATTAGTAGGATAACACTTATTAAAATAAATTGGACCATAAATGTAATTAGGAAGGTTGGATAACATAAATCGTAATCGAAATGGGAATTAAAATTAATATAACCTTCTTCGGTTACAAGCGTAAAATTGAGAATGATAAAATAAATTATAAAACTTATCGTAAAAGTATTCATAAACTCGTAATAATAATTATAACTTTAAATTCGAGATAACATAAAATCAACCCGTTTAACCATCGCCTTGCTGGAGACCTGTCGCGCATAAAAATAAATAATCATAATAACAGTAATAACCATATTAACGTAAAAGAAAATTTTTAACAGCGTAATTTAGTTAATCACCGTAATTAAGGCCTTAATTAATACGGGTTTATGGCAGGTCGTTACAGAGGTGGTACAAAGTGGTGTCGCGAGGTGGTGCTGCGTGTGGTGGTGGTGGCTCGAGTCTGGACTGCACGCTTCAAAGAGGGAGGTGGTGGTTGGACGAGGGGGTGTTTGAGGTTGGTGGTGGTGTAGGTGGTGCGTTGGGTTTAAATAAGGGGGGAAAAGGAGGAGGGAGTGTGCATAGGGGGATGGAGTACGCATGGGTGCTATCATGATGGAGAAAGAGAGAGAAAAAGAGGGAGTGGGTGTGAGAGAGAGAAAGAGAAAAGGAGGGAGAAAAAGAAGAGTGGGCGCTGCATGCAGTGTCGGCCAGTAGGAAAACAGAAGAAGAGAATAGAGAAAAGGAGGAGGAGAACCTGAGGGAGTGCGTTGAGGAGTTCAAGGTAATGGGAGGGAATCCCAGGAGAGGAAAATCTGACAAAATAAATCCCAAACTGATCCCAAATAAAATTAGTCCATACCCAAAAATTTCCTAACTGATATTTTTTAGTCACTAAAAATTCTCAACACTTCTCATAAAAATTTTCTCCTAAAGAAAACATTGTTTCTTCTAAAATGGATCCCACAACTGATCCCAATAAAATCAGTTGATAGCCGAAACTTTCTTAACTGATAATTTTCAAATTCTAAAAATTTCAACGAACTCAGTCGCGGTCCTAAAAGTCTACGTGTTAATAGTATATAATTAAACAGAAAAATAACACACGTCAGGAAATTTAACGGTAGACTTTAATATAAATTTGCGGGGTTTTACAAAATTCCCCGGTTCATTTCCCGCTTGCGGTGAATTGGGACCGGGACGGAGACCAGGAGCAAAATTTTGCTCATGGTCATAATCGGGACCAGGACCTCCAAAAATTACCGAGATTCCGGTCTCGCTAACCCCTACCTCACCCTTGCATCCCATGAGTATAATAACAAAAAAACTATGGAAAATCTTTTGTTTCAAAAATGATAATATTACTGGAGACCTTTATAGTCTATAAAAGAACATATAATATGGAATGGAGGGTGTATTGCATGAAATATATTCCCTCCGTTCCATATTGATTGTTAGTTAACTGAATATTACGGGCTTTAATGTCATTATGTAATTGATAATAATTTTTTATATAATATTTTATTAAAAATTGTAATATTATACTTTTGGATAATATTTATCGCTACAAACTTAATGGTATTAATTGTATATAAAATATCATTATATATATTGAAAAATGATGCTAAAAGATTAACAATTTGACTATACGTACAATCTCCAAATACAACAATTAGAATGAAATAGAGGGAGTAATTACCTATGGACATTATCATAATGACAATATATGGCAATTAAGATGAGGGTCAGAAGTTAACTATGAAATTTGTTGGTAAGGTCGCATGGAAGTTAACAATTAAGGAGACCTGAACAGTGTCACTTTACATTTAATTTTTTTAACATTTGCAATGGTTAATAGTCAACCTTTTATTTTTCGTAAATATTTTTTAATGATAAGATTGATTGGCGTATTAGATCTAACGATCACAATATCTTGTACCTCCTAAAATTCCTCTCAAGGCAATCAACTTGATTCTCAAACTATAATAGTAATATATCATACTAAATTTGATATATTTTGAATATTGGTACCTCTATAATGTAATTTCACTCCGTTAATATGTAACTATGATTTAAAAGATGAAAATAAATTTTTACATTTGTAGTATCCCCATAATTTAATGCCTATAATGTAACTGCAATATAATTTGACTCCCTTAATGTGTTGTTATATATCAGTGTTCTTAAACATAGCCATAGGCATAACAATGGTCAACTCCTCAATCAAACTCAAACCAATAAATTGTAAACCAAAGATGTATGTGATATATAGTCATTGGAATCAAAATTTATTTTGACTACAAATATGTTACACAACCACAATCAATTTAATAGGAAAATACTACAATTTATTAGGTGCATCTGGAGCATGTGCTTCAAATATTACAATTATTCACTCTTGTTGCTATGATTGTTCAATTTTATTATTATGAATGTTTACTCGCAATATTTTGGAGCACATGCTCCATGTGCATGTAATATAGATTAGGGAAATACTTATTATTCAGAAATGAATGTTCTTTAAAAAATAAAAATTTAAAATATTCAAGAAATATTATTATTTTTTATAGATTCAAGAAATATTTTATTCTTAAATCAAGTGGTCATCATTGATAATTACAGAAAAATAGTTAATGGTATAATTAAGAAATCAATTAAGTCATATGTATGTTGTAATTTTTATGGGAACATATGTACTTGCTCTTTTTTTTTTAAATTTGCCATTTAACATTTTTAGATACATTTATAATCAATAGTTTCTCAGAAAATATGTTTTAAAAAATACATTATAGAGTTGGAAAAAAAATTTTCGACCTGAAAAATCAGAATTGTATGACCCCAAAAAATCGGGTCCAAAAATAGATTTGTCGTCTGAATTTTGATATTTACCAAATTGACTAAAAAATATTTGGACAAAATTTTTCTCTTTTTCTATTGTCTGAATCCGATCTTGACCCGAATCTTCGTCCGAATTGAACGACATAAATAGGGTTTGCACATGAATTTATTGTCCAAATTTTGATATTGATTGAATTTGACCGACCCGAATTTAATCAGACATGACTTTTTGCAGCATATGTACTTGCTCTATTTTTTTTTTACTTGTCATTTAAATTTTATATCAATAATCAATAATTATAAAAGTGATGTAATTTAAACGTGCATGATACTAAACTGCTCCCAACCGTTTATAAAAAAATTAATAAAGTAATTATTTTTTATGGCTGAAATTCTTTATCATAATAACTATTATAGTAAGATTACTATAATTGCAATTAACTATAATTACAATGTACGTACTTATACAAGACGCAAAGATGGAGTATAATCATAATAGGTTTCTTAAACTGGTTGATTTGTTTTACAAAGAAAAACCGTTTATCTTTGCACCAAATACACCCTAAATACAAATCAACCTATTTAAGAAACCAATTATGATTATACTCCCTCTTTGCTATTTAGTGGAAAATGATTAGCATATCGTGATGATATTAAGCAACACAATAAACAAATTCCCAGATTTTTCATGATTGTATTAATATATATACCCTTTTTGCTAAATGTTATTCATCAAATTTATGTCGACTTTCCAAGTTTCCTTTCATGTTTACACTATAAATTACCCTTGTAATTGCTCATGCTAGTAATACAATTATCAGCATCAAACACTTTTTGTAGATTTTAATAATTTCTCCCATTGAAAATCTTTAGATTTATATATATTCAGAATGGTGAAATTTAATTCTGCATTTTGTGCTCTCCTTATTTGCGCTTTTGGTAAGTACTCCCTTCATTTTTATTTATCTATAATTTGGCTAGGAAATTGTGTTAAAAACTTTGATCGTTAAAATCTTAATTTGTATAATGATTCATCATACAAAATTGATATCATTGGATTCGTAATGAAAAATACTATTAAAAAAATATAATATTATACTTTTTTAATAAAATTTTATATTAGAAATTATTAATTAAAGATTGATACTGAAAAATCATTTGATTTCCTTGGTGGCATGCAAATTGAACACAGTATTTGGAGTGCTACTTATCAATGTCGTAGAAGGTGGAACAAGTAAGTGCAGCACTGAGCTTGGAGTTTGTACATCTGAATGCGATGTTGTAGAGAAATACGCAAAAATATGCTAACAATACCTCCAAAAAAATATTATTAATCAACTTGATAACAAACGACAGTACACGTAGGGAATTAGGTTACATATAATAAACTCATAACATCAATTAACGAAATTTATCACACAATGCATGATAATATATCAACCAGAGATTACAACTTTAATACTGAAATAAAAAGAATAAAGATCAGAAATAGCCTGTTTGGGTCGAAGCGTGCATGAAGCACTGTCCTAAGAGGAGATACGTCCCTCCTGCACGAGTCGAGATTTGATAGTTCGGCCTCCTCCCAAGATACGACAACCCTGGACTCTTTCGGTGCAGCAAGAAGAGTCCCGAACCCGCTACTTAACCCGATGCTCAAAAGTAATAATCTTTTACTACTAAAAATAATAGTAGCGATAAAACACTGTGAAATCTTAATTTAATCAAAATCACAGTAACAAGAAATAAAAAATTTGACGTCCAACAATACGTCAAACAATTTGCTAAATTGTTTTAAACAAGATGAAAAGTACTAGAGTATATAAAACGTTAAATGCACTGGTGTGAATAGAAATGATTGTATGCAATCAAAACAATTTTCTACTAGCTGTGAAAACCAATGAGAGATGAGGAATAGAGAATATCAAAGTGGGTTTTTTTGTTTCAATGCTTCTGTCCATTTCATTTGAGAGCAAATGAACATTATATAGAATTAGTAAAGAGATAACCAAACTACCATTGCTAAGAATCAGCCCACTAACTGCACTTCCAACTGATTGGTTCTCTGATCTCCACATAACCGAGTAAAAGACCAAGTCAAAACACCTCCTTAATTAGGATTAAAATAGAATAAGCCAAAATAAGTAAACACTTATTAGCCACCTAATAAGGAAAAAAAACGTTTAGCAAAATAATTATCAGAATAATTATCAAAATAAATTTTGATTTTAAATCACAAAAACTCCAACATGCGATGATTCTTGTTGTAATTCCAAATGCATTGAAAGTCACCCTGGTGGTGACGGCTATTGTATCCCTGGTGGGGCTCAATTGGTCTGTCAATGTCAATTTAATTGTTAATTAATTAGGTCGTTTATTAATTGTGTAAACAGTGGCTTGATAATATGTTTATATATGTCCAGTCCTTAATGTTATGTTGGTCTTAATGAAATGAAATAAATGAATTTTACTTTCATTGAAATTAAATTTTGAGTTTGCTTTCAGTTGAGTATATTCTCCCTGTTAAATTAATTTTTTTATTAAAATAGGTATTCGTTACTGTTTGAGTATAAAACTATCATTTAATACAGAAAAAGGAGAAATTGGATTCTAATAATATGAATTTTTGGTCATTGAAGACTCAATAATATGAACTTTTGATTTGGTGATAAATAATACGAACTTTAACCCCATGTTGCTCTGAACAGTACGCCGCTGAGTCAAGTTGAACTTAACTCGGTGGCGGGATGACGTGGCGGTTGTAGGAGGCAAAATTTTGTCGACAAGTAAGAAAATGATACGTGGAAAATAGATTAATTTTTATTTGGCCAATCACAAATTGCCACGTGTCAAGTTGCCTTAAGTGGACTCATTTGGTCAAAATTAAACCTCGACCAACCACAAGCGGCCAAGTGTCAGAAGTGATGCAGAAAATAATAATTACTTCTTTATTTTTAAAACAAGGAAATAATTATTTAATTTGGGCCCAAAGCCCAGTTAAAACCCTAGGTTTTCAGAGGCTATAAATAGGGGTCATTCCCTTCATTTTTTAACCCCCAAACATCATGGCATTGGAGACAGTCTGGACTCTCAAGACTCTTTAAAGACTTTCTCCCAAACTACTGAAGACATTAAAAAGAATCACTCTCCGAAAAAAGGCATTAAACACATCAAGGCTCGTGTCGCCGACTACCAAGAGATCAAACACTAATCTTGATTGAGATCAAGTCATCAAGACCCTCTTTCAATATCAAAGTCTATCCAAATTCACTCAAGGAGATCGAATCAGAGGATTAGTTACTTTGTCTTGTAACTGTCAAACAGAGATTAATTGCACCGACAAATTCAGAAATGAATAGAAATATTATTTTGTTACCGAATTTCCTGTCTTATTTAATTTCGACTAGAAATTTGTGTTTACTGCGGCGACTGGGTCTGTTGACTTTGCCATGTCATCAATGTTGACTTTGCTTCGTCACCCTCACCATCTATCTCTCTTCTCTCTCTCCTCACCATCAAACTCATCTCCATTGATGACTTCTTGAGTTTTTCATCCTTCTTTATCCTCCATGCTTTATCCATCACCATCAAACTTATATTATTGGCTCTTGCAAGCGACAATAATTATGTTGGGAAGCTATTTGATGAGATAATTAAAGTTGTGAATATGGTGGGAGCTTCTTGTAAAAGGCATGATCTTTTACGTCGTACACAAGTTGGGAGGGTTTCGATGGAATTGAGTAATGATGAACTTGAAACTGAGCGCTGGTTAAATCAAGAAATTGCTCCTATAAGAGCAGGTGAAACTCGTTGGTCATCGCATCACACACTGTTATTGAATGTTAGTTGTATGCTTGATGTTATAATGGATGTGCTTGAGCATATTCAAGGAGAATGGGAGACATCAACTATAATGAATGAAGCTACTTTGCAGATTGCTTATTTGATGCCATTTGGTTTTGCTTTCACCCTTCAAATGATGTTGAATACTTTGGGGATCACTCAAGATTTATTACAAGCTTTGCAAAAGAAAGACCAAAACATTCCAAATGCTATTAAAGTTGTTGAAGTCACCAAGAAATCCTTAGAAGCAAATAAGAAGCCATGGGTGGGAAACTCTCTTGGACAAAACATGTAAGCTTTGTGAAGAATATTATATCTCTTCCCAAAATATGCAAGATATAAGGTTCGTTCCAAGGAGACTAAGATGTAATATGGAGGAACGTACTTATGAATTCAATTATCGAGTAGAGGTGTTGTATAATGTTGTTGATCTCCATCTTGAAGAGCTTAGACATTGCTTCATTGAGATTAACACAAGCTTCTTACTTGTATGGCTTGCTTGAATCCATGTGATGGACTTCACTCTTTGATCAGGCTAAGTTGGTAAAATCATCACACTTTTGTCCCTATGATTTTACTTATTTTGAAATTATTTTACTTGAACATCAACTTTTGAATTATCTTCATGATGTGCTAGATGTGGAAGCTTTTCAGGGCTTGATACAACTTGGTGATCTTTGTAGAGTGATGGTGAAGACTAAGAAGCACATAACTTATCTATTTGTGTTTAGCCTACTCAAGTTGACATTGATTCTCTCAGTATCCACAACAACCATGCAATCAGCCGTGAAATTGTCAATAGACTTTGCAAACAAATGTGATGGCTGTTTGAATGATTGTTCGGCCTATTATATAGAAAAGAATGTATCGGACTCAATTACCAATGAGTCTATCATGCGTTGATATTCCAAAAATAAAACCACGCAGTGGCCAAATGTAGTAGTTTACTATTAAAATATTCGACGGTTTGTCTAATTATTTTTTAAATACTCCCTTCGTTCCATATTAACTGCCGTCTTTGAAAATTGTGCAGTCAAATTTCAAAAATTTTGACAATAAATTTCTTAATATATACAATGAGTTGCTATATAAAATTAACACCATTAGATTCGTAACGAAAAATACTATCATAAAAGTATAATATTGCAATTGTTAATAACATATTATGTAAGGAATAATCAATCAAAGAGGAGATAATTACATTTACCCTACGTGACATATGTGGTAATAATTTTTGCACACCCAACATTTGAGAAATAATTTCACCCTACCTGACATTTACTGAAAGTGTTTTTTGTGTCAAATTCCGGTAACTTATCATCGGAGAAATGAAAATACAATAATACCCCTATATAATTATGTGAAAGTACCAAACTGCCCTTAAGATTGCGATTGAAACGACAATACTGACCCTTCAATTGTTTTGTGTGGGAAAAGGGGGAAAAGACTATCGATCTAAAAAGGAAATATATCACTCCATTCTTCTCACTGTCGTCTTCTATGCAATGATTATTATTGTTAAGTATACACACCTAATTTCATAGTCTAGATCTACTACTACTATCAACCACTCTATCTATTATTTTTGCCGAACAAGACCCATGTATTTACAGTAGATGCTCTCAGGCCCACCACAAGCTTTGGATTGCTTTCAAGAACTCAAAAAACTTCTCTTTTTTGGATCAAAAAGTCATTGAAAAAGCTAATCAATAAATCAAATCGGTTTTCCTATTTCCAGATCCTTAGTTTGCTTAACAACGGCTCATCTAATTCTTAACCGTGTTAAGGCTCCTTCTTTTATACAATGCGGTATGGTAATGATGTGGTGGAATTTGAAAAAGTATGGTGAAGTGTGTTGGGTAGCGGTGAGTTGTGGTGGAAGTTGAGTTGGATGGAGTAGGTGAAAAGAAAGAATGTAAAAAATAGATGAGAAAAATAAGGAGAGAGAAAAGTAAGAAGATATTTTGGTAATTATTGTGGTAAAATATAGTAAAGCGTGGTAGAATATTGAGTATTGTGGTGTGGTGCGGTACCGCACCACAAGTTGCCGCATAAAAGACCAGGGCCTTAGTAAGTTTACACTTTAAAGTAGAATCTAGAATTAAAAGCCGTTGTCATGAAATGAAAGCAAACTAATGTGAGATAATTATCATTGCCTAGAGATAAAGTTCCAGTCACAGTGTATTGAGTTGAGTACATATCAAAATTACAGAAACACGAATCTGACAGAATCACATTTCCATTGACTGAACTCCTGATGAAGATTTTGATTTCTTCTTTTTCTTCTTTTTACCATCAACACCTGACTTCTTCCTGGGTTTTGTTTCAGGAGGTGGCTGTGTACTCTGCAAATGTTGGTGTATTGCAGCAAGTGGATCTGACTGGAAAACTGGATGACTAAAGAGGGTAATTAGTTGTTTAGACTCCTTCAATCTGTCAACAAGGGGAAATGCAATGTAAGAATGTGACGGCTCAATTTAGACCATTAAAATGGCCGATTAACATTACAAAAAAGATGAGGAACACCAATCATTAGCTACTCACACAAGCTTCTGCCTGGATTTACAATTTACTTGAAACTTAGCTGGGGCAGGAGCCTGCTGCTGTTCCTTTAGATCAGGCAAAAAATCAGTAAGGGTGGACAGATCATACGCCTTCAGTTTCTTCTGTCGTCTTTTAGTGTTCTTGTTCTTCTGTAAAACAGAGAATGAAACCATGTGTGAGTTAGTGTCATTTGTCCAGAAATGTAGAGACACCTGAATGAGGATGTTGACAAGGGATGGATGGAGATCGAATGGGGTTTTGCTGAGCTAGGCATTCTCAGCCTATATATATATATTTGTGCCAACTTTCAGTCGCACACCTTTCTAACAATGTCTCATTGCTCTAGGAGCAATTTCGTCTCCAACCTCCCATCTACATACACATGTGAACTAGTAACCCATTAAATCGAAAACATAACCAATCATCGAACCTGGCCAGAGATAATGGAGGTTATTACACATGCTTTTCAGCATTTTTTGAAAGGATGTCCAAGCAAATTGCTCAATAGAGATAGCTGTTACTGACTCAAGGTTATGTCTTATGACCAGTGTGAGACCATTAGATATATTAGGAGACTATTAGAAACCAGCATTCCTAGCTACTCAACTTCGGTATTTAGAACAGGAACATACCGATAATGCCTAGCAAGAAAAGTGGAAATCAGATTGCTAACAAAAAAAAACGCACACGAGAACATAGAACAGAAGAAGTGGAAGCTCTTTTCTCTACAACCCCCCCCCCCTCTCTCCACCTTCTTAAAAAATAAGAAAAGGGAAGGGGGAAAACAGCCTTAAAAACAGAAACAGTAACAGCAACCAGCTGTACAAATCAGTGAATTGGGTAGAAAGGCCAGGGTGGATAATGAAATAAATGAAGGAGCCATCAGATTAGCATATTGGCACATTCGTCATTGCAGCAACAACCCCAAAATCCTATGTTTTGGGTGCGCAAAGAATTTATTGTGGCCACTCGTGCTCTTCAGCTTCTCATCATCTGCTCCTCCGAGAAATGATCTCAAACATCAAAGACAAAAAGTAAGAAAAAGAGAGGAAAATCATCAGGGTGCCCTGTTTAAGGTTTGGAGAATTGTTGATTCCAAGGGTACTAGTTGAGGCTTTCCAGATAACTCTCTATAGTTGTAGCTCAAATGTTAAGGTCTGCATTTGAAGATATATTGATCATATCATCATGGGCTCTCTGGTAAAATCTATCTCCCACAACTGGGAAAACAAATCTACCAAAATTGCAGACAACCCTGGATGATTTTTCTCTACGTTGGACAATGTTTGCAAGTATTGATGGTATGATTGAAACAAATCTACAAAAGTATTTTTCTGCCACTCATCACTCATTTACAAACAAGGAAATAAGTATTCATTGTTAGGAAAAAGTACACAAGTTTGAAGGAGATATTATGAAATAGCAACCTCCAATCATTGATATATAGTAATTGGTCAGTGTGCAGTAGAGAAGGTCACCTCACCTATTATCAAGGTGACCAGGATTCAAGTTTCACAAAAGATACAAAAGAACTATCCTCCCTTAGAACATCCCCTCCCCTTCCACTGCCAAAGGCGTACATACACTTGGGATTCAGAACATTAGGATTCTATAGTAAACATCTTTTTTGCAAAATTAGGGGGAGGGGGACTTTAGAAGTTACTCAGATCAGGAATTCAAGTCCCTTTCACCTTCTACAGAAATCTAGTGCGATCAAAAAATAGTCTTTTTTTTTTGGGAGGGGGGGAGATGGAGAATATTAAGTTGTTACGGAGAGAATAGTTTTAAGTGTATTTCATGAATCCAGTGACACCAAGTTCAGGTGTGTAAATGTGTGTTGAAATCACATTCTAAAAAGCTACAACATCGCACTAACCCTAAACCGTAAACTAAATGAAATTTAACTTTCATACCTCTCACCTTTGCTACTAAATACACCTATAGTCCTATACTAATTTCTGGCCAAAACAAGGTTTTTGAAAATTGAATTGACCAAAATGCCAATGTCAATGTATTTTTAATAAACTTTGCTGACTCCCTTTCTTTTTATTTCCATTTTATTTTTGGGTTAGCCAAACTTTTTATTGTATGTTTGGATTATTGTAATCAAAAAACCTATTATAAAGTATGATTTTGGCCGAAAGTTGCTGACGGGTTGAATAAAATTTTATTTAAAACACATTTGGTTAGAAATTCAATAAGGGTGTATTTAGTAGCAAGCATGGGGAGTATGAAAATTAAGTTGCAAACAACATGGGTAACCTTGTTGTAATTACACTTAACCTCAGCGGTATATATGTAAAAATATCTGTTTGAAAACAAGGAAGAAGAAGAAGAAGAAGATGAAACTCTACATGTACTGCTTGCCACTTCACAATCTACCTTGGCAGTATCCTTGCCTCAAGCACCAAAGTAGTCTGAAATCCTCTCTCCCATATGTCTCCTATATCACTTTAGAATGATATCCAACGACATCCAAAGCAATCCAGAAACTACAACGATTACTTCCCATAGTAGCCATTGTCGATGAATTAACTGGTAAAATTCAAAGCTGATACCCTAAGGTTTACCAATATCCCAATAGAGCTTTCCAGACGTCCGGAAATACTACCCGAATCCTGCACATTTTCTCCACTAGTTCCCTTTCAGTAAAATAACACACTAAAACCAACATTTTCCAGGTCAAAATAGAAGACCCCAATTCCAACCACAGGAAAACCTTGTGAAGTGCTACTTCGAAGAAAAAGGAAGTAGGAAGAAGATAATTCTAACAAGGCTCACGAGCAATAGAAAAACACTTTTCAAGATTGATTAATTGAAAACTGTGTAAAAGATTGCATTTTTACCTTCTCAATCGCCTTCTTAGCACTTAAAGATGCAACAGTTTCCCTGACCTCTGCATCCAGAAACAGGCAAAGAACAAAATTGACATCAGAACACAGCTGTTTCAATGAAAACCACCACAACAGAAACAATGGTTTGCTCCACCAGTTCACGGCAAAAGAAATCACAATGCTCTTGAAGAGCCATATTGCTTTGGACTAAGACACTAAACCACTTCCACCAACTAATACCCTATTTCCAGACCCTTAATCTTAACATGTCAATGTCATATAGATCTATCAATTTAATCACAATGTAAAGTCCATTGAAACACCTCCCAACTTTCATTCCAAAACACAATTCTTCTTCCTCTACTCATGCTTTTTTTTTTTCCATGAACCTATCAGTTTTTTACACCTAAAATAAAATCACAAACATGGTGACAGATTCAGCAACTAAGTGGACTCCCCATAACCCCCCCCCCCCTCCCCCCACAAAAACCAACACACACAATCACAAGCAGAAGCAATCCAAGTAATGAAAGTTTTCTTCTTTCAGCGATTAATAAAAAGGGCCACTTACTGGAGTAGAATTCGAGTTTCTTTTCAAATTTACGGTCTGCCTTCTTGGAAGCATCGGACCTGATACATTGACTCTATGAATTAGCAATCTCTAGCTGCAGTTCAATGCACAATTAAAGAAGAAGAAGAAGAATTACCTAACATTATTCAACCCCATTTCGGAGCAACCCCTTGTTTGAACAATAGAGAATTGAAAGAGGGCTGATGTCGAAAACCCAGCTTCAGAATTAGGGTTTTAGAAGGACGAACGAACAAGCCAAATCAGTGGTGAACCCAGAAATAAATCTTGGGTCAAAGTCAAACATACAAAAAAACTGGATTCTAACACGATAACCATCCGTTCCCGTTTACTTAATGTCGCCCACCTTTTTATTAATGCCGCCCACCTTTCGTATAATAATTTTCAATCTCGCCCTTCAACCTCATAACTTCACTCTCTACCTTCTCTCTACTTTATCTTTCTAGAAAATGCTCTCAACCAACGACCACCACACCAACGGACGCCACCACACCACCGTCATCCCGGGATAGACATGATAACAATCGACGTGTTTGAGGTATGTTTTGAATTGTTGATTTTGATTATGTAAAATTCGAAAAAAGGGGGGCTGAATATGATTTTTCCAGAAAAATCATGCTTGCCGGATGAAATTTGCCGCAAACGGTGGCTGGTTGCCGCACGCCGTTCGCGACAACGGCCGCGGCCTTGCCGAGATCAACCCTAATTTACCCAAGCTTAAATATTCACACAAACCAATTATTCACAAATTTAATTATATTTACCCATTCAACAAATAACAAATCAATTTAAAAAACAAACCCTAATTTACCCACAAATAAATTGAGTTGAGAGATGTCATGAAAAATTGAAAATTGACAATGAATTGATAATATTCAGAACATAAAGAATAAATTTACAATAATAAATCACAAGAAAATGTTGAATTGAGAGGAGAGGCAAAGAGATTGATAATGAGAAACTCACACACACTTTCTCAGATTGGGGGCTGGCTGCGTGGAGGTCGAGCGGCGGCGGCGATGTGGTGGGTTCGGTGCCGGACTGCCGGTGACTGAGTCGGACGGTGGCTGTACGTTGACAGAGTTGAGACTTGAGAGAAAATCAGAAATATCAAATAGGGTTACTACTGGAACTGGAAGAAGAAAGAAACAAGTCGAGAGATGGGACTGCGTGCATCTGTTTGTCATTCTGTCATGCAAAAATAAAATAAAATAAAAGAGGGTTTGGGAAAAAAAATACAAAAAATGTTTCTATCGGTCTTTGAACTCGTGATCAATTGAACACCATCTCAGTATCATCTATATATTATATTAAAGAAAAACAAACTCATCCAACAATTGGCATTCAGCACTCAATAACAAACTCATCCAACTAGTTGGATTTTGTGCTTAATTAATTTCATAGGTTATAATGGTATCCCCTATATATAACCCTATATCAAGTCCTAAGTTTATAATAATTTGTTTGTATGGTATAATACAATTTTTAACTTGTGTTTATTATTCAAAAATTGTAATTTCCTCGATCATATTTTTAACACTTTTTTTTGTTGTTGCAGGTTTGCATATTATCAGAGATTTATGATTTTCTTCTAATTTGAATTATTTGAAGTTTTTATTGCAGGTTTGCATACAAAGATGAATTACTCAAATAAAGACTAAATTGTTTTTGGATGCCCAAAAGAACTATTATATAATAATCAAGTTAATATACATGACAAAAAGAGGGAGCTTTTTTTTATGCAAAAAGATTAATATAAAATGTATAATTTAATTAGTTTTTAATTTCTCATAAATCACATAAAGATAACATGAAGGTTTTGTAAATACATATGTTGTTGTAAATGCAATATATATTTACTTGGGAAATTTACTCTCATACAACGTAATTTTTTTGGGTATTGATAAAGTTAACTATTATGATATCTTTTTTTTATTAAAAAATTTGCTTAAGTAAAAACTATACCATAATTGATACTTATAATGTATTTTACTCCCTAATGTGTTATTATCATTGTTTTAAAAGAAATATCATCATAAAAATATATTTTAATAACCAGATAATTTGAAATCTATAATATAGTTTTATCCTCCTTAATATAGTTATCAATACCCTTAATTACATAAAATTATATGTTGTGAATTTTAATTTATTAATATTGAAGAAGTTGGGGAATATATGGGGTAGGGGCGGGGGAAGTATCTTGTGGAAAATTGGAGGTAGCTAATTGTTTTATTCACATAATTATTGAAGTATTTCAAAATCCTGTTATTCAATTCAATTCAATTCATTTTGTCTTTCTTTTTTTACTGTGCAAAAATTGATATACTATGTATTTATTTTCATCTTGCTTTATATCACGTCATGAAACCTTAGCTTATACTATGCATTGTCATGCATGATGCATGAATGGTACACTTTTTTTATGTGAATTAATATTATTTAAGTTCAAACTAATGATACATACTACAATGTTCATAAAATCAATTTTGTAGTAAATAATTCTTAGTTTATTTGCAAGAAGCTTCATTCATATATGTCTTTTACTAAGAAATTTCATTTATATAACTTGTTCATTCAGATTTATAACTAGTTATATCCAAACATTCAACACTATTCAACTTTGATCAACATTGATAAACATCAATCAATATATGCATCATTGCATCAACATATAGTGATCAACTAATCAACATTAAGTTGTGTTTTTTTTTTTCCCGCAAGACCAAAACATGAAATTTTATTAACCAAAAATGATTTGCAAATACAGGGCCAAGCCCAAGCTTGTTAGACTACAAAATCAAGTATGGTCTTATACTTCTTCCTAGAGTGAGTATAACTATTAGTTCTTAATCTAACATCTTTTTTAATTTGTTTGACCATCTGGTCGATCCCTATGCCATGGCCTTTGTGGTATATAGCGTTTCGCTCCCTCCAGATGTGGTAGGTGTATGCGCTGAAAATAGCAAATAGTAGTTGTGATTTAAGTCTCTTGAATCATTAATTTTTGTTTGTTATCTTGCCTTTTTGTCAGAATTTTATCCATACAAATATTGGGGGGGAATGTAAATGAAATGATTATACAAAAGACAAATGAAGCAAAATTGAAGAAGAAGAAGAAGACAAATTACCAGAAAATATTGCAAATTTGCAATTAATATATCATATAAGAAATAGATAATCAAATCAAAACAAACTGAAATACTTCAATATTTATAATGTAAATAATCAATTAAAAAAATTATTTATTTCATCTAATGTGGAACAAACTAAATACATAGTTTTGCACTTGGTAAATCTAAAAGTGGCCTAACAAGGATGATTACATTGGCACAATCTTTGACCACCAGTTCCAGCCTCAACACAAAAGCCCTGACCACCAGCATGTTGTGCAGTGCATTTGGAGTTACAACAGGCATCATCACAATCTTTTCTTTAGCGTTTGAGGAGTAGGTATCAGTCCTCTCTGTCTCGCCTTGTACTCCAGTCATCATTAGAACTCCAACTATTATATTCATTTTCATGCATACACCCATATAAAACAAACACTTGTGTTAGTTTTGCTATACTGAATTTCGATAAATTTACAAAAATAGTTTATCATGAATAAATATAAACTACAAAAAGAAGAAAGAGCACGAAGAGAAACATACACTAGTAGAATTGGTGCCCAAAAACGTCTGGAATTGGCGTCTGATATGGGTGTAAACAGAAGCCAAAATGGTTTTGGCGTCTGATTAAAACGGACGCCAAAACCTAGTACGCCTTTTTTCAAAAGCGTCTGTAAATGGCGTCTGTTTCAATCAGACGCCACAATTGTTGCAGACTACGAGGGTTGTGTCAGACCAAGTTCGGCGTCTGTCTGGCATGAAACAGACGCTGTTTTTTATGCAGAAACGGCGTCTGTTTCATGCCAGACAGACGTCGATTTGGGTTCCAGAAACAAAAAAAAAAACTTAAATGATATATATTTGCATTTGTAATTATAAAATAACGTGAATTCAATAATGAAAATAATTAGAATAAATAGTATATTTTGAGTGTTCTAATTATAAAATAAAGCGTAAAAATTAAAATTTTGTATTTGTAATTAAATTGTTTAATAAGAATTGTAGAGACATTAATAATGAAAATAAATACATTTTATATAATAATAAATGATATATATGTGCAAATATTCATGTATGTACAATTTCATATATATATATATATATATATATATATATATATATATATACATTTTATAGAAATAACAACAATAAAATGATAATGAATATATATTTTAACAAATAAAAAAAATATAATACAACTTTATTAATGATATTTTTTACTAAATTAAATGATACAAACAAAATAAAAACCTAAATTACAATTAATATATGACTTCAATATTTTTCAATCTTGATTTTTCAATCTTCAATCTTGTATCTTCAATCTTCAATCTTGTATCTTCAATCTTCAATCTTCAATCTCCAATGTTCAATCTTCAATTGTAAAATTTTCAATTTATCAATCTTGGATGGATTTGAGGTGTTGTGAAGGTTAGGGGAAATGAAAGAATTGATGAGAGAAGATGAGAGAAATGAAATGGAGATGGGTGAGAAAAATTCGGAGGGAAGTTTGAGGGCTCAGGGCTTATATAAGTGCTGACAAAATGGCGTCTGTTTGGGAAAACAGACGCCATTTTCAATTTCAATTATTTGGGCGTCTGTTTGGCGGGAAAACAGACGCCTAAATTGGGTAAATTTTCGAAAATTTTTCGCTGCTGGCTGGCGCGCGCTATTATTATTATTATTATTATTATTATTATTATTATTATTATTATTATTATTGATATTATAATTGATACTATTATTATTATTGATACTATTACTGTTATATATTCTTAATTTTAGTTATAACTAATTATGATGTATATATGTGTATTTTTTTAGGTATAGCTAATTATTAATTATTATTATTGTTAGTTATATTGTAATTTTTTCTAGGTAGATAATTTAATTTATATATATATGTTTCACTCTCGATTATGTTGTTAATTATAATTATTCTCATGTGTACGTACGTGTTATTATATATATATATATATGTTAATTAAGTTAATTAATTTGTACGTATGTGCGCAAACATAATGAAAAATATTTCGATGTTTGGATTAAATAATGTACTAATTAATAAGTATGAATGTAATTAAGAAAGAGTTTAAATATTTTGTTCGTCTATACAATGTAAAATATAAACACAATTAAAATGATCGATTAATGTCGTCACACGGCGGCGGCATCGTCATCATCACTTTCGCTCTCCTCCTCATCGTCGTCATTATCACCCTGATTCTGGCGTTGTGTCAATTCTTCGAGGCTATGGAATAGGTATTGGCCTCCTGGGATACAACAACAATTTGAAAATTAAAGGTATGAAATACAATCAAAATGAATTAAGTAATTATTGGAATGTGTAATTAGTAATTTAATTTTGTGTTTATGGAAAAAAATATGCTTACCTGGGTAAGCATATAACGAGTCCTCGGGAGGAACGGTGGGCTGAGGTTGTGGGGTTTGAGAGACGGGGGTCCGACGAGAAGTACTGCGGCGGCGGGGCGGTGGAGGAGGCTGTCCAGTGTATGGCACTTGACTTCCGAGGAAGATCCAGAGGAAAGGGCTTGCTACCGATTTCTTCTTTGCAACATTCTTTGCATTTGCAACATTTGTTGCATTACTTGTTGCCTCACCTTCTCTTCCAAGGCTGCGTCAGATCGGCGCCGTTGTTCTTCTAATTCTCTCTGGAATTGTTCCTGCAGCATGCGCTTATGTTGTTCGCGCTGTTGCCTCTCTTCCTCGAGTTGACGCTGAAGCTCTCTGTTCAGCTCCGTAATAGAGGCTCGGACGTCGGCTTATCGGTGTTATTACGGCGTCGTGGGCGTCTCCTCGATGAGATGTGGGAAGCTGCGTCTTCATAGCTTCCCCCACAACCCCCATGCCCACGACGTGTCCCCGACTTTGCAGTTGTTTGTCCAACCAAAACTCGTCTCCAGACATAATGGGAGTTTCTGGTTGACCGTCCTCCCGTTGCTTTGCCTCCATCTCTCTTCTGTACGATTCATAATCACTATGCATCGTCTCCTGGTCGATACAAAGAAAGAGTAGTTGGAATAAGTGAATTAAAGTTAATGTTCATACGTGTACGTACGATTATAATAACTTAAATATTGGATGATGAATGTACTTACCACAAGCTGGCGGAACCTGTCGTGCACCCACTGATTGGTGCCCTGCTTCATGTGGGTCGCTTGGAATTGCTCCCATATGTCAGGGTCCTTTCCATCGTTTTTTTCTTTCTGTACGTAAGTGCGAATATAAATTAAACGTTAAATTAAACCATAATTAAAGTCATAATTAAATTCATAATTAACTTACCAACTTCTCTCTGACGATGCCGAAGGAAACTGGGCCCCTTGTGTGTGATGGTGGGCCCTTATCTTGGTTCATTTTCCTCGCCTTGCTCATATTCTTGCTCTTCTCGACGAATTTGGGGTCTTGCCAATGGGCAATGAATTTCTCCCAAATCTCGTCGTCGACAATCCATTTGGGTTTGCCCCTCCCCGACAACCATCTTTTTTTGGATTTGCCTATAGCGTCGGCGTACTGTTTTTGGGCCCTCCTAAGGAACCAATCACATATATAGGTCTCGTGTTGGTCTTCCCACCAAAATTTTTTCTGCATTCAAACCATACATGAAGAATTAAACATGCAAATAAATTAAACCATTGCACTATACACTAATTCATATTAATAGATCTGAACGACCACACACCGAATAACCATACACAAACATACACGTACGCATTATATATATATACAAACATACACCAATATGAAAGACAACGTACGTATGCAAAATTCTAAAGAGATAAAAATGTGAGAGTTTTATCCTGAACTCGTCGTATATCAAATCCACCATCCTCTTGGGCACTTTGCTCCATACCGGCCAGAACCCTCGAAAATTCTGCTTTACTATGTCCATGATGGCCCTGGTTGCGTGTGCCCCATATGGCGCCACACTTAAATCAATTTGAAATGAAACATCAATTAGATTGAGGCATACAAAATTATATATATTTAAACACAAATTAAGTTATAAATGCATAATCAAAGTTCAGATTGATACTCACGCGCCATTACAAGGTCTAATGATGAACCTCCCATCCGGTGTTTTTTGAGCGTCCGCCCGAACGTCCAGTTGAATTCGATATCGTTCGGAGATATCGTTCCCCGACATTTGGGTAGTGTCGCCCTCCCCTTCAGTCCGCGGCCTACCCTATTCGGCCTGGGGTCCATCCCCTTCAGTTTGGGTACCCCCAACATCAGTTTGGTCACCCCCATCATCAGTTTGGGCCCTCACGAAGCCCCCGAGCATAAAACCGCCCATCGTCTCGTTCTCGCTGGCACGCGATTACCCGCAAAGAACGGCATGAGCTCCAGCGTGGATGGGTCTAGCTGTGAAAAGAAGTCGTAGTTGCTTCCCTCGGGTTGAGAAGCAGCTTCATGGCCTGGATCAAACTGGGGAATGTATGGAGTCTGTGGGGCCGATGAAGAACCACCCCTCGTGTTCGGTCTAGACCCACCACGGGTCCGAGGTCCGTGATCCGTCTCTTCCGACATAATGCAATCCGCAAAATAAAAGTAGAATAAACATTGAGTTAGTATCGGATGCACGAAATAAAATGGTTAAATCAGAAACTAGTAACCACTCCCAAACAATACAATGTATTAAAAGAGATCGACCACACATTGAGGTAGAATATGAAAAACATTGAATTAGTTTCACTTAGGCACACAATCAATTCGTTTCACTTAGAAAATAGAATACATAATATGTGTTCGTTGAAGACAATATTGTAACACAATCAAAATTCGATTACTGTATTGTTATTTAATAGTCTTCGTTGTCTTCATCGTCCTCATCAACCTCGTCATCGTCACCCTCATAATCTTCATCATCCTCGATGTCTTCATCGTCCTCATTGGCTACATCAAACGTATTACCACCCACTATTAATTGTGCGTTGTCCATATCCGCAACCTCATCGAACACCCCTTCAATAGCGAGTACTTGTGATACGGTACCGTCATTGGGGTTGATCAGGACAACAGCTCTTGGTTGGTCATCTTGGATGGCCAACGGAAGGGTGAACTGCTTGTACTGTGCATAAGATGGTTTGTTTGGAACCACAACCCACCAGTTAGCTTTATCTCGTATCCCTGTCGAGTAATTCATGAACAACACTTGGGTTGCGCATCCTGCCATGATAAATGGGTCATACTTCGATGACAAATGGCCCTGTGTAATTCAACAAACAGCATAACCTTGGTGAACGTACACCTGCATGCGGGTATTGTCAAACCAATCACATCTAAACAAGATGCTTTTCTTGTTGATGTGCCCAACATATTCGGTCAAATGACTTCTTGAGAACACCATAGAAGTCATCGACAAATCCACCGCCACCCGCGTTTTGACACACACCCCGCACTATACGAAGTCACAGAGTTACTCCTTGCTAGAGTGTTAAATAAGAACCAGATGATTCGGTAAGCACTCCGGTAGTCACTTTAGGGAAGGCATTCGCTAATCGATAAAGGTGTTCATGACGCTCATCTTCAGAAAACCAAACGCTTCCCAATTTTCCTACATTTGGAGAACCGCATAAGAAGTTGAATGGTTTAAGTTTTGGCTACATATGGTCAAAATTGAAATTATGTAAATGATTGTTTTACTCAGATAGTGATAAAACCATTGAGCGAACTCTGCTTCGATCATCTGATCCAATTGAGTGTCCGTGGTGTTCGGAAATGAAGTCAACTTGTAATTCTTAAACAAGCTGCGAGGGAAGCAAGCTCATTAATTACACTTATAATACATATAAATTTAATGAAGTCGTTAGTGAGCATTATTGCTTACTCTAAGTAGTGGTTGACTTCTTTGCAGTTCAGTAGAACATGAAGGTGTGCTGCTTTATACTCTTGATCGCTGAGCCACCTCGTGTTTACACCTCCCACAGGGCTCCCACTGTCCTTAAAAACCGACAATAACATAGGCTCATCCCCATCGTCCTCGTTACGCATACTTGTTGATGTAGAAGACGATACATTATCCGTCCCAAAGTATGTAGATGCGAATTGGGAAATCTCAAACATGAGGTACGCTTGGGCCATAGATCCTTCAGGGTGTGCCTTGTTCTTTATTTTCTTCTTCAACCACCCGAAATACCTCTCAAAGGAATACATCCAACGATATTGAACAGGACCACCAAAGAATGCCTCATGGACCAGATGAATGGGCAAGTGTTCCATTACGTTGAAGAAGCCGGGTGGAAATATGGTCTCCAGCTTGCATATTATTATGGGAATTTCTTTTTCAAGCCGGACTAAGTCACTATGCTTCAACGTTGTGGAGCACAGGCTCTTGAACCATTGGCTTAACTGAACGAGTGGCTCCAACACATCATCGGGAAGTGCCCGGAACGCAACAGGTAACGATGTCTGCATGAACACATGACAGTCATGGCTTTTAAAGTTTTGAAACCTTTTACCTAATGCATCAACACAGTTTGCGAAGTTCGAAGCATAAGCGTCCGGCAAACGCAGCTGCTGTGCCCGGTTACAAACGTCTGTTCGCTTATCCTCAGGAAGAACATATTTGGCTCTGGGCTGTAGGGGTTTACCGTTAGGACCGGGCAATAGATGGAGTTCCGGCCTATCACATATGTCCGCCACGTCCCTCCTTGCATTTCCATCATCCTTCGTTTTGCCGTCCACCCCCATCACCGTGTTTACGATGTTGTCCACAAAGTTCTTCTCAATGTGCATCACATCTAAGTTGTGTGGAACCATGTGATCCTTCCAATAAGGCAACTCCCAAAATATACTTTGTTTTTCCCAATTATGAGCATTCTCTCTGAATCCCGGGACAACAAAGTCGCCATCGTAGTCACCTTGGGAAGTGCTTCACCTCCTCGTAGATTTCATAACCGCTTTTTCCTACACGGTGGGCGATTCTATCTGGCAAGTGTGCCCCTTTCAAATGTCTTTCGATTTCTTCTCAAAGCATGCCCTTTGCAAGAAATCGGTGGTGATCAAACCACGAGGCTTTCCTCCCGTGCTTCATTTAATTGCTTTCAAACCATCCATGCAAACAGACACGACATAGCACCATGCGTGCTCCACCTAAAAGCATGCCAAGGGAAAATCATTCACCGTCCACATCAAAGATGCCTCATGTTAAAATTCTGTCTTTTGGAGATGTCATATGTTTCAACACCAACCCATAAGCGTTTAGCTCGTCCACCAAGGGTTGGAGGAAGACATCAATTTTATTTCCGGGTTCTTGGACTGGAATAATACACGTAAGAAACATGTACGGTGTTGTCATGCACAATTCAGCTGGCAAGTTGTAAGGAGTAACTACAACCGGCCATATCGAATAAGACCTCCCTGTCATGTTGAACGGGCTAAACCCATCCGCACACAGTGCCCATTTACATTTCGCGCTTTCCCGAACTCTGGATGCACGATGTCGAACATTTTCCAAGAGGCGCCGTCGACGGATGGCAAAGTACACCTTCCTCGCGCTTGTTCTCCGCGCCATCTCATATGCCCGCCGTATTCTTCGAGGCATACAGACGCTGCAATCTAGGCGTCAAAGGAAAGTAAAACATTTTCTTGTACGGGACGCCTTTCTTTGTCGTGGTTGACGATTTCTGTGGCTTATACCTAGGATGGCCACAAAATTTACATTCAGTGAGATGTGCATCGTCCTTATAGTATATCATGCATCCAGAATGGCAACAATCAATTGTTTCATAGCCCATCCCCAACTTCTTAACCTTCTTTTTCAACTCATCGTAGTTTCTAGGCACTAGGTTCGGCTGGGGACAACTCTCGCTCATCAGTTCCATGATATCGTTCATTGCCTGCTCCGACAAATTGTGCTTCGACTTCTGACTTATCAACCTCACGGCAGTGGACAACTCAGTATGGGTCGTACACCCTTCCCACAGAGGTTGTTGAGCAGATTGTAGCATATCATAAAATTGTTGAGCTCCTGCATTAGGCGCCTCATTCGCCATGATGAAATCATTCATCATCTCTTCCGTTCTGTCGATGAACGGTGGCTGATTCGGTTCCTCGTTTGTCGGAGGACTACCTGCAGACGGTTCCCAATCACCTTCCGCATCGTCACCCCTGTCATCCTCATCATCAAAGTCACCCCATTCTTCACCATGGCTTGTCCAACACCAATATTGTTCCATAAACCCTCGCCTATACAAATGTTCTTTAACTTCTTCAGGACTAAGTCCGCTCTTATTCTTGCACTTCACACATGGGCACCGATACTTTCCAGTCCTCGGATACTCATACGAATTACTCTTTGCAAATTCATCAAACATAGCTACCCGAGCCCATTCAGTCCTGATAACCCTCCTACCCGGTTCAAACCTCTCGTACATCCAACGGCGATGTGGGGGCCCGTCCATAATGTACGTGAATCTATTATTCAAGCCCACCATGAATTTAATTAATAATCGAAAACAAATTATTCAAGCCCACCATGAATTTAATTAAGCTATGTCACTAGGCAAGAGGATCATGTTATTATCCAAGGAGAGTGTGTTTGTTAACTGTTAATCTATGGCTGAAAAAGACTTTCATGAGTTGTACCGACTCTCCTTTATTCGTTTGGTTCCTAAAAAGCAGCGCAATTTTCCAAAGTGAACTTGCACGAGGGCTATTCAGTGCTCTGGGAGTAAGAAACATCTCAGATTCGATACAATGGAGTGTTTATATTGCGCAGATTGAGGGGTAGCAAGACAAGGTGGGGTTGAAAGAGAAGCTCATAGTAAAGGGTCTAATAGAAATGCATGGTGTTGGATTTCTATATATTAGACCTTTTACTATGAGCTTCTCTTTCAAACCCACCTTGTCTTGCTACCCCTCATCAATCTGCGCAATAGAAACACTCCATTGTATCGAATCTGAGATGTTTCTTACTCCCAAAGCACTGTATAGCCCTCGTGCAAGTTCACTTAGGAAAATTGCGCTGCTTTTTAGGAACCAAACGAATAAAGGAGAGTCAACACGCCTCATGCAAGTCCCTTTCAGCCATAGATTATCAGATCACGAAACACACACTCGTTGGACACTAACAGGATCCAAACTCAACCTCTTTTTATGACATATATATATAAATTCCCCTACTTACTACCTAAATTACCATCATAAAAAACCTATTCACTAAGTATGTAGCTACTGGTTGTTGAGTACTTACGTAAGTAAATATGGATGTACGTGACATAATTATTTACATAATTTATGTCTTCGTTTGGAGTTATGAATAATTAAGTTAGCACTTAGGTTGGATTAGCAGCAAATTTCCGCGCGCAACCAACTTTAAACGCTAACTCACTTACTAATAACAACCAAAATCATCCAAACTCAACCTCCTTTTATGACAACTAATTCTTATAAACTTATTAACAAAACTAAACAATTATAAATAGTTTTATAATTAAATTTAATACGTACGTAATAATAGTTTATATATAATAATTTTTTTAATATTATTAACTTATTAACTAAACAAATTGAATTATAAATTCAACCAAAATTGAATAATAGTTTATATACAAACTAAATATGTATTCCTAACTAATTGTATATTGCTAACTAATTAAATAGTTTTTAAATTTCCTAAAAACCATCCTAAAATATAACATATTTTTTACTCAATCAAAACACATTATAATTTCCCACAAATTTAGAACATACAAAACATTCAAAATTCATATATATTACATACTAACGTTTATATAATGCTCAAAGTTAAACAAATTTTACATGCATTAATATATATATTCTTTTGGAACAATAAATATAATAATGCATATTTTAATTTACTTCAAAACATATAAAATTCAACATTATACTCAACCTAAACATATTTACTTATATACTTCACAACATTATAAATTAAAACTAAAACTTAAACTTAAACATAACATACACACAATCAATTAAACTCAAACTAAAACATACAAACAATACATCACGAGCCCTAATTTCACAAATAAAATTCGAATACAACATCCAAAGTATATTACAATTCATACAAATGAACTAAAACTGCTCAATTTCTCAACTTATACTCACTCAATCAACCAAATTAGATCTAAAATTATACTCAACAAAAAATAAACTCTACAAATATTCAAAATTTTCATTTTTCATCATATTTTAATCAAATTCTTACAATTTTTCAAACTTTTCACAACAATAAGTAAATTATAACAGATCTGAAACAAAAATTACCTGTTGTTTTGATTGAACGCCGGTGTTTCTCCTTCTTCGTCTTCTCCTTCTTCTCGCTTCTTTCTCCTTCTTCTCGTCGATGGCGCCGCAGACAAGTGAGTGAATGAAATTTTTTTTACCATTTTAAACCTAATCGGCGTCTGTTGGGCCTCAAACAGACGCCCTATTTGGCCCTAAATAGGGTTTCGGCAGTCGAGGTCTCAGAGTTGCAGGCTAGGTTTTTTTTTTTGTATTTGCCAATTTAGGCGTCTCTTTTGGCCGGGAACAGACGCCGAAAAGTAACGGCGTCTGTTCCCAGCCAAAAGAGACGCCTAAATTCAAACGTTCGGCATCTCTTTATAGCAAAGAGACGCCATTTTTTGTTTAATTTTTTTTTAAATTTACTTAGTAGATTTGGCGTCTGACTTTTTATCAGACGCCAAATCACAGACATTTTTCGACCCTGATTCTACTAGTGATAACACAACAAGAAAAATATGTTTGGCAACAAATATACAGTAGTTTGGGCAACAAAAAAATTATTGTTGCTTTAATTTAAAATAGGGCAACCAAATATTTTTGTGGTTAAATACATTATATATAGCAAGAAAGCTCTTTTTTGTTGCAATTGATATAGATTGGTCGACAAAATTAAAAAAAAATGGTTGCCAAAATTTACTAAGGCAACAAAAAGTTTGGTTGTTCACTACAACTACCTTGTGCTACTATTTTTACTAATTTGTAGCCCGAATTTTATGCTTTGAGGATAAGACCACTAAATCATGACAATTTTTTTTATAGCCCCATGTTAAAGGACAATAAAAACTGGACCAAGACAACAAATTTTTGTTGTCCAAAATAATTTTTCTTATTGTGTAAAATAGATAGAAGAAATTACCAGAAATAAGATAAATTACCGAAAACCACGAAAAGGAGGATGACTGCGAACAATGTAGGGCGAAATTTCAACATTTTACGAATAATTTAAAGCTTCTGATTCAAGAAAAACAAAAAAAAAAAATTAAAGACGTTGAGGAGCTCAAACAAATAATGTCTTTAATGCTGAGTGTTTTTTTTTTTACAGTTCTTAAATGTTGAGTTTTGTATATATAGCAAGCGGGAGTATTTCTAATGAACCAGACATGCCGCATGCATGTATATTATTATTATTATTATTAGGATTTTTGGATGCAAATATACTGAATTTTTGATTTGGTATTGACAATGACAATAATACATCAGACTTTGGGGTGTTGAACAATAATGCACTCAATATGATTTTGTCAATGACTAACTTGGTGGCGGTCCTATGTAGCGGGTGGAGGAGATGAATTGGTCCAAAAATATTTGTCTTCTCGGTCTGTCACGTAAGATTGTCACCAAGTTCGCTACCGTCGAAATTGTCTCGAGTGCATTATTGTCCAACACCCCCTAAAGTTTAGTGCATTATTGTCCAAGGTCAAAGTTCAGTACATTATTGTCCAATACCCCAAAAGTTCAGTATATTAGCATCCAAAAACCCTTATTATTATTATTATTATTATTATTATTATTATTATTATTATTATTATTATTATTATTACTACTACTACTATAATTGCAATTCTATAGTTACAATGTACGAACTTATTCTACAAGACGCAAAGATGGAGTATAATCATAATCGGTTTCTTAAACTGGTTGATTTGTTTTACAAAGAAAACCATTTTCTTAAAATGGTTGATTTGTATTTAGGGTGTATTTGGTGCAAAGAAATTCTAAGAAAATGGTTTTCTTTGTAAAACAAATCAACCAGTTTAAGAAATCGATTATGATTATACTCCCTCTTTGCTATTTAGTGGAAAATGATTAGCATATCGTGACAATATTAAGTGACAATATTAATATCGTGACAATATTGTATTGCTGTATACCCTTTTTGCTAAATGTTATTCATCAAATTTATGTCGACTTTCCAAGTTTCCTTTCATGTTTACACTATAAATTACCCTTGTAATTGCTCATGCTAGTAATACAATTATCAGCATCAAACACTTTTTGTAGATTTTAATAATTTCTCCCATTGAAAATCTTTAGATTTATATATATTCAGAATGGTGAAATTTAATTCTGCATTTTGTGCTCTCCTTATTTGTGCTTTTGGTAAGTACTCCCTTCATTTTTATTTATCTGTAATCTGGCTAGGAAATTGTGTTAAAAACTTTGATCGTTAAAATCTTAATTTGTATAATGATTTATCATTGAAATTTGATAACATTAGATTCGTAATGCAAAATCCTAGTAAAAAAGTATAATATTATACTTTTTTAATAAAATTTTTATATTAGAAATTATTAATTAAAGATTGATACTGAAAATCATTTGATTTCCTTGGTGGCATGCAAATTGAACACAGTATTTGGAGTGCTACTTATGAACGACGTTGAATGTGGAACAAGTAAGTGCAGCACTGAGCTTGGAGTTTGTACATCTGAATGCGATGATTCTTGTTGTAATTTCAAATGCATTTAAAGTCACCCTAGTGGTGACGGCTATTGTATCCCTGGTGGGGCTCAATTGGTGTGTCAATGTCAATTTAATTGTTAATTAATTAGGTCATTTAGGTTGGAAAAAGTGGTTGGTGATACACATATTTTTAGCAGTGTCATAAATGTGTATATGAATGCTAATAAACCTTAACTTATAATATTTATAAACCAATATATGAATGCTCATAAATCAGTAAATGAATGTGTTGAAAATATGGGGTAACGCGGTTACCATAGTTATTAAAATCCCGATCTGGATCAACGATTCTACGAGTTTACGATCCAAAAATCTTCCATCGATCCAACTCTTACTAGGATCTTATAGTAGTAAGGATCGTATGATCCTGGTTTTGCTTGAATATTATATGTTAGAATCACAATACGGTTCTACGATCATGCGATTCGATCCACGATCCTACCTGAATTTGATAATGTTTGCACACAATATCATCTTTAAAATTTTGTCATAATAACAATTTAAATTTTGTATTGTTGTTATCAACTGATATACAATTTAACGTATTGCTTCATTACTAGTGAATAAAATGTTAAGATTTTAACAATCGTAGAACTTTATTTGATATTTTCTTATTGTATTAGAATCTTACGATCCACGATCTGATTCTACGATTTCGATCCTAACTACGCCCATCGATCTTAACTAGGATCCCGATTCTAACAACCTTGGCGGTTACACACAAGGTGAGGGATCACTTGGGTAGCTAAGAGTCGAGGGTCAAAACTCGTCTCCCCTTAAGACTTATTCACAAGACCGTGAATAGACTCAATGGTAAAACCTAACCTCTTGTAAGCAAAGTACAAGATCTCTCAAGAACTCTCAAGAAGTTGTAGTTCAACACCTTAGGAGTTGTGTTGAAGTCTGTAGGAAGGAGGAATAGTGGCTATTGTGTGCTGGATGAATGAATAATATCCCCTATTTATAATGTTTAGAAGCATTAAAACTTGTCAATCACAAAGCATGATTGAGGTGCATTGTCCATAGGATTTTGGCAATGACTAAGGGATCATCGTTGACTAAGAGGATCAGTCAAAAATGATCCCAAAAAGATTCCTCATGTGTTAATTAACGAGGCTGAAATTAAGGAATTTCAAATCTCAAACACTGGGCACACCACGGACCGTGTTGATCCAACACGGACCACAATGACCTCAACACGACCCATGCGAAGCTAGCACAGTCCACGTTGGTCTTTGTGGTCTTTACTTGAGCTTCTCGACACCAACAGTATTCATGTCCAACCTAACCCGATCCCTGTTGGACCAGTTTTAGCTCATAAGCTTGTTTTCGACGTTCTCAGTCAATCTTAGCTTATATAGTGATTTTATAGCCTCTTAACTCTTGAAATACTCCAACAGAATGTTCATAACCAATAACAGTCTTGTTCATAAACCTATACTAGAATGCTGATAACCCTTGATAATCTTGCGCATAATATATCTCATACAATGTTCATAATTTGTAATGTAGATATTGATAAATATATACTAGAATGGTCATAAACTTTAATCACAATGCCCTAAACCGTAACCTAATACTCATAAAGCAGTATATGGATGCTCACAACCAGTAGAATGAATATCCATAACCTTTAATACAAATGCTCATAACCACTTGATGAATGTTTACAAAGATATATCACAATGTTCATAATTTTTAAAATAAATATTGTGAAATGAAGGCACATGGAAACAAAAATTTAAAAAAAGTAACTCAAAAAATATATATATTCTACACAAAAGCAAAAGAAGAAATAAAAAAGAAAGAGGAAATAAATGGTTGATAGGCGCACCGGAGATATGTGCTCCCAGGCACGCCATCAAATTTCTACCAACTAGTTCGGCTAATTGTCAACTAAGTAAAAAAAAAAAAAAAAGATGGTGAGCCTGGGAGCACCGTGTTCTATGAGCCCACCCACATTAATTTTTATTTTTATTTTTATTTTTATTTTTGGGCATAATACATATACTTCCTCCATTTAATATTAATTGTCCATATATCTTTTTTTAACTAAAAATTTTTCATAGCTTATTCTATCAAAAAAATATATAACTTTATGTTCTTAAAATAATTTTACGTTATTAATCCAATGATAGTACTTTCATATACTAAAATATTGTATATGTCGAGAACTTAATGACAACAACAGACGATTAATATGGAATGGAGGAAGTATTTTTAAGTCATTTTTTAAATTTCTTTCTCAAGCATAATAGGTATCTTCAATTCACAATATTCATTTTAAAAATTATGAACACTATGATATATATTTCTCAACATTTATCTAGTAGTTTGTGAGTATTATAGTTTTAGTTTATGAGCATTCATGTACTGATTTATGAACACTTTAGTATAGATTTATGTGCATTGTTGTTTAAGTTTATGAGCATTCATGTACTGATTTATGAGTATTCTAGTATAGATTTATGAGCATTTTAGTTTAAGTTTATGAACATTCATGTACTAGTTTATGAGCACTCTAGTATAGATTTATGAACATTGTAGTTTAAGTTTATGAACATTCATGTACTGGTTTATGAGCACTCTAATATAGATTTATGAGCATTGTAGTTTAGGTTTATGAATACTCTAATATAAATTTATGAGCATTGTAGTTTAGGTTTATGAGCATTCAATTCATGTACTGGTTTATGAACACTCCAGTATAGATTTTTGAGCATTGTAATTTAGGTTTATAAGCATTCATGTACTGGTTTATGAACACTCTAATATAGATTTATGAGCATTGTAGTTTAGGTTTATGAACATTCATGTACTGGTTTATGAGAACTCTAGTATAGATTTATGATCATCTATATTATAAATTATGAACATTGTATGATATATGTTATATGAGCAAAGACCATTAGAGATTGTGAGCGAGACTATTACTAATTATGAATACTCATCTATTAATTTATGAACATTCATATATTCATTTATAAACATTATAATTTAGCTTTATGAATATTTATATATTAATTTATAAATATTATAGTAAAAAAATAACAAACCTAACATAAAAATATTTTAAAATATAATATTACACAAAAAAGAAATAAAAATACAATAAAAAAGAGAAATGATGGGATGGGCTCACCATCCATCCTACACCCGGGAGTACGATTGTCCCTCTGGTCAACTAAGTGCTTTTACATTCTACAACATATATTATTGGCATATGAGGATCACATAGGGGTTGCCGCTGTCCTCGGACACCACCTTGATTCCAACACTGGTTATTAACCATTTTGATTCAAAATATATATATTTATCCGAAAATGAAATACACTCTATTTAATTGTTAATTTTGATGGCTTCGTACTATCATGCCCAAATTTTATAATGTCATGTCAATCATCATATACTAATCCCTCTATTACCGTCATCTTCCACATTTGTTTTGAGAGTGCTGCGAAAAAAATGCCACTAAAAATTCCCAAAAAGTCAAATTTGCAATTATTTTTTCCTAATTATCAAAATTGCCACTACAATTTATAAATTTGTCAAATTTGCCACTGTGCCCAAAATCAACCTACTACAACTGGTTACCTTTGTGAAAAAAAAGGAAACCTAACCCTTTATTTAAACCCTAAAATTGCCATGGATGTTTCCTTAGTCTGGTTAACTTCGTCCGTCTCCCACATTTCTGCCCGCCAAAATGGCGATTCACCTTCTTCATCCTCTGTAAACAAAATTCATCAATCTTCATCGTCTTCCTTCTTTCTCCTTCTTCACTCTTCATCAATCTTCTTCACTATTCTTCTTCTCGGTCGCCATTGTCGACGCTTTTCACTGTTCTTCTTCTCGGTCTCCTCTTCTTCGATCTCCTTCTTTTTCGCTCATTTGGGGTTCAATTTCTGCAATTTCTTCGATCTTCTTCTTCACCATCTTCAAAACAGTTACCATGGCTTATTCTGGGTCTGGATTTAGAAATCAAAACTTCCAAACACCTCCAAGAAGCTGTGTGAATTGTCATTGTTATCCAAAGGAAATCAAGGTGTGTGATTGTGATCTAACCCCCCTGAGGTCCACCTCGAGGACGTCAGATAACCCTCTAAGACGTTTCTACCAATGTGTGAGGGGAACGGTTCAGCAAGGTAGGTGTGGGCTATGGGAATGGGCTGATGGTGGCCTTTGCTCAACTTTGAATGGACTGGTTAAGAAGGAGATAGAGGACAAGAATGATTTTTTTGACTAGCTGAAAAAGGAAAGGGTGAATGTGCAATCTGAAAGGAAGAAATTGGAAGAAGAGGAGAAGAAGACGGAGGATTATTTGAAGATGAAACTGGAAGAAGCGAAGAGGAAAGGGGTGGATGAAGTGAATGAACTTAAGCTGGAGGTGACGAAACTTAATTTGGAGAACGACAATTTGAACATGAAGATCGATGGAAGAAGAGAAGAAGAAGGGGGTGGCTGAAGTGAATGAACTGAAGATGAAGCTGATGATGATGGGGATTGTTCTGATGGCAACCGGCAATTTTAGGGTTTAAATAATGGGTTGGGTTTTCTTTTTTTTTTTCACAAAGGTAATCGTCTGTAGTAGGTTGATTTTGGGCACAGTGGCAAATTTGACAAATTTAGAAATTGTAGTGGCAATTTTGATAATTAGGAAAAAATAATGGCAAATTTGACTTTTTGGAAATTTTTAGTGGCATTTTTTCGCTATAAATACTGCCTAATTGCCCAGAGCATAACCAAACACCAAACATTTTCCTGAAGCTTTCAACATCTTCTCAGATCAAAAGCTTTGCATTGATTTTTCAATATGGTTAAACCATCATTTTGGGCACTCCTGCTCTTTACAGCTTATAGTAAGTGTCTTTGTTTATTTGTCATTTTTCATATCTTTTGCCAGTCATCCCCCCCCCCCCCAAAAAAAAAAAAAAAATCATCAAAATATTCTTTTAAGTGCATTTAGAAAGGATCAAATTAGCTACTTCCTTTGAACAAAGTGTTTTTAGTCGATGCTAACGACTACAACGTTGGACAAGTAAATTCATATACGATATTTAGTAACACAAATGGATTTCCGTGAATGCATGAAAATGGACACAGTAGCTGGAGTCCTGCTAACGGGTGGCGTAGAAGGTGAGACATGCTACGCGGGGCTTGGAATTTGTAGCATAAAATCTTGCGATGATGCTTGTTGTAACACCATATGCAATGCCAACCACCCTGGCGGTCAGGGCTTTTGTGTCGACGTCGGGCCTCAAAGGCTTTGTCAATGTCAATATCAATGTTAGTTTATCAGCTCATTATTCACATGGAGGCTTCAGAAATGTGTCTCTATTGAGTCTTTGTGTTTGGGGTGTATGACAATAAATGTATTTCATCTTCAATGAATGTTTTCTCCTAGCTTGTACTGATTAATTTGAATATTCCTAATTTCTACATAGTATATATGATCGTTTTTAGAGTACTTGTTAATTTGAATAAATGTATTTCATCTTCAAAGATCGTGTGCCTTGAACGTGAGGAATAACACCCTGTTTCGAAGAGGGGCTAAATTTTTCACCTGCTGGTGGCTTGTCTCGTTCTCATACATACCCTCTTTTATCCTTTATGATCCACATATATATCAAACATAGCCTTCCAGTGATTGAACCACTAATTTTATAGTGTTACGTTGTTGGATATGTAACTTATGCCAGGATCTTTTTCTGCTTACAAGGGCCCTATGATTCTCTTGTGAACGAAAAGGTTAGATTTACACAATTGTTGGCATGAACTTATTCAGTGTCCAATATTCTTCAAGACTTAGTTTGTAGGACTAATTAATTAAAGCCATTACTAGACACTCTGCATAAGCCCGGCTATTTTTGTCACTGCCTAGCTATAGTTAACTTGGTGAATCCACAATCACATGTACGTTGTTTCAGCTTTAGGTTAATTTCTAGTTTTACCTAGTTTTGTTGATTGGTGATGTATGAATAGGTTTCAGGGAGCTACACGATCCTGTGCAGACTTATCCACATTTAGTTGAAACCCATGCATGTCCAATACACAAGATTGCTTATAACAACGTCATGATCATCATGATCACTATATGGTTCACTGTGGTGTACTTACATAGGTACATCACTTTTGTTAAAATTTTTAAATAATTCATCAATATTAATTATAAAATTCATCATAAATATATCATTATTATTATTATAAAATTCATCAATATTTTTTTTAAAATTATCAAATTTTTATTGAAATTCACCGTATAAAATAATGTATTTCAACACATATGGTATACCTAAGTAGGTACACTATGGTGGACAGTAAAATTTAGGTGATTTTTCCACAGTTGCATAGAGTAGAAAATCATTGTGACATTGAATTATCTAATTGGAAGACAGTTCAATTGTCTCTCGAATAAGCAAGTTACTTGCATTTGGACTAATCAATATCCAAGTAAGGAGGTATGTTGCTTAAATATGTATAGGGTACGGTGCATTAATGGGGCTGCTTGAATTTAGTGGATTGATATTCCATATTTGTCTGATGTGAAACCCAAAAAAGATTGTGGGATGAGCATAAGTTTCAACTTTCTGCGATTTGAAATATTCTTTCTTGAACGATCTCCTTCAACTTTCTGTAATTCACTAATAAAATTAGATACTCAAAAAGAGAATTGGATGGCAATTTCTGGTTGCTATCTCCACTTAGCTTATGCGTATTGTATTCAATTAATTTCATGCGAATATGACATGATCGATCAGGAATCGGTTGTGCTAGGGATAAAATTAGAACAAATATGCAAAACTAGTATATATAGCATGATACACAGAATTGAAAACAAAAATAATGTTAGAACAATGATAAAAGAAAAAACAACATTTATCATGGAAACCCCAAATCAAGAAAAAATCGAAGACGGCGAGGATACATCAAAATCAACTGAGGGAAAGTACAACAGAAAATTCTCCACCATCCTAACTTTAGGAGAGTACATTAAAAAAATTCTCTACCGTCCCAAATTTTGTACAGAACACTAAAAAATTGGGACCCCTCTAAATTTTGTACGGAACACTAAAAAAATTTTGTATCGCTTTATTTGGTGTACTGGTTATCAAAACTTATGGATGATGCCTTTCATTTTGTAGCCTGTTCATGGCTAATGCTGCCTGACTGTTTCTATTGATTCAGTCTGACTTTGCGAATAAAAGAATCTTATAACCGTTAATTATAAAAAAAAACACTCGCGATCTTAATAATTTTCTCTTATCTAAGCTACAATAATACTAGGGTTACTAAGGTTCAACCTTAACCTGTGAAATAAGTACTTTTCTACTGTTCAATATCGTGGAGTGAGATGGAGTTTGGTCACAATGACCAAGACCTAATAATTCTAGAATACCCCCTTCAAAGGTTTAGTACATCAGAAAAATTGAGTTCGATTAATATTAATTTGATCTTGAGTTATTAACAAATACCGCCTCAAAGATAGGATGTCATGAGTCAAATTTGATATTCGGGGTATTGTGATAAACAATCTAAGATCGGGGATTTCAGGATCTAATAACTCTAGAATGAACTTAGATTAATATGTTTATAATATTTCAAAGTAAATTCAATAAAGAAATTTAGAATGAATCCCATAGAAAGCTCTCCCAAATACATTTAAAATTATTTCGTCCACATTACGGTGTACTTAGAATTTTGAAAATATAAACTTTTGGGTGGGAGCAAGGATATCGCGATGATTTAGAGACCATAAGGCCCAAACACTCAACCCGAATCTCCTCATTAATTGTTTGATTTGTTAGCTTTTAACTTTTTGAAAATGATAAATATATTGGGGTACGTAGGATATATCTGAAATGTTTTGTCATTTTAAAACCTATATATCTGTAAATTAAATTTGAAGAAAATTACATGATTGATTTGTATAACTTTAATAACACACATAAATGCTATAAAATCACACTTTTATTTATATTTTTAAAAATTTACAAAAAGGCGGTGTCTAAAATATGCTTATATAATGGATAAATTTATTGGTCAGGGCATCAATTTTAATTGTTGGAGTAGCCAACACATTTCAAGCTTCTTATAATTAATAATTAATAACAACTGTCAAAAAACTACAGTTAAAAACGATAATAAGTATTAATTTCATAAGGAACAAATTTGCCCCAAGACACGTATCATCACTCTTGACTTTTTTTTCTTACAGGCTCACTGAACAAAGTAGAATTATTTTCATTTCTCTTCTACTAATGAAGACTCTTTCCCTGTGTCAACTGTGAAGTATTCAACTTCTGGATTGGCATCCATCCTTTCCATGGTTATATTGCCACAGACAAAAACTGGGTGGTTGTACTTGCCCATCTTGAAAGATTCTAAACAAATATTTGGTGAGGTGTATTAGGTGCTCTTTAGTATTTACATAAGCATGAATTTAAAATATTGCGAGTTATCTTTTTTTAAGCATGCATCGCCCTAGCAAAGTTTCGTGAAGTCTAAATATTCAAGTTTGTCAAATTTAGAAAAATTAAACTGGCATAATTATGTATGCCAAGCCCATTCGAAAAATGAAATCTGCAATTATTTGATCCATAGTGAGAGTAAAGCAGTATTATTAAAGAAGACCGCCAATTCCTATCCCAAAGATAGAAGACAAGCAAAGCGGCCGACCGCGCCGGCGGTCCAACAAAGAGGCGAAGTAGTGGTCTCTTTCTTTCCATTACGAAAGAAAGGCTTCGCCCGCTCCCTCCCCGTGTCCACTCGCGCTCTTGTCCAGAGCGAAGAGAAGGCGAAAAAGCGCCGCCGAAGCAGCATGAGCAGGCTTCAGTATACCGGGGTCCCCGACCAGGACCACATATGCAAGTTTCCCTGCATGTGGCTCGTCCGTGCTTTCCTAGATGATGTTTGTGCCTCAACATGGGATAAGAGGGTGGATCTGTCTTTTCTGCCCTTTCTTTCTTTTTACAGGTATAAAAGTCATAACTTTTGAGATTATAGCCCCCCTTTTAGGCAAGCTGACTTAGAAGCTCTCTGAAAAATGAATTTACCTATAGCTATCGAGTCATCCTAACGGAGAACTTCCCTGCCCCCATCGAGAAATATAACTACCTAATCCTAAGGCAAAGGGTTGAGAAACTCAACACCAGGGAAGAAGCACAATGCTTAAGATATAAAGCGCAGTGCAACCACTCCGACTTGCATCCTATCTTAATAACAGACTTGGAGAACAGGTAAGCTCCAATACAATTTTCCTTGATTAGACAGTCTGTGATAATGAGAAGAACCTTTTTTTGTACAAAATTTTATATAAAACAGATATCTTATCTGAATTTCGATATTATCAATTTGATCAAACCTAGTTTTTAATTTTGACAGTACTAAACGTGAAATTTTTTTAAATTTCTTAGTTAAGTGCAAACTAAAAGTATAAACAGGTTTCTAAAAATAGTGGGATTTGAACCCCTAACATTCAGGGGCGGATCTCCATTGTTGTCAACGATGTCCACGGACACCCTAAGCTTCGGAAAAAGTTTAAGAAACCTATTATATTTTCGGAGACTATTGTATACTACCTCCGTTTTGTTTTATCTGTCGCCTAGGGAATTGTGGCAAAAACTTTGACCGTTAATATCTTAATTTGTATAATGATTTATCATACAAAATTGATATCATTAGATTCGTAATAAAAAATACTATTAAAAAAGTATAATATTATATTTTTCTATAAAAGTTTTATATTAGAAATTATTGATTAAAAATTGGCACAAAAAACCGTAAATGACAGATAAAAAAAAACAGAGGGAGTATTTATGTTAAGTGGACACCCTAGAAAAGGCCAAAAAAATATTAATATGGGTGTCAAATTCAACATAATATTATTAAGTGGACACTGCTAATTTAGTAGTCTAGATCCGCCACTGCTAACATTCTGTTTGGAATGTGAATAATCCTTATTTTTCATAGAAGGGCGCACAACTTCCTCATAAACACAAACTGTAAAAATACAAAAAAAAAGAAAGAATTATACTAGAATTAAGTTCATAGTAAGAACACAATTACAAGCTGCAAACATACAAAGAAAGAATCAAAATGTGAGTAATCCATTGTCTTCATAGAAGCATTTAAATGTCAGGTTTCACAATAATTTACTCACAACAGAATGAGGAATGGACATTGGCATGCAATATAATTTATCTAATCAATTGAAATTTGGCAATGCGAGTCAATCTCTACTGACAATGCGAGTCAATCTTGACTGCGCAATATAATGAATACAAATAACACAAACTGATTTATTTTTATCCATGAAGATCAATAAATTATTATACATCAATTGACCAATTTGAAATTTCATATGATCAAAGCACTATAATACGTGTTAGTTACAATGGGTAAGAATGGAGTGCACCCTGGGAGGATAGAATGAGAAATTGAGTCCTTGCCACCAAAGTTGTTAAAATCGTGATTCGAACTCAACTCCGGCCATGAGGTGGTTAGGAATGGAATTAATTCACATAGGATCGTGGATCGTAATGTAGATAGTAGAATCGCATATCAAAGATTTTAGATCAGAAAATTGTAGAATCGTAAATCAGGATCGAGATTTTAATAACGATAATTGCCACAAAGAAAAGCCACATCGAAGGATACTTTTTACATAAATCATTCTATTACGTGGATTTCTCCGTTGCCTTTAAAAATGACGTATGATAACAAATGGAAAGGGAGTATACACTGTACACACAATAAGGAAAATATGTTTTGTACATACCAAAAGTTTGGTTTATTAGATTTCAATTTTCCTATATATTTACATAGCAAATTAGAGGTGGGTAGGAGGTGAGTACTTCCACCTCCGCTCTGATTAATAATCGGAGGTGAAGGTCCACCTCCAAATCCGATTAATCGAGGGAGGGGTAGACCTCCACGCGTTGATTATTATTGGAGGCAGAGGTCCTCATATTTTAATTGAAGGTCTAATCAGTTTTTGTACTATTTATCTTTTTATATTTTTTGGGAACACTTTTACTTTTAGTAATTTAATATGTCATACTTGTAAAATACTATAACAACAACAAACCAAAAAAATATATTACATAACCAAAAATACATAGCACAACTGCAATATAATATGTTACAAATAAACTAAGCTTCATATTGGCAATACACCCCCTATTATCCTTTAGAAAAAACAAAGTAAGCTTCATATTTTCCACTCCATTCTCAAATTTGGGATGTTACAAATTTTATGTTCTTTATATATTTATTATTTTAATCAGACTTAAACATATCGGAGGTGGTCACCTTCATATCTACTCCAATTATAATAGGAGTCAGACTTTTCGATTAGATTTGGGTTCTTTTTTTTTCGAATTCAGATCGAATTTTCTGTATTGGACATGAGCATATTCGCTTCGGATTCGGAACTAAGACCCTATTCTTTAGACTAATAAGTTAAGTTTAATTTAACTCAACCTTACCTTACCTTACCTAACTCTCTTAAAAACACTCAAATCAAACTCAAAATTTCAATAAAAAATTTGAAAAAAATATTATTTTAATTATTAAATCATTCCAAATTTTCCAACACTTATAACTATTTCATTTATTTTTCTCAAAATACTCAAATTTTATTAATTAAATATTTCCACTTCACAACTAACTTAACTCAAACCAATACCGACCTTTCCTTTTCTTTTTTCTCCTTGTCTTACCAATCATAACTCAACGTAACCACTTAAAAATCAGGGCCTAAGTGTCATCTCTATAATTACACACTAACCTGAATTGTCAACATGTGACTCATATTAGTTATTAGGTAACTTTTAACAAATTATTCAATTCCATGTTACACCTTCCATCTAACAGCTCCTATCCAACCACAAACACTCCCTTCTAACATAGAAACAACAAAATCTTGGTCTGATTTCTGAAATCTGATATCATCTGTTTTACAAAGTGATGACTAACCACTTTCTGACATTATTTAATTTTTAATTATTTTCTTCAACATTAATTAATTTGGTTAATTATATATTGAATATTACAATTAAATTAAAGGTTAATTACTGATTGATAAATTATGGGGAAAAAAATATTAGCCATTGCAGTTTGAAGGACTATGACCCTCCAACCACTGAAATTTTGGAAGGGTAAGAAGGATGTTTTTTGGTTTTAAGTACACATCTATACAGAGGTTTTCTTCACTTTGCCTTCAAATTAAAGCAAAAACAAAAAGAAAAAAAATTAAACCATTTTTGTAAGTCATGCTACCTTCCTTTTGGGCTTTACATCCCTATCTTCTTCTATCATGATCATGACTTCCTAGCTTCACAATATTAATGAGATCATCAATTTCAGCATTTTTGTGAAATTTTAAACTTGAAATTTAGATTTGAAATGGTTTCATGTGATGTATCACAAGAGTTTTAATTTAATTATTGAGCTTGATGTTAACAATAAGCAACTTAATTACCTTAATTAAATTCAATCAACATTATGGCATACATATATACAATAAATGCTGTATGAATATACTCATTGTCTCTCTCTCTCTCTAGCTGCCCATCTTTCTCACTCCATCTCCTACTCCTCTTGACAAACTTCCTACCTCTTTCTGTCACCTTCTTATTCTTTCCCCTTTTTTTAAAATATTAATCTTGTAACGTAGCTTCAATTAATATTTTGCATGCATAAAATACCCCCATCCCAATCCCATCGATCAACTCGATCAATTAAGTTTCTCTCTGAACTAAGGTTGTCTCTCTACACCATGAAGACCACAACGAACCAGCAGCAGAACAGCAACACAAAGCTGATACTCCTCCACCCGTACATCCTGAAGCAAGGAAACCCCAACAGGCTGTGGCTGCTGGCCTTCATCTCCCTCTTCACACTCATCTTCCTCCTCACACTCATCTTCACCCGCGACTCCTTCGCCGCCACCGCCGCCGCCTCAACCACCGCTGCCGCCACCGTCTCCGCCGGTGCCGGTGGAGGTGCAGCCGCGTTGGGATCAGCCCTCCCCAAGCACGTGATGAGCACGCTCCTACACTACGCGTCCAACGCTAACACGACAGATAAGATGGGGATGGGAGATCTGAAGCTCATTTCCGATGTACTCAGGCGGTGTCCGCCCCCCTGTAATCTTCTTGTGTTCGGGTTGACCCATGAGACTCTCCTCTGGCGGGCTCTTAACAGCCATGGCCGAACCGTTTTCATTGATGAGAACAGGTATTTACTTTTTTTATTCTTCTTTTTAATCCTTAATTGAGAATATTGTTTTCCTTCTTTTGTAATTTATTAAATGCTTCTGGTATTTGCCATCTAAATATGGTGTTGTTCACTTGCATATATATTAATTTGTTCGCCTTGTTTAATTGTTCATTTATATATATTTTGGATTATAAATTTGTTGCACGTAATATATAGTATTATTTTTTCCATGAAAATCCCTTTTTTTTATCTAAATAGGGTCATTGTTCACTTGTATATATTGTTAGGTTGCTCACCTTAATAGTTTAATTGTTCATTTGCATTTATTTCGGAGTATAAACTTCAGCTGCATGTAATATATATATATATATAGTTATTTTGCATCCTTATTTTTTATTTCTAGGGACAAAATCAAATACGGTATAAGTACACGACAAGATGACAGTTTTTAAGAATTTTTTTCTATTTTCATTTTAGTTCTTTTTTAACTATAATTTTTTTTTGTTTGTTTTTTGCTTTTACCCCACGGAAAAACTTAAATACTAGTAGTTTGTTTGATGTTGGAAAATGGTAAATTTTGCTTTCTTTAAGTGCCAGTTGTTTGTTAGATGTTGAGAAATGGTAAATTTTCCAATAGAAGCCTTTCTTATTTATCCTAATAGGAATTGGGCTCGGCCCATCGTTTTCCTGGACTTTTATGAACAAGGAATCCTTTTTGTTCTTGGTTTAATTTTGAATTTTGATGCATCATTTACACACTTAAATAAATACTAAAAAATTCTCAATATCAGGAAAGATTTAGATGAAATAGATATAGAGTGTTCACAGTTACAAACATAGTTTTGTTTTAAAAAAATTGATTATTAGTTAGGTATTGTAAATAGCTAAACAAATAAAGAAAAACAAAATCTCTAGGGACTTCCTCCCTATGTCCCATAATTAATGATAGTCATTCCTAAGAAAAGAAAATATTCAACAAAACATCATTTACAACAATATTTTTTGTTGTTTTTAGAAAAGAGGAAAATTTCAATACTAAATATTGTAAAATGGACAATCTTTTTGGAACTTTTATTATGGGACAAGCGGAGTACTTGTAAGTAACTAAGTAGTGCCTCCGTTTCATATTAATTGTCATGTTTGGAAATCGTGCAGTCAAATTTCAAAATATTTAGTCATAAATTTCTCAATACATACAATGTGTTGTTATATAAAATTACCATTATTAGATTTGCAACGTAAAATACTATCATAAAAGTATAATATTGTGATTGTTAGTAATGTATTATGTAAAAAAATTATCAATCATAGAATGACACTGGAGACCGTGAAAGTCAAAATTATGACAATTAATAAGGAACAGAGGGAATAAGACAATATGCTTCTCACATTAGATTGTTATTGAGATATTTTTTATTATAGTCAAAGCGCGAACTGCGTATAAATTTTTACTTTAACTTAAAACACAACAACAAATGTCTAACGTCATCCCTGTTATAGGTACTATGCTGCCTACATGGAGGAGAAACACCCAGAGATTGAAGCCTATGATGTGCAATATACTACAAAATTAAATGAATACAAGGAATTGATATCCTCAGTAAAAGACCAAGTCAAGACTGAATGCAAGCCAGTACAAAACTTACTCTTCTCAGAGTGTAAGTTAGGCATCAACGACCTCCCGAACCAATTCTACGATATTGATTGGGACATAATATTGATTGATGGGCCCCGCGGCCACTGGCCCACCGCTCCCGGTCGGATGTCGGCCATCTTCACTGCCGGGGTGCTTGCAAGGAGCAAGAAGGTGTCTGCGAGAAGCGCCAAGACTCATGTCTTTGTGCATGACTACAATTTGGATCCTCAAAGGGTTTCATCTGAGGAGTTTTTGTGCAAGGAGAATTTGGTGGAAAATAATGGAATGCTTGCTCATTTTGTGTTGGAAAGGATGGATGAAAAGACCTCTGAGTTTTGCAATAAAAAGAAATATTCCTAAGGAATTGTTATGGTTTGGTATATCGAAATGATTTGTTAGAATTTTATCATGGATTTGGAGTTGGTTGATTGATTGATTGATTGATTCATCTTTAGGTTTCATATTGATCAACTTGAGACTATGTCCCTAGGGAAAGGGCTTGTAAAATTTTGTTCTTATTTATGAACAGTTTTGCCCTAGGGAAATGAACTTGTAAAAATAAGCTTTTAGAAATTTTATGGAAAATTGAGATGGTAAATACATATATTTTGTAGTATAATGTGACAAAGGAATTTCTTTTACTTTCTACTATTCTCCCATAATATTTGATTTGTTGCTTTCTTTAGTTAGGAATTTCTGCTAAAAATACTTCCCTTTGAATATTGTTACAATAGGGATATCCTTCTAATGCTTCAGTCAGTTTCCAACAAAAATTACTTGCAATAGGGATAAGTTTGATTGTGTTATAATTTGAAATGTAATTGCAACAATTGAAGGAAGAGATTGAGAGAAGAGAAAAATAATAATAAGAGAAATGAGAGAAATAAGGGATATGGATATATTTCATTGCTCATACAAGATGTGTATTTATAGGGGGTTACAAATTTGGGATCCAAGGTATAAAAAAAATAAACTAATCTAATATTAGCACACGAAAAATGGGTATTCATAATTATATTTCATAACAGTCCCCCTTGAATATTTATTTTCAAAAGAATATGTCTTGTTAAAACCTTAGAGTACATAATTCTTGATACACCAACATATGTTGTCTCATTAAAAACTTTTCCAAGGAAAGCCCAATGGAACAAAACAAGAAGCAAAATTTTTACCATACACAATCGATAGTGGCGTTGTTGTACGAAGTGTCAGAGTACTGTGACAAACTAAGGGAGGGTATATCCCACGCCATTCTCTGCTTCTTTCTTAACCATTTGCTACTATGTTTCTTTCTCCATCTCCATCTCCATCTCCATGCTATTCTGCTTCTTTCACCATCTCCATCTCCATCTCTCTCTCCCTCTCCCTTTCTTTTTCACTACATGGATTATGTTAATGATTAAGTTGATCGTGATGACAACCTCCACATCAGGTCATAGACCAGCTTAGGGAACAAGTCACTGATATATGGGAAGAATTCAGAATTCTCTACGACCAAGATTACAATCCAAAATATTTTATCCTCCACCTAACCAACAGCGATGTATGAATTATGAATTATTTTATTTTCATTTTGTTGCATTCCATGAGCTTAATTCATATGTTAATTAATCATTTAAATTTGCTAACCTTAAACCATCAGGATAACCACACAATTCACGTCACCATGAAAGTTGAGTTCAAAACCTTATATGCCTTGTTCTATTATCATGGAGATGAGCCAACTCTATATTATTGCAGAGGGGCAAATCCAGAAGCTAAATTTAGCGGGGTCAAATTTAAAATATGAGTACTTTAAAGTTTGCATCTAATAATAACATTCAAAAAACTAATATTAAAATCTAAATAAAAATGACTCATAAGCTTTGATATTAAAATGTGTATGATATGTAATGTATTACATTATAATATAGTGCATAATATGTAATATATTGCATTAAATATGTGCATAAATTATTTTTCAAATTATTTTTCAATTTTATATAAGTACATTTTCGTACAAAAGATGACAATATTGTTATCTATTTTCCAAAAAGAGGGGTCACATGACCCACGTGAACCCACCTTAGCTCCGCCCTTGCTATTGCACCAATTATGGTAACATCTTCCCGGGATCACAAGATGCAGGCTTCACGAAATCGTACGACTCTCATCTTCAGAGTGTAACTTCTTTTGGTCCAAACAACCTAGCTATGACAGTTATGAACCTATATCATGGGGCAAACCCTAACGTTCACAAACAAGGTTTCTTGAACATCATTTTGAATGTCATCGAACTGGTGCGGTTTTCGGTGTTAAGCACAAGGCTGTTGGAGTCCATAACACATAATCCTTTCCGAGATATCCCCTAAGAGAATGACATGAAGAAGTTGATAAACAATTGAACACCGATTTCGAAAGAGGTGCGAGCAAAAGTGTTACAACAACTTGCTCTAAACCCAGCAGCCCGTAAACCCGAAAATCATATTTTTCCTCGGGCCCAAGTTTTCGGAGTACATTTTGGCGGAGGCAAGATCGATATTGGATGTCATCAAGATCAGTGAAGAGAACATGTGAGATAGCATATGAGCTAGATGTCTTGTTTTGAAGAAAATTACCTCATGTAAAGTTTGGACGAATTGGTATTATATCTCATGCTTTTGTATCATGAATTGGGTTGTTTATTGGATTACTCTTTCTAATCGAGACAAATATATTTTTTTTAATAAGTAAAGGCCTTGTCAGCCAAATTTTATTCATCAAATATTCATGTGCCAAAAAGAGCACAATAATGCACCAATGTCCATAATAAGAATGTTAATCAAGACAAATATATATTTTCATGTCTACTAGTTTGTTGTCATATTTTTATTAAATTATTTGGGTTGCTAATATGTATTAATTAATATTATAAAAAGTGAGATGTAACTATGTTTATGATTTTATTTGCACAAGACATGTTTGTAGAATGTTATTTTGGTGTCCTACACTGAAATACAACGCACCATAAAAGTTTAAATTAGCCAAAAACGATAATCAATGAATCTAAAATATCATTTACAAAGAAAAATTTTCACAAAACAAAGCTTCAATTATGCAGGGCTATTAAGTGATCATGTTGTGGAAACTACAAAGCAGTAACTCTTTCTACATGACACTTGCGCAAAAAGGTATTTTAGAATACATTATACCAAGGAGCATAGCACGTAAGGAAATTTGAATAACCAACAACCCTTGATGGTAATTATCTCATTCTTGATAGCATACAATTGGTTTAGATCTAATGTTATCAACACAAAAATTCTCTAGGTAATTGAATGATTTTATTTGTCCACGGTCTGTACGTTGAACCTTTTATGCAAATTCATTTTCGCGAAATCACTACATAATTGGGAACACAACATGTTCAAAGCAAGTTGGTTGTGGTTGATCTTTCGGGTTCAACTTGCAACCCACAATTATGACGGTAAGTCCGAAGCTTGTCTTTTATTTTACAATATATTTCATTGAATCGGTCTACACCGTGCCTATTGATATGCTTTCATAGCTAGGTGGAGCCAAATTTGGAACTACCAGACATATGAATGATATATCAGTTAGAATAGAATTTCTCGATATATATAACTTTTTGTTTCACATTTTTCTTAAAAAGAAAAACAAAAAGCTATTTCATTGTTACATTTCATTACCTATAAAAGTAAAAAAAAAAAGTTGTTGCATTTCATAAAAGAACATAATAAAATGAAATTTAGATGGACGACTTCATTGTCAACTACAATATGATCCCTTAAAGTAAGTAATACAACATTGTCAGAGAAGAAAAATTGGATTCTAATAATCCAAACTTTTGGTAATTAGACGATAATAATTCAAACTTTTTTTTACGCTAACAGTTCCAAAAAAAATAAAATTATATTTTTTTTGGACCACCATTCAGTACACACCATAAATATCTTGGATTTTGACTTAAACTTGCTCTCAAACTTAACACAACACTTAGCAATGATTTTAGTGAATTCACAAATTTGGTCCTGATTTTTTTTGATATTTTAATAAATTTTATGGTTTTCCCTTTTTTATTCTAAAAAATCATAATAATTGTTTAGAGTCTCAAAAAGGTGAAAATTCTTTTAATAACTATACTTCTACAACCTTGTTGGATGCAAGAATGAAAAACATTAGGAAAATATAAAATTTTAGAAAACCGTAAAGTGAAAATATAGAGGTACATTTGGAAACCAAAAAAAAAATACAATTTTTTTACTGTCGGCATACAAAAACAAAGTTCGTATTATTGTTGTCCAATTACTAAAAGTTGGGATTATTATAATTCAATTTTCCGTAAGAGAAAGGAATAAAGGAAAAAAAAAAGAAAGTGGTCATCAAGCACTATTAGTATGGACATCAAGTATAACAGACGGGTGCATTAAGATCAGTATAGACATCAAGTATAACAGCCGGGGACATCAAGCATTATCAATTGTGGGCATCAAGTATAACAATGAGGGACATCAATCATTATTATTGTGGAAATCAAGTATAATAGCAAGGGGACATCCAACATTATCATTGTGGATATCAAGTCTAACAACAGGGGATATAAAGTATTATCATTATGGAAATCAAGTATAACAACTGGGTGCATCAAGCATTATCAATATGGACATCAAGTATAACAGTAGGGGACATCAAGAATTATCGTTATGGACATCACGTATAACACTAAGAGACATCAAGTATAACAACATGGGATATCATTACTTGGTTAGGAACAACCACTTACACGATTAAATCTTGTGTTAGTGAAATTGAAAAGGTCTCCCTCGCAACTATTGCTGTTGATTCAGTTGTATGTTCTGTATGGATGAAACTAGCACCTACTTTGGAAAAAGGTGGTCCAGGCGATTCACTGTGAAGATTTTGCATTATTGCCTTCTAAATGTAAACCATGGATAGCAAGTCCATGGAATGATATCAAGAAGAGTGTGCTTGAGAATTCCAGCATACAACAAGTGATAAGGAACAACTTACAACTGCAAGTAGGTGAGGGAAGTGAAATAAGGTTCTGGAATGATAGGTGGAGTGGTCAAGTGCCACTTAGAGAATCCTACCCACTACTATTTGCCATATCAGCACAGAAACATTGCTCCATCAAAGAAGTTGGGTGGTTTGAAGGTAATAACTGGCGATGGATGTTGGCTTGGGAGAGGGGACTTACGATGGAAGAGCTATGCCAAGAACAACAATTGACAGAGGTACTACGATCTCATCAGCCTAAGAAAGATGTGAAGGACAACATCACTTAGTTAGGAACAACCACTTACACGGTTAAATCTTGTGTTAGTGAAATTGAAAAGGTCTTCCTCGCGACTGTTGCTGTTGATTCAGTTGTATGTTCTGTATGGATGAAACTAGCACCTCCCAAGATTGAAATAATGGTCTGGATTACACTGATGGAGAAGCTGAATACGAGAGGAATGTTGGTCCGGAAAGGAATTATTAATGAGAACTTGGATTTATGTCCATTTTGTGGAGAAAGGGGGGAGGATACAACTCACCTGATCTTGTTGTGCTCGTTTACTTGGTCAATCTGGAGCTCCATCATGCAAGATTTGGGTTGTATAGTGACAAGGGCTGAAAATTTGAAGAGTATGTTTGAGAGATGGATGCAAGTTGAGATCAGACATAAGGTTAGAGGAAATATTTGGAAGGCTGCTTGTTTTGCTATCATTTGGTCTATTTGGAATCACAGGAATTTTGTCATCTTTGAGAGACAGGGGAAGGACAGAGAATTACTACTACAATCAGTGAAATGAAGAATTTGCTTGTGGGCTTCAGTATGGAAGGAAAAAGTTGAGTATCCAGTGGAATACTTGGTAGCAAATTTTCATCAAATTCCTTTCATCTATCATCAATAAATTGGTGAGACAACATCATGAAAAGAGGGGAGAAAAAGATCGGCCATTACTTGAAGTGAGATGGCAGAGGGTTTATTTGCAGTATTGGATGGAGTAGTGAAGTGGGTAGAGGTGGAATTCAGATCTAGTCAACTTTAGAGTGCACAAATGGATGATAATTAATAGTGGATGTGGCAAGTCGCAATGGTGTTGGCCCTTTTAAAGAAATGCAAGCTGGAAAGGTGAACAACTTTGGAAAGCTTTGGGTTTTGTCCTATTATGGATTAGCATAATTTTGCCATATTTCATTTGTAGCTCTTTCTTGATCCACCATGGACTTGGCCTAATTAATGTTGGGCTTTGTGTTGTTAACGTGCTCTTTGGCACTCCAAATTTGGTGAATAAAACCAGGCTAAGTGGCCACTACTTATCAAAAAAAAAAAAAAACAACATGAGATATCAAGCATTATTACTATGGACATCAAGTATAATAACAAGGGACATCAAGCATTACCAGTACGGACATCAAGAATAACAGTAGGGGACATCAAACATTATCATTATGGATATCAAGTATAACAACAGGGGACATCAAACCTTGTCAATATGGACATATAGCATTCCTAACTAAACTAGAACAAAGATTTCAAATCAAGTTTTCCAACCTTCAACCCACACAAACGTAAACGAAACTTTGAATTCAAATATTCAACGACGTAGCACATTTCGCTTGATATCTCCTCATTACCATCCACGTGGCCTCTATCCTTCACCATTGGAGTCGAATTTTGGTTCCATATCAGCAAGATAACATAATTTGGTTTGAAACCCTAAAAAACACAATAAAGAAGCAACACATACTTAAACGACGCCTAGTATAATCAAATCACAATGGAAACTGTCATACCTTAATTTTTGTTAGGATACAAAAAAAATTTGTCAACGTCTTCATCGTCGGCGATCAAGGAATGCCTGGATGAATTCGAACGACGACCTGGGATGATTTTGGGTGGATGTATTTAGTGCCTTTGGATGAATTTAATGTCTAATAAAATCATGAGGTTCTTTGATTGCCTTTCTAATTCTCCACGACAAAGTACTATAAATATAAAGAGTCCTTGGCCATTCAAGAGTACAAATCACAAACATACTTCTCTGTTGAGCATCATTATTTCCTACTATTGTTGAGTGTTAGGTCACAAATTATTGTATTAAATTTCTCTTCATTATTTGAGCCAATAGTATTAGGATGAGGACTAGGAGTTGAGAGGTTGACTCCTCCCACGCTTAATTGAGAGGTGAAGTTAAGTGGTGGGATATATCTTGAGAGTAGAGGATACTCTAAGATTGTCTACGGTTCATCCTAATAAGAGCTCGAGATTCAATCTTAGAGCTGGAGAACTCTAGGCGATGATGTACTCTGACATTCGAATTTCAAGGAGCTTGGTTAACAACCACCGTGTTTTATCTCTTTTATTTCCCGCCATTTCCGCATTTTAATTTCCTTATTTTATTTTATTTAGTATTTTGTGATCATCCTATTCACCCCCTCTTTATGGTAATTTTATTTTTCAGTTACGAATTTGGAAGTAATTATTTTCGAATATGTTAGTTCAGAAAACAGACTCTACTATATCAGTTAATTCAAAGAAAGAGTAGACGATGAGAATTAATTATTTTAATTAATGAATTTAGATGCATGCAAATTATAGTTAAAATGTGAAAATAAAATAAATAAAGTAAAGAACATAAACATAAGAAATATAAAGCATAAATAAAGTTAGATTTACATGTTTTCAATTTTGAATTAGTTGAAGTTTATTGTTAATTTCAAAATAACAGTTTTATTAAGTGAGAATTAAAGAAATAAAATGCAAGAATAAAAGCGTTAAAATACCAAGAGTTATGTTTGCAAGATAATAGAATGGAAAAGGGAGAAAAATAAAATGAAATCTCTTAGTGCCAATACTCCTTGAATGATTTCAAGGTGTGTTATGAAAGGTGAAAAACTAAAAATGAATTAATAATTTTTATTTTGCCAAAGTAGTCATTTCATCATTGTAAAATCATTTTTTTTAATAATTTGTGGCCTCTTAGCCTATTTTATTCACCCGAATAAAAAGTGCCTTTGAGCACAAATAAAATCCAACCCGTACATGAAATTTGGCCGAGATAAGCAAACTATTGTACTTGCCAACCCATTCCCTACAATTGAAAATTGAACTGAATGATAAAAGAACCAACACCCATGAAAATTACCCTGGATGGCCATACTACAACCAAAATAATCCCCCCCACCATATTCTCCTTTTTAGTACAAAGGCATAATATGAGCATGTGATTCCCTGTAACTTTTCTTCAACTCCTTCATACCATCCCTCAACAAAAGTTGTCATTTCCTCAATTTATGGTACTTTGCTATGTCATCTTTCAACCCCTCTTTCACTTTTCTCTTTCTTCAACCACCCAATGGTCCTGACACATCTAAATGGTTTCTCAGATCCTTCCTTCCAAACCTCATCAAAATGGTTTCCTTGAAATTGTAAGCTAAACATTCAGCGGAATATACCATACCTTCCTTCCCCCTCTTTGCCTAAAATCCACTCTCCTTTTGGTAGTTATCAACACCTTCTCCATATTCATTAAAATCTTCCAGAATGATCATTGATTCAACTACGTTTGTTTTTAGGGACCTCAATTGGTTTCAAACCTCTTCTCTTTCTTTCTGCTCAGTTGGTGCATATAGAAAGCAAACAGCAACCTTGAAATTATCCCTTAGGAAAGTAGATATTAACCAAATCCATCTATGTGCTTTGTATACTAACTCCACTTGTATGGCTTCATCACCCTGTCATACCACTAATCCACTAGCTCTATCCACTGCCTGTAGATCAACACAACTCACTGCATAATTGCCCCAACACTTTCTCACGTCCCATTCATCAAATTTCGACTGCTTAGCCTCTAATAGCCCAATGCAATCCAATTTCTCCCTCTAACTTGATGTGTTTCGTCTCCACTAGTCCCATAATCTGAATTTGTTCTTCACTTATGATGGTTTGATGGACTGCTTCTTCTCTCCTGATCCAACCCCCTGACATTCCACGTAGCAATCCTCATGCTACTCAGATTCTAGAATCACCCTCCTGCTCCTTTTCTTCTTCCTCTTGAACAAATCATCCCTGGACAACTTCACCTTTAAGTGTTGCTCTGCATTTTTGTTCTACTTTACTTTCATGAACCCTAAATCCTGACCAAATTTGATAGTCTTCCTTGCAATTATCAAACGTGTTTGCTCAATTGACTTACTATGGTTGTTGTCAGAGCCATACCCCTCTTCTGCATCATGTCTTGTCGAATCATCATCTTTCTCACTGCCCTGGTTATTTTCCTGATAATTCTCCTCACAGTTTCCAGGCGAAATTACTAATTGATCTCCCCTATTTTGACTTCTAACAGGTCTTTGATCTTTTGAGGACCCGACATTTTCCAAAGATGCTTGTTTGACTCCTACATTCATTGAATATTGCCCCTTAGGTATTGAATCATCACCTAGTGGTTGCTCGAGTAACAACTCTTGTGAGTCAACTTCAAATAAAGCATCACCATTACCAGGGTGGTTTTTTTGGGCCCAATCAAACTCATCCCATGTAATAACCCGCCCCAAAATCGCGATTAATTAAGCGTTAATACCGTAATTATCTAAATTGCGTATAAATTTTTCGCGTTTATTTTCAAGTATTATCTATTTTATCGGTGTCAGGTTTCGTGCAGGAGATGGCAAAGCGTATCAAGTATCGGAATTATAAGTTCCAAAATTATTTTATTTACCTATTAAGTAAATTCGTATCGGGTTACCGTATACGTAATTTTAGTCGGAAAAAGGGTTTAATTATTTTACTTCTAGAAGATTATATTTTATTATTCCAAAACTCAATTTATTTTATTTGAGTTATATTTATTTTATTTAATTTAAGTACAAGTGGTATTTATTTTCCATTTTATTTAATTTCCCTATTCAAGTTCTATCTTATTCCAACCCAAATGTTACCAATTAATTTTACCTAGTATCAAACTAAATGGGTAATTTTTACTACTCTTATAATTATTTTACTCATTTGTATTTTCAGATTTTAGTTAATATATTAGTGGTTTAGTTAATGAGGAGTATATTAGATAGTAGAAGAGGTTATTATCTTCATTTCTAATTCAAACACCCACACTCCACTTTCTCTCTCTACAAACTCCATCTCCCTCATCTTGCTCTGCTGCTGCCCAGACCATTACGCCACCACCCTCTGCCGCCCTTTTCCGGCCGCCGTGTCGCTGAAGCCACCGGTGGCCACCTTCTCCTCCTCTCTTGAATTTCATCCAATTTTAACCCAAAGGGTAATTTCTAAAACCCCAATTTCACTCTTTTATACCTAATCTGATTTTCATGATAATTACATGTTATTCTTGTCAATTTTACTTCTTTTACTCTCTTTTAGTGTAATTTTCAGTTTATGGTTATTAGGGTTTAATTTTGAAAGAGATACATGTGTAATTTGGGTTGTTCTTGAGACATCTTTGATGGATTTATGTTGGATGATGATAAAATCATGTTGCATGTTGTTTCTTGGTGAATTTCTAAGCTTAAGGACAGATTATAAAGTATGAAGTTGTTGATTCAAGTGTTATAAGGTTTAATTTGGGTGAATTAAGTGTATTTTGAGGTAAAAATTACTAGAATGTGTTATTGGTATTGAATTCATGGTTGCATGTCATTCTTGAGGCTTTTGATGAGCTTATTTAAGTGTTATAATTTCTGGAAATATGGTAGATTTTAGCCAAGTAGAGTTTAATGGAGAATGATTACAAGTTTGGGAGCTTAAATCACCATTAGAGTCAATTTCAAGAGCTAAAAAACGTTCTGCCCAGTTCTGGAAATTTTCGGAATTTTTAAAGTTGGATTTTTGCCCAGATTTTTGCTCCATTAGATAGCCCAAAGTATTAGAAAACCATAGGCTTTGGAATTTCTAAATTCCGTCTTGAATCGACCAAGTTATGAGCAAAACCGTGAAACCGGATTTTTACATACGAGTTTAAAGTCAGTAGGTTATGAGCTATTTTTCGACCTCTTAGAGATTTCTTTGGTTTTTAAGGAAAACATGAAAGTTTTAGATTATGCCGCGAGCTTTCCGAAAAGGTATGGTTTGTAGTCATACGATATCGGGAGTATAAGTTATAAGCCCCGGAAACCGGGTTGTCCTGTGTGAATATTCTGCCCAATTTATAAGTGGTAAAAAAACTCATTTCTAAGGTTCTAAGCTAAGTCAATAAGGGTCCTTAAGCCTTGATAAATGATGATTATAGATTATAACCTCGAGTTAAGCCTTTTAGTGGATTATTATATTTAGAAACCGGGTTATGTCCCAACGTTATTTATCCAAAAATAAGAGTTTGAGAATAAGTTTTACGTGCCTCCCGGTGAACATTAAGTTAATAATTCGATACCTTTGAGTTGGTTAAAGTATCTATCTACCTAAGGTCGTCCAAGTTCTAAATAGTTCTTATGATGAGTTTCCTAAAGTCTCAACTCATGGATTTTTCCCCTCAAATTACATTACCTATCTTTCTTCCATCGTTTACTCCATCAATATTATCCTTCTAAGTAAATCTCAAGGGAATTTTTCTAATTTCATATTCAACCTCTAATCTTTTAATCTCATCTTTCATCAATCAAGTTATCCTTCAAAAGATACAAGTTCCATCTATCGATTCTACCTTTCTACGTCAATTTCTCTATATAATTTCAACCCGAAACCCTTTATTTTCATTGATTCAGCTGCTGTCCGGGCCCATTTTGGGACCCTTCCCTTCATTTTTAGCCTCTGGCCCTTTCATCAAAGTTGTAGATCTCATTTTTCCCTATTCCGGGATATACTCTTTTGCTTTATTCCGATTTTCCTAGCCCGAGTTATACCTTGAACATTATCTTTACTTAAACCTGAAATTTTATTTCTAAAAAGTCGTTTTAATTATTTTACTAAGTTTCTAAGTTTATGATTCTAATTTAGAACCTTGTTGGTTCTTCGTTATTATTTATTTCCGTCTTAGCCGTCAAGTTGCAAGCGCCATCTCCAAGCCGCACCCAAGTTTTTAGCGTCTCAAGGTACGCAAATTGTCCAACCTTTACCGCCTTCGTGCGAGCTAATTCATGTTCTACCAAGTTTTATGCTTTATGCAAGTCTTTTATGCTTTAAAGTGGACCCATCTTATGTTATATAAAGTTTAATTATGTTTTTAGCACTCCTGATCAGAGTGTCGGCACGGCAAGGTGTCGTAGTTTAACGGTCACCCAATCCAAATCTCGATCGATTTGGGCATACGCGTGTGTGAGGTGCTTGCACCGATCATGAGGGTTCCATGTTTTTCATTCATATAGCTAAGTTCAGCTTTACTTATTTATATCTTATGCTTAATTCTTTAAGTTTATTTATGTTTATCCCCTTTCCCGTTTTCAAAATGAATTTAAATGTCGCATCAAACCGTTTTGAACGGTTTACGTGTTGGAGGTTTTCTTGAGTGTTTCCCCACTCACCTTCGTTGTTTTAATGTTTTGTTTTAGGAGGCTCGAGTTCTCGTGGTCCAAGCAAGTCTGTTCCAAAGTAGCTCCAGTGAGTTGAGGTAGTCCCTAAGCTAAGTTATGGATGGAAGCCAAATTTTGCGCTTTGGAAGACTCTCGCAGATGTTTAAGTTTATGTATCTATATTTTTCAACGGATTGTATCAACTATGTATTGGGTTTGGAGTTAGTTTTCCTTGTGGTTTAAAAAGTGTTAGTGTTTTGTGGTTGCCTTGTCTCTTTCGGGACGCGGTAATGCCAGTCAAGTTTTCCATTGCGCTAATCATGAATTTGGGTGCTAAGTAAGCATTTAATTTGTGGTTTAAGATTGGGTTATTCTGATTGTGGTATCGAGCCGTGGTTTAGTGGAAATTTGGATTGTGAAGTTTATTATGATATTTATCCTTTTTGTTATGATTTTAGGAAGAAAAGTAATTGTGTGAGAATTTAGTATATATTTTGTTGGTTCACCGAGTGGTGTTTATATTTGGGATGGTGGAGAGCATGAAGCTCAGATGTTTATATGGAATATAAATTGCTTTTAGTCGAGGTTTCAAGATTTTGTAAATTGGGGATAGCTCTATTTATAGGGAAGTCTTTGTCACAATTTTCCCAGGATTTTAGCAGCTTTTAAGTCAAATTTTAAGAAGAAACCAGGTGGAATTGAGTTAAGCCTAGTAAGTTAAACAAGTAAAGTGGTGGATGTATAGTTGGGAATTATAAAGTATGGCAAGGTGTCGTCCTAAAAAGTCTTTGATAGTTTACAAAAAGATTACAAGCAAGTCCCAAGTGGGATTTGGTATAGGGTAAAATGAGTTCTAAATCATAGCACGGAAATAAAATCTTTAAGGGAAACCGAAAAATGGTACAATTTATGGGATTTAGGAAGCGTAAAGAAAAGTTTAAGGCAAGTTTAAAGTTAAAGTAAGAGCCTTTTTAAGTTGCTCATAAGGGGTTAGTTGGTTGAGTCTTGAATCTCGTTATAAGGTTGTTTCTTTTTACGTTAACGAATTCTTTTATTACGTGCGGATTTTAAGAGCTTGTTTTACGTTTTATATGTGAATTAGATGGATACCAACGGCAATCCTCTTCCGAATCCCTTTGCGATGTTTATGGACCCCGACACCAATGTGCAAGATCATCTCAAGACTCTACAAGATCGTTAGATGCGCATTGTGCGGCGAATCATTCGAATACCATGATGACATCCGCCGAGCGGTGCTTATTAGTGACTCTTCCCCACGAGTCCGTGGGACGACATCGAGAATCGTCTGGTCGATTACTCGTCGAGGAGAGCCGAGCGCATGGTGCCTCAATTACGTCGGGCGTGGAATCAAATCGCGATGGAAGTTATAATCACTCAAGCCGCGCGATCACTAACTCTCGCGTTAGTAAATTAGGCCCCTTTCTTCATGAGATGTTAGGATTAACGCGCCACCCAACGCGGAATCGCACCGTTGCGCGTGTTCTCACCACCGGCGGATGAAGTTCGCCTACATTTCGCCACTTATCACGGGCGACCAATTGTTCCAAACGTATCTTCCCATGGAGGCGACCCTACGCCGCGAGCAGCGCGAAGAAGAAGATCCTAGCATGGATCTTGATCAAGATGAGGTACGGCGCAACCTAGGCAACCCGGGGAGAATGAAGCGGGAACGCGTCTACACTGTGACACGGTAAACCTTGAATGGACCACCTTGGGACCCATAATCCGCCACCTGCACGCGAAGAACGTCGTCCTTCACGGCTACGACGCGTGGAAGGAACTAGGGAACAAGAACATGAGGATCGAATTCCCATGTTTAGTGGAATCTAGTGGTGACTAGGTATCTTGTTTTGGGTCATTGATGAAATTGGCGAACTATGATTAATTTTGTAACCTCCTATGATTATGTTGTGAACGGGAGCATGGGTTGTAATTTGAACGAACCAAGGAGTATTATTTTGGATTTTTTTTTTGATGAAGTAAGAACAATGACGTGGGGATTGTTACCTTTTTAAATATTATGCTTGGGTGCAATGGTATGATGGGATTTGCGACCTCATGAATTATTATGCTTTATAATATTATGGGATTACAAGAATTTTATTGGTATTTTAAGCATGCATGTATGTATGTGGGTAATGTGATTTTATAAAGAAACAAGGATCCTAAATAGGGATGTTTAATTAAAATTTGAATTTTATGGAAAGGGGGTATAAAAGAGGACAAGAATAGGTTATATGGGGAAATAATATGTCTGTTGTAATCTTGTAGTATGTCATGAAAGCTCAAGAAATACGCCTCCCATGAAGAACACTGGAAATGAGGTGTCGGGGGTAATCAACTCGAATTGCAAGGACCTCGGCTTAACCGGGAGTGGTTAGTCACCCGAATCTTCTTTAGGATCCGTCCTCTCAATCCACCCTAATACCCGGACCCTTTTGGGATATTCATGCAAGAATTACTCAAACGCATACCCCTTCCATCTACGGGACAAGCAAGCCAATCTAGGGAAGAGAATTATGCAGATAGGGTAGCCCGAAGAAACCCGACTTTTTACAAAGGGGGTTATGACCCCGTAGTGCTTGAAGATTAGATTCGTGAGATGGAAAAGATCTTTGAGGTGATTGGAGTGCCCGAGGATAAAAGGTTGGCCATAGGGACCTATTATTTAAAAGGTGAAGCTGATATTTGGTGGAGAACCATTGAGGATAAGTACCAAGGAACCACAAAGTCGTGGAATGACTTCTTAGGAGATTTGAGGGCTCAGTTCTACCCTATTTCCCTTAGACGTCAAAAGGAGAAAGAATTTTTAGAGTGGAGTATGTTTAATAAGGACATCTCAGTGGTGCAATATACGGCAAAGTTTAATGAGCTAGCTCGTTTCGCTCGGACACGTTGCATCAGAAAGGTTGAAGTTAACCCGCTATGAGGGAGGCCTAGCGCCATACATCCGTAACCAGTTGTCATCCCATCATTTCTCTACGATGCAAGAGATGTATGAAAGAGCTGCCGAAGTGGAAAGAGTGAGAAAGGAGTTGAAAGCCATGAACCACAGAGCAGCAGTGCAAAGAGGAAATGGAATGATAAGGGGCGCCAAGTGCGCTGTTAAGGAGATAGTCAAGCTAAGCGGCCAATGCCACGATTCAGAAACCAAGCTACCCAGCTCTTGCCAGAGCCTGCAGAAGTGCGGCGGGACTAATCATACTACCGCCCAGTGTCGGGTAGGTACGGAAAACTGTCTATGGTGTGGAGCCTCAGATCATAAGGCATCGGAATGCCCAAAGAGAACCCGAAGACCGGGAACCACTCGTCCAACACCGCCAATGAGAGCAACGCCGCAGCAAGGAACCGTGGGTCAAGCCTACGTCATGGGCAGAAAAGAAGCAGCAAAATCTGGTATGGTTGTTACTGGGACAGTTTATATATATGCGCAACCTTTAATTGCATTGTTTGATTCTGGAGCAACCCATTCGTTTATCTCAACCAAAGCTGTTTTGAACCTAAAGTTACAAAATCTAGCCCATGCAGTGAATTACTCTATCAGTTTACCTAATGGTCAAGCGATACCATGCACGACTAGTTTTGTGGGTGTCCCTCTTAGGTTGAATGCAGATATCTTTTCTGTTAATCTTATTCAGTTAGATCTAGAGGAGTTTGATATCATTCTAGGTATGGATTGGTTGGTCTCGACGCAAGCTCAGATTAGGTGCAGCGAGGGAATAGTTGTTCTCAGGCGCCTTAGGCAAGGAAGTTCAATTCGTAGGGGACATAGGGGTTAACCCGTGTCCTATCATATCTTACATGAAGGCTCGAAAGTTGCTTAATCATGGAGTGCGAGGGTTACCTATGCCTAGTAAGTGAAGATCCCAAAGATCCCTAGAATAGAAGAAATCCCGTGATGCGAGATTTCCAAGATGTTTTTCTGAAGAAGTTGCGGAACTACCCCAGGAGGGAGATTGATTTTGAAATAGAGTTAGTTCGGGGACTATGCCTATATCCAAGGCACCATACAGGATGGCGCTGGAGCTTAAGGAATTAAGAGAGCAATTAGATAATTTATTGAGTAAAGGGTTCATCGAATGAGCACATCACAGGGAGCTCGGTATTATTTGTGAAGAAAAGGATGGTAGCTTAAGGTTATGTATCGATTCGAGAGTGAAAAAGGTTACTATCAAGAACAAGTACCCTCTTCCGAGGAACGAAGATCTATTCGACCCGACTTCAGGAGCGGAGTATTTTCTAAGATAGACTTGAGGTCGAGGATACCACCATTTCGAGTTAGAGTGAAGACATACCAAGGCGCCTTTAGAGCGAGGTATGGACATTATGAGTTCTGATGATGCCGTTTGGGCTTACCAATGCACCGGCAGTATTTATGGATCTAATGAATCGGGTATTCAAACCCCATTTGGACAAGTTTGTAGTGGTGTTTATTGACGACATTCTGGTGTATTCGAAGAGTCAAGAGGAGCATGAGCAGCATTTAAGGATTGTACTTCAAACCTTAAGGGAACAACAGTTGTATGCTAAGTTTTCAAAGTGTGAGTTTTGGCTGAAAGAAGTGGCTTTTCTAGGCCATATAGTCACCAGTGAAGGGATCCAAGTGGACCCTAGTAAGATTTCTACGGTTCAAAGCTGGACAAGGCCCTCTACAGTTAGTGAAATCCGAAGTTTCTTAGGTATGGCCGGATATTATCGAAGGTTCGTGCCGAATTTCTCAAGAATAGCTCTTAGTTGACTAATCTTCTCAAGCAATCCACACGTTTTGAGTGGACCGACAAGTGTGAAGAAGCCTTCCAGTGCTTAAAGAAAAGGCGACAAGCGCTTTGATTTTATCCCTTCCCGAGGAAGGAAAGGAGTATGTGGTATATAGTGACGCATCCCATCAAGGATTAGGTTGTGTGCTGATGCAAGATAACAAAGTGATCGCCTATGCGTCTCGGCAATTAAAGCCTTATGAAAAGAATTACCCGACTCATGATTTAGAGCTCATGATGGTTTTGCCTTGAAGATATGGAGGCATTATTTATATGGAGTCCATACGACCATTTTCACGGATCATAAGAGTCTCAAATATATATTCACTCGGAAGGAGTTGAATTTAAAGCGGCGATGGTTAGAGCTTATCAAGGACTATGACTTGGATATCGGTACCATCTGGTAAAGCAATTGTGGTAGGCGATCGTTAAGCGAGAAAGACACGGCATGTAAAGTTGACAATCGAGGATTCATCCGAGATTACAGGAATTGTGTAAGGAAAGCATCGAGCTAGTCAAGCGGGAAGTCATGGAGAAGCTCATGCGTTATCCTTCTGATCATCCATCATTGAGGAAATCAAGGCGGAGCGAATGAGCGATTACGAGCTCAAGAGAATCAGGGACAATCTTGCAATAAAAAGGATGCCGGGATTCCTGATCCAAGAAGATGGAACCCTAAGATTTCAGGATAGATTGTGTGTACCTGACAAGGGAGACTTAAGGTTAAAGCTTTTGGAGGAAAGCCATAATTCATTGTTTTCAGTACACCCAGGAGGTACTAAGATGTATAGGGATTTGAAAGAAAATTTTTGGTGGCCAAATATGAAGAAGGATATAGCTAATTATGTGGATGGATGCCTAACTTGTCAAAAGTCAAGCGGAACATCAACGGCCATCGGAGAACTTAGGCCTTTGGAAATTCCACATGGAAATGGAGTCGATCTCTATGGATTTTATCATGGGTTTACCCCTCACCATGTCGAGAAAGAATGCTATATGGGTCATCGTGGACCGCCTAACTAAGTCGGCACATTTCATTCCCATCCATGAAGGGTGGAAAGTGGATAAATTGGCAAATATTTACATCCAGGAGATTGTTCGTCTACATGGAATTCCAAAAGATATAGTGTCTGATCGGGATACGAGATTTCAATCGAGGTTTTGGAGCTGCAAGGAGCTTTTGGCGCGACTCAATTTGTTAGCTCTATCATCCGGAAAGTGATGGTCAAACCGAAGGGTGAATCAGATTGTAGAAGATATGCTACGAGCATGCGTCCTCGACTTTCAAGGAAATTGGGATGAATTCCTCCCGCTCATCGAATTTTCGTATAATAATAGCTATCAAGCCACCATTAAGATGGCCCTTTCGAAGCACTCTATGGTAGAAGATGCCGAACCCCGCTATGTTGGGGAGAGCTAGACGAAGCACTAATCATAGGTCCAGAATTAGTCGGGACACGGCGGATAAGGTTCGAGTTATTCAACGACACATCAAGACCGCCAGAGCCGGCAAAAGAGCTATGCAGATAAGAGGCGGAAACCTCTCGAGTTTCAAGTTGAGATCACGTTTTCTCAAGATTTCTCCGACCAAGGGATCAGGAGATTCAATGTCAAAGGAAGCTAAGCCCACGCTACATTGGGCCATACCCAATCATAGAAAAAGTCAACCGGTAGCATACAGTGGAGTTACCATCTAGCTTAGGAGGAATCCACGATGTTTTTCATGTGTCGCGACGGAAATATGTGCGGACCCAAGTCATATTCTAGTGGGGAACCACCGCTTCTAGTGAAGATTTAACCGTCAAGCAACAACCGATTCAAATTACGGATCGGCAAATCAAGCTACGAACGAAAGAAGTTCCCTTAGTCAAAGTGCTATGGCGAATCAAGACACGTCGGAAGCCACGTGGGAGACCGAAGAAAACATGAAGAAACAATATCCCCATCTCTTCTAAGGTAAACAAACGCGTTTTATGATCATCGTCAAGTTTCGAGGCGAAACTTCTTTTAGGGGAGGATGTAATAACCCGCCCCAAAATCGCGATTAATTAAGCGTTAATACCGTAATTATCTAAATTGCGTATAAATTTTTCGCGTTTATTTTCAAGTATTATCTATTTTATCGGTGTCAGGTTTCGATGCAGGAGATGGCAAGCGTATCAAGTATCGAATTATAAGTTCCAAAATTATTTTATTTACCTATTAAGTAAATTCGTATCGGTTACCGTATCGTAATTTTAGTCGGAAAAAGGGTTTAATTATTTTACTTCTAGAAGATTATATTTTATTATTCCAAAACTCAATTTATTTTATTTGAGTTATATTTATTTTATTTAATTTAAGTACAAGTGGTATTTATTTTCCATTTTATTTAATTTCCCTATTCAAGTTCTATCTTATTCCAACCCAAATGTTACCAATTAATTTTACCTAGTATCAAACTAAATGGGTAATTTTACTACTCTTATAATTATTTTACTCATTTGTATTTTCAGATTTTAGTTAATATATTAGTGGTTTAGTTAATGAGGGAGTATATTAGATAGTAGAAGAGGTTATTATCTTCATTTCTAATTCAAACACCCACACTCCACTTTCTCTCTCTACAAACTCCATCTCCCTCATCTTGCTCTGCTGCTGCCCGACCACGCCACCACCCTCTGCCGCCCTTTTCCAGCCCGTCGCCGTGTAAGCCACCCCTTCTCCTCCTCTCTTGAATTTCATCCAATTTTAACCCAAAGGGTAATTTCTAAAACCCCAATTTCACTCTTTTATACCCTAATCTGATTTTCATGATAATTACATGTTATTCTTGTCAATTTTTACTTCTTTTACTCTCTTTTAGTGTAATTTTCAGTTTATGGTTATTAGGGTTTAATTTTGAAAGAGATACATGTGTAATTTGGGTTGTTCTTGAGACATCTTTGATGGATTTATGTTGGATGATGATAAAATCATGTTGCATGTTGTTTCTTGGTGAATTTCTAAGCTTAAGGACAGATTATAAAGTATGAAGTTGTTGATTCAAGTGTTATAAGGTTTAATTTGGGTGAATTAAGTGTATTTTGAGGTAAAAATTACTAGAATGTGTTATTGGTATTGAATTCATGGTTGCATGTCATTCTTGAGGCTTTTGATGAGCTTATTTAAGTGTTATAATTTCTGGAAATATGGTAGATTTTAGCCAAGTAGAGTTTAATGGAGAATGATTACAAGTTTGGGAGCTTAAATCACCATTAGAGTCAATTTCAAGAGCTAAAAAACGTTCTGCCCAGTTCTAGAAATTTTCGGAATTTTTAAAGTTGGATTTTTGCCCAGATTTTTGTTCCATTAGATAGCCCAAAGTATTAGAAAACCATAGGCTTTGGAATTTCTAAATTCCGTCTTGAATCGACCAAGTTATGAGCAAAACCGTGAAACCGGATTTTTACATACGAGTTTAAAGTCAGTAGGTTATGAGCTATTTTTCGACCTCTTAGAGATTTCTTTGGTTTTTAAGGAAAACATGAAAGTTTTAGATTATGCCGCGAGCTTTCCGAAAAGGTATGGTTTGTAGTCATACGATATCGGGAGTATAAGTTATAAGCCCCGGAAACCGGGTTGTCCTGTGTGAATATTCTGCCCAATTTATAAGTGGTAAAAAAACCCATTTCTAAGGTTCTAAGCTAAGTCAATAAGGGTCCTTAAGCCTTGATAAATGATGATTATAGATTATAACCTCGAGTTAAGCCTTTAAGTGGAGAAGTATAGTTAGAAACCGGGTTATGTCCCAAAGTTATTTATCCAAAAATAAGAGTTTGAGAATAAGTTTTACGTGCCTCCCGGTGAACATTAAGTTAATAATTCGATACCTTTGAGTTGGTTAAAGTATCTATCTACCTAAGGTCGTCCAAGTTCTAAATAGTTCTTATGATGAGTTTCCTAAAGTCTCAACTCATGGATTTTCCCCTCAAATTACATTACCTATCTTTCTTCCATCGTTTACTCCATCAATATTATCCTTCTAAGTAAATCTCAAGGAATTTTTCTAATTTCATATTCAACCTCTAATCTTTTAATCTCATCTTTCATCAATCACGTTATCCTTCAAAAGATACAAGTTCCATCTATCGATTCTACCTTTCTACGTCAATTTCTCTATATAATTTCAACCAAACCCTTTATTTTCATTGATTCAGCTGCTGTCCGGGCCCATTTTGGGACCCTTCCTTCATTTTTAGCCTCTGGCCCTTTCATCAAAGTTGTAGATCTCATTTTTCCCTATTCGGGATATACTCTTTTGCTTTATTCCGATTTTCCTAGCCGAGTTATACCTTGAACATTATCTTTACTTAAACCTGAAATTTTATTTCTAAAAAGTCGTTTTAATTATTTTACTAAGTTTCTAAGTTTATGATTCTAATTTAGAACCTTGTTGGTTGTTCGTTTTTATTTATTTCCGTCTTAGCCGTCAAGTTGCAAGCGCCATCTCCAAGCCGAGCCGCACCACCCAAGTTTTTAGCGTCTCAAGGTGCAAATTGTCCAACCTTTACCGCCGTGCGAGCTAATTCATGTTCTACCAAGTTTTATGCTTTATGCAAGTCTTTTATGCTTTAAAGTGGACCCATCTTATGTTATATAAAGTTTAATTATGTTTTTAGCACTCCTGATCAGAGTGTCCCGACGGCCGATGTCGTAGTTTAACGCACCCAATCCAAATCTCGATCGATTTGGGCATACGCGTGTGTGAGGTGCTTGCACCGATCATGAGGGTTCCATGTTTTTCATTCATATAGCTAAGTTCAGCTTTACTTATTTATATCTTATGCTTAATTCTTTAAGTTTATTTATGTTTATCCCCTTTCCCGTTTTCAAAATGAATTTAAATGCCGGCACTGAAACCGTTTTCGAACGGTTTTACGTGTTGGAGGTTTCGTACTGAGTGTTTCCCCACTCACCTTTCGCGTTGTTTTAATGTTTTGTTTTAGGAGGCTCGAGTTCTCAGGTCCAAGCAAGTCTGTTCCAAAGTAGCCCCAGCAGGTTGAGGTAGTCCCTAAGCTAAGTTATGGATGGAAGCCAAATTTTGCGCTTTGGAAGACTCTCGCAGATGTTTAAGTTTATGTATCTATATTTTTCAACGGATTGTATCAACTATGTATTGGGTTTGGAGTTAGTTTTCCTTGTGGTTTAAAAAGTGTTAGTGTTTTGTGGTTGCCTTGTCTCTTTCGGGACGGCGGTAATGCCAGTCAGTTTTCATTGCGCTAATCATGAATTTGGGTGCTAAGTAAGCATTTAATTTGTGGTTTAAGATTGGGGTGTTCTGATTGTGGTATCAGAGCCGTGGTTTAGTGGAATTTGGGATTGTGAAGTTTATTAGGATATTGATCCTTTGTGTTATGATTTTAGGAAGAAAAGTAAGTGTGTGAGAATTGAGTAGATCTTTGGTTGGTGCACCGAGTGGTGTTTATATTGGGGATGGTGGAGAGCATGAAGCTCCAGATGTTTATATGGAATATAAATTGCTTTTCGTGCAGGGTTTCAAGATTTTGTAAATTGGGGATAGCTCTATTTATAGGGGAAGTGCTGTCAAATTTTTCCCAGGATTTTAGCAGCTTTTAAGTCAAATTTTAAGAAGAAACCAGGTGGAATTGAGTTAAGCCTAGTAAGTTAAACAAGTAAAGTGGTGGATGTATAGTTGGGAATTATAAAGTATGGCAAGGTGTCGTCCTAAAAAGTCTTTGATAGTTTACAAAAAGATTACAAGCAAGTCCCAAGTGGGATTTGGTATAGGGTAAAATGAGTTCTAAATCATAGCACGGAAATAAAATCTTTAAGGGAAACCGAAAAATGGTACAATTTATGGGATTTAGGAAGCGTAAAGAAAAGTTTAAGGCAAGTTTAAAGTTAAAGTAAGAGCCTTTTTAAGTTGCTCATAAGGGGTTAGTTGGTTGAGTCTTGAATCTCGTTATAAGGTTGTTTCTTTTACGTTAACGAATTCTTTTATTACGTATGGATTTTAAGAGCTTGTTTACGTTTTATATGTGAATTAGATGGATACCAACGGCAATCCTCTTCCGAATCCCTTTGCGATGTTTATGGACCCCGACACCAATGTGCAAGATCATCTCAAGACTCTACAAGATGCGTTAGATGCGCATTGTGCGACGAATCCGAATTCCGAATACCATGATGACATCTGTCGAGCCCGGTGCTTATTAGTGACTCTTCCCCACGAGAGTCCGTGGGACGACATCGAGAATCGATCTGATCGATTACTCGTCGAGAGAGCGAGCGCCACGCATGGTGCCTCAATTACGTCGGGCGTGGAATCAAATCGCGATGGAAGTTATAATCACTCAAGCCGCAATCACTAACTCTCCGTTAGTAAATTAGGCCCCTTTCTTCATGAGATGTTAGGATTAACCGCCACCCAACGCCGAATCGTTGCACGTGTTCTCACCACGGCGGATGAAGTTCGCCTACATTTCTCGCCACTTATCACGGGCGACCAATTGTTCCAAACGTATCTTCCCATGGAGGCGACCCTACCGCACGACAGTGCAGAAGAAGAAGATCCTAGCATGGATCTTGATCAAGATGAGGTACGGCGCAACCTAGGCAACCCGGGGAGAATGAAGCGGGAACGTCTACACCGCGGTAAACCTTGAATGGACCACCTTGGGACCCATAATCCGCCACACCGCACGCGAGCGTCGTCCTTCACGGCTACGGCGTGGAAGGAACTAGGGAACAAGAACATGAGGATCGAATTCCCATGTTTAGTGGAATCTAGTGGTGACTAGGTATCTTGTTTTGGGTCATTGATGAAATTGGCCGAACTATGATTAATTTTGTAACCTCCCTATGATTATGTTGTGAACGGGAGCATGGGTTGTAATTTGAACGAACCAAGGAGTATTATTTTGGATTTTTTGATGAAGTAAGAACAATGACGTGGGGATTGTTACCTTTTTAAATATTATGCTTGGGTGCAATGGTATGATGGGATTTGCGACCTCATGAATTATTATGCTTTATAATATTATGGGATTACAAGAATTTTATTGGTATTTTAAGCATGCATGTATGTATGTGGGTAATGTGATTTTATAAAGAAACAAGGATCCTAAATAGGGATGTTTAATTAAAATTTGAATTTTATGGAAAGGGGGTATAAAAGAGGACAAGAATAGGTTATATGGGGAAATAATATGTCTGATTGTAATCTTGTAGTATGTCGCAAAGCTCAAGAAATACGCCCTCCCATGAAGAACCTGGAAATGAGGTGTCAGGGGGTAATCAACTCGAATTGCAAGGACCTCAGCTTAACCCGGGAGTGGTTAGTCACCCCGAATCTTCTTTAGGATCCGTCCCTCTCAATCCACCCCAATACCCGGACCCTTTTGGGATATTCATGCAAGAATTACTCAAACGCATACCCCTTCCATCTACGGGACAAGCAAGCCAATCTAGGGAAGAGAATTATGCAGATAGGGTAGCCCGAAGAAACCCGACTTTTTACAAAGGGGGTTATGACCCCGTAGTGCTTGAAGATTGGATTCGTGAGATGGAAAATATCTTTGAGGTGATTGGAGTGCCCGAGGATAAAAGGTTGGCCATAGGGACCTATTATTTAAAAGGTGAAGCTGATTCTGACTCCAATCGTACACCAGCACTTAAATTGTCATGGTTGGAGTTCTAGATTGTATTTACTTGTGATTCTGACTCCAATCGTACACCACGCTGATGTTTATAAGACCCCATCATCTCTTCACCTGTTGGCGTAGTCTTTGAGACTATTTCTCTAATGTAAATTTTGAATGAACAATTCTGGATATCTAGCAATATTTCCCCTTCAATCTTGTTAACAACATTAGTCAACACTAGTGCATGAGTTGCTTCAAAATCCTTGATGGAGTTAGCATTGTGACTTAATTTTATCAATCTTCCCCATGGTGTTAGGCACCTTTCAAAGTTGTTCCAACACCATCCATGGGGGTACCCTAATGATATCTAGCCACACTCTTCTCACATCACTAGTCTCATAAATTGTCCATTCCCGGATGTCAGAAAACCACTTCCTTAATTCCTTAGGATCTTCTAGTGCCTCCTGCATTTGACTTTTTATCGGGAATGTGATGATTGTTTTCAGCCCATCCAGAGCTGTTATCTTGGCCACTTGATCAAAGTTTTGTCTGATAATGGATGATAGTGAGGCAAGATCCCTTGGTTGCTCGCTAGTGCAGACTAAATTTCCAACCCTTTTATGAACAAAGCTAAACTTACCAACAAATACTTTGGTACAACATGTATGACTGGATATGTATTACAACTATCTCCTCGAGAAAACTCTATGTCTTGTCTCTTGGTAATTATTCGATTAGGTTTTTTCACAACTAAAAATATGTGTATTACCAACTACTTGTTTCCAACCAATTTAAATGGCTGGAAAAACCAATCATTTTAGCAACCATTTCATATTCAAACTATTTTTCAAAAATTTTATGTGGGAAAAAGGGTTGGAAATTCCAACCACTTTTGCTAAAATGGTTGGAAATTTTTCCTACCATCCTTTTTCCTACTATTTGAAATGGTTGAAAATTGCAACCACTTTTGCTAAAATGGTTGGAAATTTTTCCTACCATCTTTTTTCCTACTATTTGAAAATGGTTGGAAAATGGTCGAATTACCACCCGTTTTTCCAACCAATTTCAAATAGTATGAAAAAGGATGGCAGGAAAATTTTCCAACCATTTTAGACAAAATGGTTATAATTTCCAACCCTTTTTCCCACATAAATTTTTTGAAAAATAGTTGGAATATAAAATGGTTGGTTTTTCCAACTATTTTAAATTGGTTGGAAAAAGCGGTTGGTAATACACATATTTTTAGTAGTGTTTATATGCTCCTCTCCAAGTCTCCAATAATTGGCCTCCTTTATAGCATTACATAAACATCCCTCCATAGTATCTTTAATAATTGTTTCCACTGCTAATTTAGCCATATTCCATAATTTCCATAGTACCCGTAATACAACCACAAAATTTAATAAACGAGTGCATCCATCTTTGTTTGTATTCATAAGATACCGCAACCAATCTTCCAGCCATCTCCTCCATTCTAAATTTGTTTGGTTATCTCTTGTCTCCAAATTGCTAGCCTGCTACATATGCCTTGTTATAATGCAATCTCTAAAGAGATGTGAAACTGTCTCCATTTCATTATTATGCCAGCAGTAGTTATCCTCCAAAATTCCTCGCTTTTGCCTCGACTCCCCCAAGGGAAGCGCATTATTTGCACATTTCCAAAGAAACATTTTCCACTTTGGCAAATTACTATGCCAAAGGTGTTTCAATAATTTTGTATCCTTAACAAGATCCCCCTCCTCAAAAACATTATTTAGTACTCCCAAAACCTTGTAACCTGTTTTCACAGTATACATACTTGTCATTGTCTCTCCCCAACACAACTGGTCTACCACCGAATCACTTAGAGCTGGCATTTTTAAAATGCGTCTAACCGTTTCAGCATAAAAAATAGATGCAATATAATTTTTATTCCATCGGAAAACCCTCCTTCCTTTACTGCAAGAGACGTTATTGGTTGGGTTAGGATTGAATTACTGACGCCTGGCTTTAACGTTGGAATCTCTTGTCTCAACCACCTTTTATCACCTATTTGTATCGTCCTTCCATTTCCAACTCTCCATCGAAGTCGGTCTTGAACTAATGATGTGACCTTTGTAATACTTTGCCAAGCATATAAAGTTGTGGAAGGTGGCTTATAATCTGAAGGCACATTCATTGGCGAGGGTACTTTATATTTGGCCTGCCAGATTCGTTTTAACAACGGCGAACCGCCTTCTGTTATCCACCACGCTTAAATGAATTAGTATTTATAATGGTAGAGCTAGGTTTAAAGATGGAGAGAAAAGGACGAAAATAGGGGTAAATTTGAATTTAAAATAAGCGTGCCATAGGTATATTCCAGAAATACTCTAAAACACCTCAACCCAACTTCCAAACTGGCACATTTAAAAGTCTGCTAGTGTATGGCAAAAATATTGCTGACCACTTTTTTTTATTTCTAGTCTAACTTGGCACAGATAATTGCGACATGTTATATTTGTGGTTTTTTCTTTTTTGAAAAGGGAAATGAATCAAAGTGGAAGGGGATTTGTGGAGTGATTTTATTTAGGTTTTGTGTGATTTTATCATTTTTGCAATTCAAAAGTTCTTGGAATTTAATCCCAAAGTATTATAAAAGTAAAATAAATTAATAAAAATGTTTGAAATAAATTACATAATTACAAGATTCATTTTAGGTGTCTACAAATAATTAAAAATGTACCCTAGGAAACATAATTAAGCAACTTCATGTTGACTTGACACTCCGTTGGAGACTGTGTCCTTCGGATCGCTAACCATGCGCTCATCCCACTTTGTTGAGAAATACATCCTTCACTGCTAAGAAGCATTCTTACTGGCTTCCAAGCATCCATTTATCCATTTCCACATTAAAAGAGTGAGATCAAAGAAGGAAGGACAATCTGACCTTCATCCGAAAAGCTTTATTTCTCTTTTCTCTCTTTTATTGTTTTTATTAAGTTTTATTTGAACGGAAGTTTCCATTTCAAGCTTTGTTTTAATTATCATTAACTAAAGTATTCTTATGTAAAGGGGTGACAACCTTGCCAACCCTGCATAATGTAGTTGACATTATGTTTTTAGTGGTTAGTTGCTTTTATAGTATTCATGTGCTTAGTTAAGAGTTGTGTGAGAGTTAGTTTAATATTTAATCTGTTATAAATAGGATTAGGATAGTAGTTTCTTGTATTTCTTTTATTTTCTCTTTCTTATTTCTTTATCTTTCTTCCGTTTCTAGGTGTATAAGTGTTAGTCTCTGTATCTCAATTAGCAACATAGATCTGGTACTTTTTTCTTCCAATTGTTAATTATTTCCCATATTTCTCATGGTATCAGAGCAAGGGAAATAAACTGAGTTCTTCTTCCCGAAAACCGAACTTATTCAAATCAGTTGAAAATTCTAGGGTTCATCGACAATCGCCACTGAGGCTGCTTCTCTAAGGTTACCAACAATGGCCGCAGAAGGAGAAGGTTCATCCGGAGGTGGTGTTGCTTCAGGATCATATCAAACAAGAATTAGATCTGATGATGAACTCTACAACAATGATCCGCTTCATTTGCAATGTTCAGACAGCAACTTTCAAGAATATCAAATTCACAGGCAGCAACTTTCAAGAATGGGGAAGGGCTGTGAAGATTGCATTGAAGACGAAAGTGAAGCTTGGATTTATCACAGGTGAATGTGTTCAACCCACTCAAATTTCTTTGTTGAATCAATGGGTAAAGAGTGATAACATGGTAATTAGCTGGGTTTTGAATTGCATGGCTCCTGAGTTAGTTGAGTCCTTTCTTTATGTTAACACGGCTAAAGAATTGTGGTATGAACTTAGTGAGAGGTTTGGGCAAAGTAATGGAACTTTACTCTTTCAAATGGAGAAGGAGATATATGATCTTTACCAAGGTAAAGATTCAGTAGCATTATATTTTACAAAACTAAAAAAATTATGGGATGAATTGGGAGAAATGTCTAAAGTTTCAGTCTACACTTGTGTTAAAATGTTCCCTCATATCAAGACTGCTGGTGATATGGAACAGAGGAGGAAACTGGTACAATTTCTTATGCATCTCAATGATGAATATGATAGTATGAGGGGCCAAATTTTGCTCAGGGATCCTTTACCAAACATTAACAAAGCCTAGTCTTTAGTCTCAAGAGCAGAAAGCCAAAAGAAGGTATCTGGAGGCCTTCAATTTAATTCAGAAATTGCTGCCTATACACAAAGGCAATCTAACCATTCTGCTTCAAGTGATAATGATGCCCAGGCCTTGATTGCCAAAAATTCCGCAAGAACTCCCAGAAAGGAATCCAAGAAAGACAAAGCTTCCAAGTTTTGTACGTATTGTCAAACGAATGGCCACGAGAGAGATCAATGATTCAAAATTATTGGGTATCCTAAATGGTACGATAAAGATGGCAAGAAAAATGGAAAAAGGATGGCGGAAAATGTTCAAGCTGAAGAATACAATGACCCTTTAGATGTCCCTGATACACCTCAATTGGATCTAAATTAATTCAGAAAATAGCTCAAGATGTACAAGATGAGCCATAGCGGTATGCAGATTGACAAATTCAAGAATGGGCATCATGTAAATTTGGCAGTTCAGTCCCAGCCCTATTTTGAGCAAGGACAAAGCTCTACTAGCTCTACTCAACTTACACACGACAGAGATATGCTTGGACAGTTCACCAACTTTTGAGGTAACATTAAGAGCTTTCAATATAATCAGAATCATAGGATTGATAGTTCTTTATGCTGTGCCACAACAAGACCTAAAAATGTTCTTGAAACTGTTTGGATAATAGATACAGGGGCAAGTGACCATATGACATATGATAAATCTTTATTTGACTCTGTCTTTCATCTTGATAAACCTATTTCTGTAACCATGCCTGATGGTGAGACTAAAACTGTCAATCTTGCTGGCACGATCGTTCTAGACAATAGAATTATTCTGCATAAAGTCCTCTATATACCAGACTTCAAATTTAATCTGTTGTAAAGTTGCTTCAGGATCAAAGTTTTTATATACTTTTGCTTTCTAATCGATGCCTGTTTCAGGACCATTTAAGTAATCAGACCATTGTTGTTGCAAATGAGAGGCATGAGTTGTATAGGATGCATTCCAAGGTTGAAAAGAAGCAATATGTGGATACTGCTGGTGTACATAGCCATAATGTTAATATTTTTGTTGCTATTAGTGAAACTCCTTTACATGTTTTACATTCTCGGTTAGGACATATTTCTTTCTCCAAACTTGAATATGTTGACGGATGTAATGTTGATGAAAAAAATAAGTTTTTCTGTGAAGTTTGTGTTCTTGCAAAAGCACATAGGATGCCTTTTTTCTAGAAGCTCCATAAAAACTATTGCCCCTTTCAATTAGTTCACATGGATTTATGGGGTCCTTATAGGGTTAATAATATAAATGGGGCTAGATACTTCATTACTTTTGTAGATGACTTCACAAGGTGTACTTGGACATACCTTTTGCAAGATAAAAGACAAGTATTACATGCTATTGAGAAATTTTTAAATTTAGTAGAAACTCAATTCAATATATCTGTTAAATATATAAGAACAGATAATGGAATTGAGTTTGTGCAAAATGCTTGTACAGTTTTATTTTATTCCAAGGGAATTATTCATCAAAGGTATGTTGTTAAGACACCTCAACAAAATGAGGTAGTAGAAAGAAAACACAGACATTTGTTAGAAACAGCAAGAGCTATCCGAATTCAAGCGGGTTTTCCAAAATCTTTTTGGGGTGAGTGTATTTTAGCTGCTACATATATCATAAATAAAATGCCTATGAAAAATCTAAATTGGAAAAGTCCCTTTGAAATTCTTTATAAAGTAAAACCAAACTTAGATGATTTAAGAACCATCGGTTGTCTTTGTTATGCTGTTTCAATAGGAGAAACAGATAAATTTGAAAATAGAGCAAGTAAGTGTGTGCTCCTAGGGTATATGTTTGGTGTCAAGGGTTACAAACTGTATGAGTTAGAAACAAAGAAAATTATTCATAGAAGGGATGTCATTTTTTAGGAGAATATTTTTCCTTTCAAAGAGAAACTGGGAGAATCTGATAAAGTTTTAATACATAATAATGGTATTTTTTGTCAACACACTCAACCATATGATAGTGACAAGACTATATTCAAAAGGAAATTGACAAAAGATAAGGCTACTGTTGACAGCTATAGCTATGCCCTTGATAATGACTATACAAGGCTACCTAGCTTATCTAACATGCATGAAAGACGGGTTTCTGATGCAATACAATCAGATACTCGAAGCCCAATAAGAGATGTTGGAGAAAGTCATGTGCAAAGTCCTATAAGGGATACCTCTGTAGGAAAAGACAATACACAACAAGACAATATACAAATGCCTAATTATCTGGATATTGTTGGACAGATTTCTGAGCCAGAACCAGTGTACAGCGGTTTGCAGGCCGGTGTAAATTGTCGAACTCAGGGAGCCTGTGGCCTAAATTCTCGTATTTTGTTTCGGTTTTAGCCTTGAATCAAGAAATAAATTACGAAGCAAGGATCACTTTGATTATGACAAAATTAAAACTGGAAAGATGGTTAACTAGGTGATAATTAGACAAAGAGAGGTTCGGGGGTTTTAGACACTTAACGGAATCTTTGATCAAAGAGTTTTCATGACTAAAGCGCATAAAGTTGGATTTATCCATGGAACAACGCGGGAAAGGGGCCACGATGAATCTCCTCCCTCGAGGAAGATTCAAATTAACTACCCTATGTCCACCATGGACCATCGGGGTTGAGAATTGCGTTAATTCCTAGTTAAGCCTACACTTACCCTCGTAAGCGTAGACCTAACTATCCCACTCTAGGCTTCCCATTGAGTGTATAACGATTCGAAGAGCTCTCGGACCTTGAACCGCCACCCCCAATGAGAAGACACCAAGTGGAAATAGACTCCTCCAACTAAAACACACTTTAATCAATAAACACCTTAGCCAAAACCCATTAAGGCCTTAATCACCCCTATCCTCAAGGAATATTAGCCTCTAGACATTGTGGATAAATTAGCAACACACAACCAATAAAACCCTAGCATGGTTCTACTCAAAGGATGGATATTAAAACTAACCACTATGATTAACAACATAAAACTACACTAAACACAAGCAACAAAGCATTTGGAAACATTAAAATGAGGAGAAAATAGATTATACCTAAATGGATGAGCAATAAATTGGCAATAAATGAAGAGCAATAATACCCAAATGATGAAGAGCAATTGGCCTTGATCAAGAAAGTAATTAATCAACAAAGTAGAAGTTAATCCCACAAAAGCTAATCCTAAAACTCTTGAAAGATAGAAGATGTAAAGGGAAAGAAAATAAAGCTCCAGAAAAAAAAAAAACTCTCTCTTGAAAATGACAAGACGGGCTAATTAACAAAGGGGAAAAAGGGCCAAAACACAGTCGTTTTGGCCGAAAATTATGCAGGAAAGAAGGTCGTCGCGAACGCTACGGACATCGTAGCGTTCGCGACCCAAAGCGGCGAACATTTTAGCTCCAAGAAGTGCGCTATGCCCAGCGTCGCGACCGATCCAATCATCCGTAGCGAACGCTACGAGGGCGAGCTAACGCCACGACCGCCAGAGAAAACTTTGAAAATCAGGGCTTCATCGTAGCGGGCGCTACGGCCTTGGGCAGAACCTTCTGCCTGGGCTCGTAATGATCGCTACAATAGGCGTAGCGACCGCTACGCTCTTCAAGTGATCTTCCATCTAAGTATGGGGGCGTAGCGATCGTTACAGCCGTTGTAGCGAACGCTACGAGCCTCAATGCCCCATACTTAGCCTTTTGGCCCGAAATCCCTCTCCTTTACGCACGGCTGGTCTCCCTTGCTTCCCGGGTCTTCACCACGGCATCAAATCGGCTCCAAAGGTCTCGGGATGACCGAGTTATCGCCTTTTTCCGCAACTTCGCCCCCTTTTATTATTCTCCGAACTTAATACCTAAAAATCACAAAACACGTAATAAATAACCATTTTATCAGGGAACGGCAATAGACTTGAGCGTAAATGAGTGGTATTTAGCCCCTAAAATGGGACTAAACACCCCCCCCACACTTAGACTTTTGCTCGTCCCGAGCAAAACTAACCGAAAGAAACCTAAGAAACTAGAAAACATAAACACCTAACTCACTTTCGCAGGAATCGCGGATGCATTTAGCATATGCATCAAGCCCTTTAAACCCCCCGGTAGCCCGGGTGGATGAGGTGGGTCTCGTGAGGGTTTATAGCGGCTCTACTCACAAAAGACATGAGAAGAAATGGAAGAAAGAAGGAAATGGAGAGTGAAAAACAAAAGAAAGAAAACAAAGGAGAAGAAGAAGATACTCAAGCTCATAAATAAATAAAAAACGCACCTAGACACCCAACCGGCATTACCAAACAAAAAGAAGGGGCAAACATAAACAATTAAGAACACTTAGGTTGAAAGAATGTCAATCCTAAAGATTTTTTAACCCCAACAAGTAAGCGTTAGCAGAACGTTCAAGCAACTAGGCCTATCCAAAACACAGTCGAAAGTGATTAAAATATTTTGGCACAAGATAGATGGAAATTTTCGAAAAGGATTTAGGGGAGTTACACCATTAAGATCAAATCAATCACCCCTCCGTCACCAAATTAGTGAGAAAGCACATGTATGAGTATGAAACTAAGATAGTTGAGAGCAAACCTCACTCTTGGGGATGTGGAAACACTCCGCTCATGTGTTTTGAAAATGGAAATGATGTCTGGTTCTCTCAATACTCTAGCCTAGGAAACAATCTACCATATGCTTGCTAATCATCTCAATTCTCCGCCGCTAGATGCAAAATGCAAATGACAATCAAGAGGTCTTTGAAGGGGTTGTAACGGGGCTAAGGATAGGGGAAAGGGACGGAAAGTATTTGGATAAGTGGAGCTCGAAGCCAAGCTTGGAGTTATACTTCGCCAAATTCACGCAATTTTATTGAACCTTACTCACCCATAAGCAATTATAATGAACCCGAAACATTTATTTGAAACCGCCTCAAAACTAAATTCCTCATTTGTTGTCACACTTTTGCTTCCTTTTGTTTTCTTCTCTTTTTTTTTCTTTTCTTTTTTTTTCTTTTCTTTTTTCGATTTTTGCTTTCTTTCTTTTGCTTTTTCTTTCTTTCTCCTTTTTTTTTTCTTTAGAAGCGTGTGAATAAAGAGAGGATTAAATACAAAGTACAAAACTCGGCGGGTTTCATTAACGCAATCAAACTAATTTAAAGCTACATAAGTGGGAACAACCTATCACATCCTAATCATGACATTCCCAACATACCATTTTATGGAAATACTCACAAATAACCCTACTAATCACCCTCAATAAACTCCAAGCAATGGCTTAGGATAGGAAGATATATAATCGGCCAAGGGTTGCAATTTCGGTTTATTTCAAGGACGGAGTAAACAAAGGCTAAAAGAAGGGTTAAAGGCGGGAAATTACATGATTCGGGTGGCTATCTGGCTATGTAGCTATAATAAGCGAGAGTGAATGCCTCAATCATGTTGTCAATGCATGATACAAAATGCAGTTTCAAAGAGATGAAAAGCAAGTTCTAGAGATCGCAACCAAGGTTGAGTTACACATGGGGATACGAGACTAATAAAAATGATTAGTCGTTTTGGCTTAGTAGTCTCACGGGTTTGTGCTCAACAACCAATCAGAGAACATAAACGTTCATATGCAAAGCTCACATCAATGGGTCAAGAAGGGCTATCAATCTTTACTATCAAAATGCAATCCCAAATCAAGATGTTTTCGAAAATTCTTTTCAAAAGCTTTGAATCACATACTATGCAAAGGTTAAACCAAGCTACAAGAGGCACTACTTAGCCTATAATCATCACCGGAGGATTACCTAACCTAACCTAATGACGTTCTAATTATTTTTTTTCAAAATTTTAGCACTTTTTCACTCTTTTTTTTTCACGAACTTTTCTAAGAAAGAAAAAGAAACAAAAAGGACTCAAAAAGACTAGGTGCTCTACCCAAAACATAATGATCTCCCCCCTACACTTAAAATCCACAATGTCCTCATTGTGGGAAGGGTGTCTCATGAAGGGTAGAAAAACTAGGAAAAACAAACATATGTACAAACACCTAAAGGAAAACAAGAAAACATATATACTAACATCTAACACATAAAAAGGGGTGGCGCCCCGAGCCCACACGGCTCCAACAACAAGAAAACCCAACACAGAGCATACTAGGGGTGCGCCACCAAAAAGAAAAACAAGCAAGCAAAAAGAAAACAAACTATACAAACAAAAACACAGAAATATGTACAAAAATAGAAAAGGGTGGAACGAATGTACCTTGTATGTTTCCAATGTGTAACCAAAGTTCGGACCACGATCACAAAAGAAAGGCTAAGACTAACAAGGTTAGAAGAAAAATGCAACGTATCGAAATGCAATCGAATCTGCATGCAAAAGAAATATACAAAGATGTCCAAATGGACAAAGGAAAATGCAAGAAACAAATCTATATGCAAGAACAAAGCTATATACATTGCCTGGGTAACCTCAACCTTGTTCTCAATCAATTTGAGGCGACTTGTTGAGGGTGAAACATCACCTTGCACTTGATGGAGCTAAGTGCAAGTGATTAACCAAAACCAACCTAATCATGATGGAAGATGGATGAAGGTAGGGATGGAGGTGATCACAGATAGGACAACAAAATCTTCGATAAAACCGAAAAAGGACGGGAACACAAGAACGTCCCACCCACCCACTAGATGCACACCTCCCCACAAACAATCAAATGATAAATCAAATAAAGAGAGAGAGAGTGGGGAGGGGATAAAGCTTACAATCATGGGGGTGGATCTCCTTCAGGAGGAGGAGGTGGTGGGTAGTACGGGTTGACCCATCCCGGATCACGCGGCGGATGACCCATGACAACGTAGTGGTAGTAGGCCCAGTCATCCGCGATGTTCTCCAAGCGACCCACCCGATTGTTTAATTGCGTCAAGGAGTCATAGGTTCGTGTTTGGGCAATCATCATTTGATTCATGGAACCGGCAAGGTCCCTCACGTCATTTCTCAGCCCATCAAAATCCTCTTGACGCAAAACCCAACCGTCTTGTCCTCCCGACCCTTGTCCTTGCTCCACAACATTCTCTTCTTGGGCCGCCCTCTCTGCACCTTGCCTCGGTGCCCCGCGTTGATTTTCAGCCGCTTCCCGCAGCTGCTCCAACTCCCTCTCAAAGGGGGGCATCATGAACCCCCTATCTCCACCAACAAGCCTAGGAGTTTTCTCCTGCCCGCAAGACCAATTGTTTTGATCCCGCACATCGATTAAACGAGGGGCTTGTTGGTTCCGGAGAGTAGTCACAGCTTTGGGGACGGACCCATGGTGGTAGAGGAGTACTGGAGGCGATTGATTCATGGAGAAAAAACGGAAGTGGCGGAGGCGGTCGCCGTCCATAGGTTCTGGAATGTGGTGCGTATCGCAACGGCCAAGGTATGGGGTTATCGGGCCCCCATACTGGTGTAGGAAGTGGGTAATAATGTGACCCAACGCTATACAAGTTCCGGCACCATCGGTAGACATTTGCTTAAGTTGATGCAGAATACACGATCCCGTGTTGACTCGGCGACCATGTAAAGCATGGTACAAAATAGCTAGGTCGTCTTTCCGCACCTTCTCCCAACCGTCATCCCGTGCGAAAACTGAATTTGTAATTAACCTATGGAAGACCCTAACGGCGGGATTACAAAAATCTCGGGATTTGGAACCCCGAACATCATAATACAATACCTCCCCATTTGGGGCCCTAACTAAAGTTCTCCATCAACATGTTATTTCCCACATAGCCTCACCCTCATTGAAGACCGAGGCTTGGCCATAGGTTAAGCCTCCGTTCGGCAAACCCAACAAGTTATTAAACTTCACAAGATCACACTCAATGGGCTTGTTGCCCACCCACGCAGTAAAACATGCATCAGTTGCCCCATCATTCAACAACTCAAAAGATGAAAGGAACTCATAAATTGCTTGATCCCTCTGGGGTGCACGAATTTGAACGAATTGCTCCCACCCCATTACCCCAATTAAATGTTCCATGCTAGGCCCCAAGTAGTATTCATTGCACGTTTCAACATCATAAACATAAGGAAAACATATGTTCCTAGTTTTGAACCGTGTTAATCTTCGAGCATGCCTATCATTTTGAACAGTAACTCTATGCCTAGCATGCGAACTTAAGCGTAAAGTCTCAGCTTTTTGGGTAGGAAAATCGGGGAAGTCATTACCTTCATCTCCTTGATCAAAAATGGGTGATGCCCTTGAGGATGAAGCTCCATCCTGCACCCTCTTGCTAGGTCGTGGAGGCATTTTTTCTCTTTTTCTTCCTTTGTAGAATGAATGCTTGAGAGAATGCTTGGAAGATTCAAGCTTTGCTTCCTCTAAAACCCAACTCAATAAAGAGTTCAAATGCTAGAGGAAGAAAGTGAAAAGGGGTATGTTGAGTTGCAAAAGGTGAGAAGAGAAGAGTGGAAATGGAGTTTATGGAGGAAGATTGATGGTCTTTTTGGTGGAGAATGAGTAGAGAAGGATGAAGATGGTGGTTTTGAGGGTTAAGGTTGTGGAATGTTGGAGAGGAAATAAGAGGGTGAGGCGATTTGGGAGTAAAAAGTGAAGGGAAATGAAGAGGGGTCGGATTTCCCCTTTTACGATCACAGAAAATTTGGGCGCGTCGCTACGCTCGTGCCGAATCTGGGAATCGATCCGTAGCGAGCGCTACACACTGCGTAGCAAACGCTACGCTCTAAACAGTGGCCGAACAGAAAGACAAGGAGGGCTCCGTAGCGAGCGCTACGCATGGTGTAGCGAACGCTACGCTCTAAACAGTGGCCAAACAGAAAGACAAGGAGGGCTCCGTAGCGAGCGCTACGCATGGTGTAGCGAACGCTACGCTCCCAGACTTAAAAAAAATTCAATTGTTCCTCGTCCCTCTTCTCCTTAGCTTCTCCTTCAACTTATCTCCTCTAAAACCAATATGCTTCAAATCTTACACACAGCCTCCAAACCTCCCTCGTTTTTTTTTCTTTTTCTTCTCCTCCCACTGATGATTTCCCTTTTTTTTCTCTTTTTTTTTCATTTTTTCTTTTTTCTCTTTTTTTTTCTCTTTTTTTTTCTTTTTTTTTCTAGAACTAATTCCTCATTACAAGCATGGGTTTCCTCCCATGAAGCGCTTGCTTAAGGTCCTTAGCTTGACCATTGACCGGATCTTAACATTAGGTATCGGGGAGGAAAGTCACCATAGTCCCCGCATACTCTTCGCTCATGACATATGGTTTGACCTTAAAAGTTTCCCCCTTCTTGTTCTCCAACTCCACAACTCCACCCGGGTGGAGCTTGACAATGACAAAGGGTCCCGACCATTTGGTCTTTAATTTGCCCGGGAAGAGTTGGAGGCGAGAATTGTACAACAATACTTGATCACCCACCTTGAAGTTCCGGTAATTGAGGTGTTTGTCATGCCAAGCCTTTGTCCTCTCCTTGTAGATCCGATTGTTCTCATAAGCTTGCTGGTGGATCTCCTCCAATTCTTCCAATTGGAACAACCATTTCTCCCCCGCGGCCTTTGCATCAAAATTCACTTTCCTTACCGCCCAAAATGTTTTGTATTCGAGTTCCACCGGGAAGTGGCATGCCTTACCATAGACCAACCGGTAAGGGGTGGTGCCTATGGGAGTCTTGAATGCCGTCCTATACGCCCATAGAGCATCATCAAGTTTGTCCGCCCAATCTTTTCTTGAAGACGCAACGGTCTTTTGAAGGATTTCCTTAATAGCCCGGTTTGTGATCTCCACTTGCCCTTGAGTTTGGGGGTGGTAGGGCAATCCTCTCTTGTGATTCACCCCATACTTCTTGAGCAATGCCTCAAATTTCTTCTCAATAAAGTGAGGCCCATTATCACCAATGACCACTCTTGGGATGCCGAACCTAGGGAAGATTACCCTCTTGAAGAACTTGGAGACCGTATTGGCATCATATCTTTGGCTTGCAATTGCCTCGGCCCATTTGGAGACGTAATCTACCGCCACCAAAATGTATTCATTCCCCCTTGACGAAGGAAATGGGCCCATGAAATCAATTCCCCACACATCAAAAATCTCACATTCAAGTATATAGGTCAAGGGTGCTTCATTTCTCCTAGAAAGACTCCCAACTCTTTGGCATTCATCGCAAGCCTTGACATGAACTTCTACATCTTTGAAAAGCGTCGGCCACCAATATCCGCATTGAAGAACCTTGGTTGCAGTTTTATCCTTTCCCCCATGTCCTCCACATGGCTTGTTGTGGCAATGATTTAAGATCTCCGGAACCTCGCTCTGAGCTATGCATCTTCTATATAGGCCATCATTGCATATGCGGAACAAGTAAGGCTCGTGCCAAATATAGTGCTTGACGTCACAAAAGAATTTCTTCCTTTGGTTTGAATGGAGCTCGGGCGGGACCACATCCGAAGCAAGGTAGTTCACAATATCGGCGAACCACGGGGTCTCCTCTTGGATAGCAAGCAACTTCTCGTCCGGAAAAGAATCATTGATAGGCCGGGACTCCAATTCAACAAGGATTCGTGAAAGGTGGTCGGCCACCACGTTTTTGGAACCGGCTTTGTCCTGGATGGTGATGTTGAATTCTTGCATTAGTAGCAACCAACGAATAAGCCTCGGCTTGGCCTCCTTCTTGCCTAGTAGATACTTCAAAGCCGAGTGATCGGTGTACACCACTACTTTGGAAATCAAAAGGTATTGGCGAAACTTGTCCAATGCAAAAACAATAGCCAACAACTCCTTCTCCGTAGTGGTATAATTGCGTTGGGCGGCGTCTAAGGCATGACTTGCATAATAAATGACCCTTGGTTGCTTATCCTTGGTTTGTGCTAGGCATGCCCCCACGGCATAGTCGCTAGCATCGCACATAACATCGAACGGTAAGCTCCAGTCCGGTGGTTGAACTACCGGTGCGGTGGTCAAGGCCTCCTTCAATTTCTGAAACGCTTCAAGACACTCATTAGTAAAGACAAAAGGGGCATCCTTGCATAGAAGCTCAGTGAGAGGTCGAGCAATTTTCGAAAAGTTTTTGACAAATCGCCAGAAACCCGCGCGGTCCAAGAAAACTACGCACCCCCTTGCCAGTGGTGGGGGGTGGTAGGCGCTCAATGACCTCCACTTTAGCTCTATCCACCTCTATGCCCCGCTTTGAAATCACATGGCCGAGGACAACACCCTCTTCAACCATAAAATGGCATTTTTCCCAGTTAAGAACTAGATTGACATCTTGACAACGAATCAACACTTTTTCTAAATTTGCAAGACAATCGTCAAAGGTATACCCATACACACTAAAATCATCCATAAAAATCTCCATAAGACTCCCCACATGGTCCGAGAAAATAGCCGACATGCACCTTTGAAAGGTGTCGGGCGCATTACATAACCCAAAGGGCATCCTCCGGTATGCGAAGGTGCCAAAAGGGCAAGTAAATGTGGTTTTGTCTTGGTCTCTTGGGTGAATGGGTATTTGAAAGAATCCCGAATAGCCATCAAGAAAGCAAAAATGGGATTTACCGGCGAGTCTCTCTAGCATTTGATCAATAAAGGGCAAAGGGTAATGGTCTTTGAGGGTCACCTTGTTTAATTGTCTATAGTCAATGCACATGCGCCACCCATTCACAACTCTAGTGCTAATCAATTCTTGATGCTCATTTTCAATAACAGTCATGCCACCCTTCTTGGGTACACAATGCACGGGGCTCACCCATTCGCTATTAGCGATAGGGTAAATGATCCCGGCGGACAGCAATTTAACGATCTCTTTTTTAACCACTTCTTGCGTATTCGGGTTTAATCGACGTTGTGGTTGTCTACATGGTTTAGCATCTTGCATAAGATCGATAGCATGCATGCAAATAGAAGGGGATAGACCCTTGAGATCCTCAATAGCATAACTTAAGGCACTTCTATGTTTTCTAAGAACACAAAGAAGTTTTGAAGTTTGAGTGCCATCAAGGTTAGCATTAATGATCACAAGGAATGTTTCCTCCTCACCCAAAAACTCATACCTCAAAGTGGATGGCAAAGGCTTGAGCTCAACTTGTGGTAATTTCTTTGACTTGATTGGTCTCTCGGTGACGACCTCTTCAATCTCCATGCATTGCACAAATGTTTCATCCGGGGAAAACTCCTCAACAATGGGAGTAGCATCCAAAAGGTCGGTGAAGAACTTCACATCGTCCCCGTCCGTTGTTGAAGAACGAGTGCCCATCAAGCTTGCTTCAAGTGGATCATCAAAAGCACCTTGGAGGAATAGAGACTCCCATAAAGAATCATCGACCGCATCCTCAACCACATCAATTGCATAGCATGAGTCATCAAATGTCGGGTGCTTCTTTCCCTCCTCGAGATTGAACACTACTTGCTCTCCCCCCACATTGAGAGATAGTCTCCCATTTTGCACATCAATCATAGCCCCAGCCGTGGCCAAGAATGGCCTCTCAAGAATAATAGGGGTATGTAGGTCCTCATCCATCATCTCCGATATCACAAAATCACAAGGGATGAGGAATTTACCAACTTGGACCGGAATGTCCTCCAAGATACCCATTGGCCTCCTAATCGACCGGTCCGCAAGTTGCAAATTAATGGTGGTTGGAGTGAGCTCATCGAGGCGGAGCTTTTGACATATTGACCATGGCATGACACTCACACTAGCCCCAAGGTCACAAAGGGCGTTTCCTATCTTCATCTCCCAAATTGAGCAAGGTATATAAAAACTTCCGGGATCGCCAACTTGGTAGGAGTTTTGTTGAGATGATGGCACTACAATCACTGTAAGAGAAATGGTGTTCTCATGCCGGATCTTCCTTTTGTTGGTCAAGAGATCCTTGAGATACTTCTTGAAAACCGGGACCTCCGAAATCGCATCTAGGAAAGGGATATTCACGTTAAGCTTTTTGAGCATATCAATGAATTTGGAGAACTTAGCTTCATCCCTTGTCTTGACAAGTCTCTCGAGGTATGGAACCAGTGGCTTATATGGTTTGAGTGGTTGGGTGATCGGGTCATGTTCAACCCCCTTCTCAACACTCTTCAGTTTAGGCTCCTTCCTCTCAATTTCGCTGGACTCAATGCCTTCACTTCCCTCTTTCCCATCAACAATGTTATCCTCACCTCCCTCCTCATGAGTGATGTCAACAACATCTCCACTCCTCTCTCCCAACGGTTCCTCCTCTACCATAGAAGGGCCCTCATAAGTAGTTCCACTCCTCAAGTGGATTGCGTTGACTTGCTTCTCCTGTCCTTTCCCATTGTTGGGGTTTGGCATGGTTTGGCTTGGTATAGGTTGGGGAGCTCGCACGGATTGTTGGGCCATTTGAGCCACATGGAGCTCAAGTTGGTTGATTCGGTTTTCTTGGTTGGTTAAAATCTTTTGAAGCATTGCTTTCAATTCCGGATCTTGAGTAGAAGAGGATGGTTGTGGGTTGGTGTGGTTATAGTAAGGTTGTTGTGGAGGAAGGTTTTGAAAGTATTGGGGTTGGTGGTATGTAGGGTTTTGAAATGTGTTTTGGCCGTGAGGGCGAACAAGAGGTTGAGGTTGGTTAGAAAACCCGGGAGGGAAACTTCGGTTTCGAGCATTGTATGCCGGGTTTCCTTGTGGTCTAATGGGATGGTTATTGGAATAGGAGAAGTTGTTGTTGGGGTAGATGGCATTGGCTTGCTCCATGTCGTGGTACCCTAGGCATTGACCATTAGGGTGGTACCCATTGCAAACGTTGCATTCAACCATGTTGCTATCGGGCATGGATGAAGGGCCTTGCATCTCTTGAACGTCATTGACTTGCCTCGAGGTATCCATGAGGGCAAACTTTTGACTCAACTCCGAGATTTGATCGGCAAGGTGTTTCAACACGGCATCACTAGATGAAGATCCTTCCCCTCTTCGCGAACGGTCCGAATCCCAATTCGGAGAGTTTTGTGCTAGCTCATGAAGGAAAACATTCGCCTCCTCAGCGGTCTTGCCAAGAAAAGTTCTTCCCGAGGCATTATCAATCAACTCTCTCAAATGTCCATTGAGCCCTTGATAGAAGGTATTAAGGAGCAACCAATCATCCAAGTTGTGATGAGGAACTCTGCGTTGAAAATTCTTATGCCCCCAAGCATCAAAAAGTGACTCTCCTTGCTCTTGTTTAAAATTGAAGATATCTTGCCGAAGATGGGTCTCATCTGGTGTAGAACCTCTTGAGGAAATCTCCACTCAACTTCTCCCAAGTGTCATAAGTTCCAGGAGGACAAGTATTGAGCCAAAGCTTGGCTTTCCCCGCTAAAGTCAATGGAAAGAACTTAAGCTTCATGTAGCTTGGCGGAACTCCTGGTATTTGGACATAACCGATCCTCTCTTCGAACTTGTCGATATGGTCAATGGGACTCTCCCTGTCAAAACCATTGAACGGGTTTTGCTCAAATATGTTCACGAAGTTGGCCTTGAAGTCGCATAAGGCATTATCGCAGAGGTAGAACGATGGGGTTGCCTCCTGTCCCTGGAGTGGGTGTATTGTACCAAGCTAAGGGACGGGGTGGGTTTTGTGGTTGACCACCTCTTTGGCCCTGGCCTCCTTGGCCTTCCATGGCGGCTTGTTGTTGTCGTTGCTCCCGACGACGTCGACGAGTACTACCGCGGGCTCTCCGAGCCGAAGCTTCAATCTCGGGGTCGAGGGGGACGAGTGGGGCTTGATCTCTATGAGACCTTGTCTGCATACAACACTAACAACAAGGACGCGTAAAATTATCCTAGGACCTAGACTCACAAAACCTCAAGCAGGTAGAAGGATTCAAAACAAAAACCTAGAAACAAAACAACGAGGAGCTAGGGGCACTAGGCCCAGCGCCATTTTGTGTACAGCGGTTTGCAGGCCGGTTTAAATTGTCGAACTCAGGGAGCCTGTGGCCTAAATTCTCGTATTTTGTTTCGGTTTTAGCCTTGAATCAAGAAATAAATTACGGAGCAAGGATCACTTTGATTATGACAAAATTAAAACTGGAAAGATGGTTAACTAGGTGATAATTAGACAAAGAGAGGTTCGGGAGTTTTAGACACTTAACGGAATCTTTGATCAAGGAGTTTTCATGACTAAAGCGCATAAAGTTGGATTTATCCATGGAACAACGCAGGAAAGGGGCCACGATGAATCTCCTCCCTCGAGGAAGATTCAAATTAACTACCCTATGTCCACCATGGACCATCGGGGTTGAGAATTGCGTTAATTCCTAGTTAAGCCTACACTTACCCTCGTAAGCGTAGACCTAACTATCCCACTCTAGGCTTCCCATTGAGTGTATAACGATTCGAAGAGCTCTCGGACCTTGAACCGCCACCCCCAATGAGAAGACACCAAGTGGAAATAGACTCCTCCAACTAAAACACACTTTAATCAATAAACACCTTAGCCAAAACCCATTAAGGCCTTAATCACCCCCTCACCTCAAGGAAGATTAGCCTCTAGACATGGTGGAGAAATTAGTAACACACAACCAATAAAACCCTAGCATGGTTCTACTCAAAGGATGGATATTAAAACTAACCACTATGATTAACAACATAAAACTACACTAAACACAAGCAACAAAGCATTTGGAAACATTAAAATGAGGAGAAAATAGATTATACCTAAATGGATGAGCAATAAATTGGCAATAAATGAAGAGCAATAATACCCAAATGATGAAGAGCAATTGGCCTTGATTGAAGAAAGTAATTAATCAACAAAGTAGAAGTTAATCCCCCAAAAGCTAATCCTAAAACTCTTGAAAGATAGAAGATGTAAAGGGAAAGAAAATAAAGCTCCAGAAAAAAAAAACTCTCTCTTGAAAATGACAAGACGGGCTAATTAACAAAGGGGAAAAAGGGCCAAAACACAGTCGTTTTGGCCGAAAATTATGCAGGAAAGAAGGTCGTCGCGAACGCTACGGACATCGTAGCGTTCGTTACGACCCAAAGCAGGCGAACATTTTAGCTCCAAGACGTCCGCTATGCCCAGCGTCGCGACCCAGTCAATCATCCGTAGCGAACGCTACGGAGGGCGTAGCGAACGCTACGACCGTCAGCAGGAAAACTTTGAAAATCAGGGCTTCATCGTAGCGGGCGCTACGGCCTTGGGCAGAACCTTCTGCCTGGGCTCGTAATGATCGCTACAATAGGCGTAGCGACCGCTACGCTCTTCAAGTGATCTTCCATCTAAGTATGGGGGCGTAGCGATCGCTACAGCTGTTGTAGCGAACGCTATGAGCCTGGATGCCCCATACTTAGCCTTTTGGCCCGAAATCCCTCTCCTTTACGCACGGCTGGTCTCCCTTGCTTCTCGGGTCTTCACCACGGCATCAAATCAGCTCCAAAGGTCTCGGGATGACCGAGTTATCGCCTTTTTTCGCAACTTCGCCCCCTTTTATTATTCTCCAAACTTAATACCTAAAAATCACAAAACACGTAATAAATAACCATTTTATCAGGGAACGGCAATAGACTTGAGCGTAAATGAGTGGTATTTAGCCCCTAAAATGGGACTAAACAACCAGCAGTACCTAATTTGAGGAAGTCTCTTAGATAAAGACAAGAGCCTGTGTGGCTGAAGGACTTTGTCCAGTCTTGTAAAAAATCTTCCTCTAATTCTCAATCACAGAGTTTTGCAAGTATAAGTAATGGTGCGATTTATCCTTTATTTAAAGCATCAGATTTTGCTCATTATTCTTTAGACTTTATTGCTTCTCTTGTTGCGACAATGAATGTCTCAGAACCAACTAATTATCAGCAAGCTGCTAAGTTGTCGGAGTGGGTTAAAGCAATGAATGAAGAGTTACATGCCTTAGAGCAAAATGGAACCTGGCCGCTTACATCATTACCACCAGGGAAAAAGGCTTTAACATCCAAGTGGGTATACAAAGTCAAGTTCAAGCCAGATGGAGGTATTGAGAGGTATAAAGCCAGATTGGTCATCAGAGGATTCGAACAAGTCAAGGACAAAGATTACAAACATACTTTCTCTCCTGTTGCCAAGCTTACAACTGTAAGAATTTTCATTGCTTTAGCTTCAATAAAACAATGGTCTCTTCATCAATTGAACATAAATAATGCTTTTTTACATGGGTTCATTGATGAAGAGGTTTATATGTTGCCTCCTGAAGGTTATAACAAGGCTGGAAAAGGTCAGGTTTGCAAACTAGAAAGATCTTTATATGGTCTTAAACAAGCCTCCAGGCAATGGAATCTAGAGTTAAGCAAATTTCTAAAAAAAAGTTGGTTTTTATCAAATCTAAGAACGATTATTCTTTGTTCATTAGAGAACAAAAAGGTTTAACTACTTTTGTTTAGGTGTATGTTGATGATTTGTTTATTATAGGAAGTGATATTCAAGGGATTATTGAGCTAAAAAGGCAATTACATGTAGCATTTACTATCAAGGATTTGGGTTTAGCCAGATATTTCTTAGGCATTGAAATTTCTAGAGATAATTCTGGTACTTTTTTAAATCAAAGAAAGTATATATATGATATTCTTAATGATGCAGGGTTGTAGGGAGCAAAGCCTGCTAAGTTTCCTCTCCCAAAAGGGTTGAAATTATCCTCAGAAAAGGGAAAGCTCTTGAAGATCCAGAAAAATATAGGAGAATTATTGGTCGACTGTTGTATTTAACCTTGACAAGACTGGATATATCTTATTCTGTACAACTTTTCAGTCAATTTCTCCAAACCCCTACAGAGCCACAATATAATGCAGCACTTCATGTTTTAAGATATCTTAAAGGCACTATTAATCGAGGGTTGTTTTTTTCCAGTTAATTCAGGTCTAAATTTACAAGGATTTTGTGATGCTAATTGGGGATCATGTCAGATGACGACGAGATCCCTTACAGAGTATACAATATTTCTTGGGAAATGCCTGGTTTCCTGGAAAACTAAGAAACAGAATACGGTTGCAAAATCAACAGCAGAAGCAGAATATAGAGCGATGTCTACTACCACATCTGAGTTGGTTTGGATAGCAAATCTGTTGCAAGATTTGAGGGTTTCTTTCAAATCGCCTGTTATTCTACATTGTGACAACAAGGTAGCGATACATATAGTAGATAATCCGGTTTTTCATGAAAGAACCAAGCATCTCAATATCGATTGTCATTATATCAAAGACAAGATAACTGAAGGTTTTCTTAAAACTTCTCATGTGTCTTCAACGGAACAATTTGCAGATGTCATGACAAAACCTTTAGGAGAACTTCAACGTAATTATTTGTCAGCTAAACTTGGAATGTTGGATGGTCCTCCTGGAAGAGGGGGAATGTGAGAGTTAGTTTAATATTTAGTCTGTTATAAATAGGATTAGGATAGTAGTTTCTTGTATTTCTTTTATTTTCTCTTTCTTGTTTCTTTATCTTTCTTCCGTTTCTAGGTGTATAAGTGTTAGTCTCTATATCTCAATTAGCAACATAGATCTGACACTTTTTTCTTCCAATTATTAATTCTTTCCCATATTTCTCAAGTTGCTTCATTTTTAATATTTCCTATTTGCATGAGACATAACCAATCTGCATGTTTCATTGTGTAAAAATATATAATGGAGCAAACATGGAACTTTATTTTATTAGATAATTTGAGTATCACAACAACGTTGATCATGAAAGTGGTTGCAAGAGTGTTTGGAGTAAGGGCACTGATATTCAATTATTGGATGATAGGATTAGTAAGGGCTTTTGTGAACTAAGATCGGGATTAATTAAAAGTGTTTTGCGTCTTTATGAGTTGCCTCAAATCTTATATATTCTTCCTTTAGTTCACTGTCGAGACGCAACAAGTAAAATCACTATCTATTTCGCATGCATCTTGTCTCTTTTAACACATTTCTTTATCGTTGGTAATGTCGACATGTCTTATATGTGTGATGATTACTTCGAAATATCCTTTTTAAGCAATTATAAAGTATATACCTCTACTTGTTCCTCATCACGTGTCTTTTAATGTTGATTTTTCTTTTAATACAAATAGCTTAAAGTTTGGTTATTTAATAGTTTAATCACTACTTTTCAACTTTTTTTTATCTATTTACTTAGCAATTACATGTTCAGTTTAGAACTGGTGTTTGTCTAACTAGGTTTATTATATCCTATGTTTGTCTGATTCAAAACCATAGTGCTAGAGGAGACGAAATTGACTCACTATGATGACATTTTACATCATGCACTTACAATTAAATAGAGTCTGTGTGACCTGTGACTCCACATAGATTAAGCATGAATTAGTTTTGATCAATACACCATTATGCTAGACTGCAATAAGCCATCAATCTCACAGTTTCTACATGTGAAAATTTTCTTTTTGCCTCCAGTAAAATTCTTCCTATTAATATAGCCAACACTAAACAATGATTAAAACATATTATCCTACCAAAAACTAGGCGAAGTCAACTATTTTACACAAAATAAAATAACAAAATCAAGAGTTATATTTATATATCAATTAAATAGATGAATACATTTTAATTTTTCGAGTATCAATTATGAGAAGAAATGCATTAAAAAATACAAAGATGAAAACATGAAAAAGTGAAAAATAAAGTTGTAAATTTAAGAAACTTTATTTGAATTGACTTACCTTTAAAACACAAGTTCGACTAAGCATATATTTAATTAAATACCAAAAGTGAAAATAAAAGTTCTTAGTTAAATTACAAATTTCGAATTGATTCTACAAATGAGAAGCATTTAATCATGGTAATATACATACTAATCCTTTCTAATCTATATGTATCTTCTTCTTTTTTCTTCTTTTAATACAAATGAAATCTACATGGTGCGTAAATTGAATCTTCCCGCTAATCAACTATCAAAGGCTCCATTTGAATGTTGCTCTTAAGGGGCACATACTCCCCAAGGTAGCCACCAAGGTGCTTATGAAGGGCAGTCTTATCAATTCCCTGGTGATGATAACTCTTGCAAACATAATAGAATACACTTTGAACCAATAAGCCTACCAAATTTACAATCACCAAAACCGCAACAAGGAACCCCCCAACTTGAATTCGAATTGAAACAAAATTTGTATCTCCATGAACCACAATTGCTCCAAAAGCCCAGTTAATCATTCCACAAACTGTTAAATAACCAAAGACCAAAATGCCAGCCGTGACGACCTTTCCTTTAAGGAGTTGATAAATTTTTTTCATAGCTGTAAATCCATAAACAGGCTCAAGGACCGAGATGACACTAGCAAGGTGCCATAGGGCAGTGATATAGACATGGACGAAGAGAAAAAGGGTGAAAACTAGGACGAGGGAGAAAAAGAGAAGCATTCCATTGCCAATGTCGATTGCCAGGACAATAAGCACAAGGAGAATGATGAAAACAAGGTTATAAACCAACATAAGGAGGGACACCCAAATGAATGTGTGGAATAGACGACAAAAGACCGAGGGAATAGCAGACATGGTGGAGGAGAATGTGACCTGTTTGGCTGTGTAAAGGGACGCAACCGTGAAGACCACTGCAGCAGTGGAAAGAAGAGACAAGGTGAAGAGGAATAAAAGATAACAAAATTGAAAAACGAGAAGAAGAGCCCATTCATGGGATTGGACTTCAAGAGGAGCATTAGGATCTTGGAGGCGCATGAGAATAGGATGAGTGAAGAGTGAGTGAACTAAAATAGCAAAGGATAGAGGAAAGATTAGGGTTAAAGTTATAAGATAGAATGTCCTTGGGTTGAGCTTTGGGATTCTGATTGATTCTACTATTATGTCCATCGAACCAAGAAATTGCATTTCTTCAGGTTGCAAATCCAGTTTGTTGTGTCTTCTTGGTTTTATTTTCCTGCTTTCTTTACTTTTATAAAAATTAGTCCTTCAATTTATATCTTGTCCTGCGTCATGTGTAGACATCTAAGTACATCTTTCATTGCTTTCTCCTTTCATACTTCTCCTTAAGTTGGCCTATGTACAAGAAGATAAAAACTTCAATTTGCTTAGGCTAAACAAACATTAATTTGTATGAGAACCTTCTTTCAATGTCGCCGGGGGGGTGAGTAAAGTGACTAAAATTACATTATTAGCATCTAATCAAATGATAGAAATTCCTAGAAACTCTATTAAAAGGGAAAAAAACATATTTTTAATCCTTGAATGCATGTGGTATGTTGAGAACAAAACCAAACACAAAGTGAAAACCGACTTCAATGTCATGAGTTCATAGCATAACCTGAACAAGTGAACTCTAAAAACAAATTGATAGAACAACTAATGTTACTATACATTACAACATTAAGTTATTTTCTTGGATATTTTATGTACAAGTTTTTGTTTTTCTTCTCCTTGTCTGTTTTTCCCTTGTTTTGAAGAAAAATGGGCCATTAATTATACATGCTTCATTTCTATCAAAATAAATTGATTCTGAATTAGTAAAAATGGAAAAGTATTTTAAGGTATAAAATTGAAACCTTCCATAAGATTCGTGTCGATTCTATTATTTTGAACTCATTCAAGTGATAACAATGTTGCTTGATATAGTCTCATAAGTTTTCTGTCGTAGTTGCAAACTATATATAAGATGTAATTAAATTTTACTCAAAATTAAGTATGCTTAAAGCACAAGACCTATAAAAATTAGAAAATTTTACTTAAGTTTGATTCAAACCATTTGAATGATTAATGTTCAATATGACACTAATGAGATATGAAGGTCATGAAAGTAGAAAGATATGATCTTTCATTTGGTGGCAACTCACCGCTAAAATAGTTGAATAATTAAAGAATACAATTTTATTTTATATGACATGACTTTATTCAGTATAGTGATTCACAATCAACTCATTTGTATTGAATTGGTGGAATCTCTTGAATTACTTTGCATTAGGTGATAAAATGTATCCTTACTTTGAATTGTATTGAAAAATGACATCTATTCATAATGCACAATCAACTCATTTGAACGTCGTTCTTCCTTAGAATCTCTTTTCTCCTGCTTTTTATTATGTAATAATATTATTCTTCTTTATAATTTCTTCTTCTCTTATTACAATTTATTATATATAAACCTAGCATTAAATTCACATAAACTCTCAAATCATATGTGATATATTTCTATGCCCCATGAGTTCTTTAAGCCTTCCCCTATATAAAACTTAATTTCACATTTTCACCATACATATAGTAAATGCCCTGATATATATACAAATATAAATTATCTCACACCAAGCGAATATAGATGTTGATATTGACAATGAAAACCCATAAACTCTATCCAACACCCATGAAACATATGTGACCAACTTTTAATTCCATAATATTGGTGAAAACAGTTGTGTTATAATGTGAAATCCATTTCCATGCTCCTGCTACATTTAAATTATATTAATAAACACTGAACAAGCATAATCAATAATCAAGGCAAATACATGATTCAAATGCAAACAAAACTAATAAAACTAAGATTAAAAAAAAAGGGCTATATATTACCTGACATTCAATAACCTAGTGAGTGAGATAAGATATGAATTTTTGGGTAATCTTCAAGTTATGAGTTTGGGGAAGAAAGACGAAGACGATGAAATATCGGAAGAAAATGTTAATCGCAAGGATTCTCGGATATGTGAAAAAATAAGAGTATTCTTATATGTAAATATATGGCAAATGTTGCTTTCAAGTGGCAAAATTTAGAACGTCTTACATAGTTACATGGCATACTTGCAATTCTTTTCTTCTCAAGAGTCTCAAATGACATGAAATAAATAAAAAAGGGGAAAAAAAATTTCATTCCAGGGTAAAAATCTCATCTAGATAATTCACAATCAACAAACTCCATGGTCAAGTCTCAATGCTTAAAGTAATCCCAAAACCCTTTCTCAAGCATAAAATAACAACACTACCCTCACCTTAATAGGGAAACTTCACCGACGCCCTTGGCACTATTCGTTATGAATACTCTCATCAACTCAATTGATGGGTCAACTCATACGTGATAACTCAAGAGAGGCTTTCTCTCTCTAACTCAACTCACTCACTTTATCTCTTTGTTTACTTGACTGTTGTTGAAGGGGCTCCTTTTTGTTTGCCAGAAGGACCTCCTTGCATGAAAGGAGTTGTTCATAGCAAGCACCCTAAGTCACCAAAATGCCTAAAGTAGTGAGGAGACCTAAGCTGCAAGAAGGCCCCAAGTTGCTGGAAGCAGGGCCCCTATCAAGAGACCCTGAGCAATGATAGAGCCCCAGGATGCAGGAAGGCTCAGAGTTGCTAGAAGTAGGTGCCTAAAGCCGCCAAGAGACCCAGACTAGTAGGAAGGCCCGAAGTCTCGAGAAGGCTCCAAGTTGCCAAAAGCAGTCACCCCAAGCCGTTAGAAGAACTCGAGTACTGGGAACTGGGAAGGTCCCATAGGAAGACCTTGAATCACATGAAGCATCTACCTTGGATTGCCAACCTATGCTTCATTAACGCTCTAGTATCCTTGAACTCTCCAGCCCAAATGTCTAGCATATGTTAGATGGCCACATGACATAAAGGTTTACAAGGCCCAAGGAACATAAGTCTAATCCAACTCATCAATTCCTGCTTGTAAATCACTTCCTCCTAAATCCAACCTTTTATTCTTTAGAGGCAAATGAAACGTTTTCTCCAAGGGTGATCGAATCATTTTTAGGTGGAAACATTTTTCCATTGTGAAAATTATTTATTTAGCAAGTTTTTCATTTAAGGTGTGTTTAATGGGGATGAAAACCATTTTCTAGAAAATAATTTTCCCATTTTCTGGTGTTTGGTGGACACAAAATGGGGGAAATCATTTTCCGTCCTCCCTATGTAAATCATTTTCCTGAGTCCAACCCTAAGAAAACTTATTTTCCGAGCCCAAGTTAATCTCATAGTCTGCTTCCTCCTCCTCCCATGTCTACCCTAACCCTACTCGAGTACCCCTAATGCTACCTCTATGACACTAACTACTCCATTGTTGCCTCACAATCGCTATTATTGTCAAACAAGATATCTTCTTTCTCATCATTTTCCAGGAAAATGGAAAATGCACCAAACAACTAAAAATATCAATTGAAAATTCATTTTCTAGGAAAATCATTTTACAAGGTGAAATGTTTATTTGATTATCATTTTTCAGTTTTATTTTGTTCTAAAAACGTCAACTTATATATGTTTCAACTTGACGATAGGATTGTATTGGATGCACTAGCGGCTTACATATAGTGACATGCATTCCTAAGAATGAGCAGTTGTCTTATAGAGGAAGGAAAGAGCCTACTACATTTGAAGTTATGGAACATGCGACTTAAACATGTGTTTCACATTTGCCTCAGCTGGGTGGGAAGCATCAACACATGCATGCTTTTCTACATGCGATTGAAACACCAGAAGTGAATTTTCCAAAGTCACTAGAAGGTATGATTCAAATTTTAATCTGACTTCACCATAATGTCTCCCTCTGAAAACACATAATTTTGTTGTTGTTAGCCCTACCAATCCCATTGGCAGGACCTTAACATAATGCACCCGCTGGGTTGACATGTTTTGAATTGGAAACCCAAAATTCTATGCCTAGATCTTTCCTTGACTGTTTAACATTGGAAGGCCTTGATAAGATTTTCATTAGCAAACATCAATATGCATTCTACGCTAATTCCTATATGGTAAGATTTTGAGTAATTGATTTGAAATGTGTGCTAATTGATTCTTACCTTATTTGTCTAGATTGAGACCAAACAATTATGGAGAGAATTAGAATCCTTGTTGGAATGATGTAGTTTATTTTCATAAGGATTTTGGAGAACGTCAATACGTAAATTGTTCTGTTGTAGTATTCGGGGTTTTAGAAGTAAGGGTTGTTGTATCCACATGGTTGGTGTGTCAGGTTTAGGTAATTGGTTTGGTAAGGTTCAAAGTTGAAATCAGTAAATAATGAATTAAAACAAGAATTAACCTAAACATGAAGGAAATTAAAACTGCAAATAAAATTCATAACTACGAGCGCAATTAAAAGTAATGACTAAAGACTAAAACTTCTAATCAAATTTAGCATGAACAAGAAATCGAAACTAAAAAGGGAATTCATATTCAAGAAAGTAAATAATAGCAAGAACATAAAAACTGAATTGAGTACTGAATTTAAGACAGAAAACATTAACCTGAATTTCTTCACTTCGTTCTTGAACTCAAATCACGAACTTCCTTCCGAACAAACAAGAAAGGTGTGATTTGGATTACTAAGACTGCTTGAACCCTCCTGTCACAAGAATTCGAGGAACCTTATCATACTCTTCACTAAAAAGTGGAATTTGTGTGGAAACTAATACTAACAAAATTGAAATCGCGGAATTGAAAATAACTGCGAATGAAAGCGAGAAGGAAATGAGAAATCAAAAATTAAAATTGACTTGAATTAAACTTTAAAGAAAGTAAATTACAATGGAAGAAAAACAGGAAAGAAAACTAAAGGAATATAAACTAAACCCAAGGATGCTGAAAAACTAAAGAAAATTAACTAAAAACTAATTCTAAAACTAACTAAAAACTAATTCTAAAACTGATCTAATGAAAAACTAAAAGATAAAAACTAAGATGTTCTCCCTCGTATACACGGAGACTATTTATAATGAGAGTAAAAAGAACAAAGAAAACAAAACCCTAAACGTGAAAAATAGCGGCGCATCAATAATTAAGACGTTGGTAGCGGGAAACAGGCACTAGCAGCGCCTTGAAAATTTCTCCCGTATTCAATTTCTGACCAGGGCATTGGGAGCGGGGGAACTAGCGATGGCAGCGTCTTGTGATGAAGACTTGATTTACGAGGAAGACGCGAGTAGCGGGTGCTGGCCGCTGGCAGCGTTTCCCGTATTGCGTGATGGGTTCTATTTGGAAGGAGCGTTGCCCGCGTTGGACTGGCGCTACCAGCGGGGTGTTGTTACTCTTTCTTTCATTAGCCGATTTTTCCATCTTTTCCATTCTTTCCTTCATCTTCTTTCTCATTTTTCTTGGATTCACTTGGATTTTCCTTAATTTCTGCAAAATATGTTAATATTCAAACCAAGTGAAGGAATTACAAGCAAAAATATTTAATCTACGGTCTTAATTCGGCTCGAAATAAGACCGAACATAAATATGGAAAGAAAGCTTGATTGATTACGATGATTTGGAGCACACAAATATGAGAAGAATCAGACACCTAAAGGGAAGATTGCAGTAGACTCTTACATGGAATCAATTCTGGAAAAGTCAAGCTCTAAGTATGGAAAGAAAAGCGAGATGGATTATACTTGCTATATCGACTGAAAGTTTCTTCCAAGCTGAACAAAGTCCCACATTCACCTCACCTTTTGGCTATATAAAGATGACGAAGACAAAGGAGAAAAGTGAGGGAAATACTCTACTCCACAAGAGAGAAGAATCGTGACTCCACATCTTTAATCTCAAGTATCATTGTCATTCGTCTAAAAATTTACTTATCTAATGGATAAAGTATTAAGTGACTTGGAAAATTCGCTTGGGTAGCTACATGCTATGTTACCTGGACTCGGGACACGGGTGTCTGACACTGACATGGATCCAAGTGTCCAACACGGCATCCCCAAAAATTACTGACATGGGGACACGATATCTAAGGGTCCGACACGGCATGAGAAACACAACCCCTAAGTTTCATAACATATAATTCCAAATGGTAGGCACCAACTTTTCAGTATTCCAAGTTATCAACACAGTTTTTACACTTTCCAAATGGTAGGCTTATAAACACAAAAATTCCATGTTGTAGGCTTCTTAGTTAACTGCCGTTAACTATCATTAAAAAAAATAAAAACTAGGTAAAAAACTAGAATTTTCCAAATTTTCCAAAACCCATTACTCTCAATATCGTAACTGAAATTGAAGGGGTGGAGGACGGCCTGGAACTACAAGAATTCCTATTTCCTTGAGATTTATTAAGACTCTCCAACACGTTGCCTAGCATTATTTATATAAAGGGAAATAAATGCATCTAGGATGATTTGTCACAACTACATACTCCACATCATTAACAGAGACAAATATAGAGAAGAGTTGGCTTGCAGCAATGGGGTGCAAATATGCACTGGTCAATCTGTTCATCCTATTATCATTAGCCCTTAAATTGGCCAAATATTTACCCCATAAATTGGCCAGATTTCATATCAATTTTAGACAAATGATGAAAAATTTACCCAATAAATTGGCCAATTTTAGACACTAAAACCCTAAAAGTTTCAACAAAACATGCCTCAAAACGACGCCTGAGCAAGCAACGACAGCGAGAGACCGCCGACGACCGACAAGTGCGGCCGACGTCGACAAACCGGACCACCGGAGTCGTTCTTCAGTCCCAGTTCTTCAGTTTTGGACCTTCGTTCTTTAGTCCCAGTTCCCAGGGCGTCGTTCTCGTTCCAGTCAAGCGACAACGGCGACCGGACCACCGGCGAGCGACGACGGCAACCAGCGACGGCGACCAACGACGGCGTGCGACGGCAGCAGCGTCCAGTTCCAGGGCTTCGTTCTTCACCCCTTCAGTTTCCAGTTTGTGATATTAAGAGTAATGGGTTTTGGGAAATTCTAGTTTTTTACCTAGGTTTTTTTTTTTAATGATAGTTAACGACAGTTAACTAAGAAGCCTACAGTATGGAATTTTTGTGTTTATAAGCCTACCATTTGGAAAACGTGAAAATTGTGTTGACAACTTGGAATACTGAAAAGTTGGTGCCTACCATTTGGAATTTCCCTTAATTATATTAAAAGTGAAATATTAATTATTTTTTTTAAAGGCATCCTTATAAATTGTAAACCTAAAAATAATTTAATTTAGGAAGTTTGGACGCTAATATACTAAACTTTTGGGGTATTGGACAATAATGCACTGAACTTTGACCTTGGACAATAATGCACTGAACTTTAGGGGGTGTTGGACAATAATGCACTCGAGACAATTTCGATGGTGGCGAACTTGCTGAAAATCTTACGTGACAGACCGAGAAGATAAATATTTTTGGACCAATTCATCTCCTCCACCCGCTACATAGGACTGCCACCAAGTTAGCCATTGCCAAAATCATATTGAGTGCATTATTGTTCAACACCCCCCCAAAGTACAGTGTATTATTGTCCAAGGTCAAAGTTCAGTGCATTATTGTCCAATACCCCAAAAGTTCAGTATATTAGCATCCAAAAACCCTTTAATTTAAGTTGATTTGATCTATATAAAAGACATAGTCAGCCCAACTTTTAAAAGCCCAAAAAATTTTATGCCACTTTAATTTTAGAATAGTCAAAATAAAAAGGTAGAAATGATTAAAAAAAACCCTAGGCCCAACTCAGATTCACAGCTCACGCCTCCCCCAGTCCCCTCCCCTCCTCCTTCTCTCTCCTCTATTTCTGAAGAAATGAACGATGCACTTTGGGAGAGATTCTGTCAACGAAAATGCACTTCCAGCGATCGGAACAGGCGAATTCTGGCTGGAGAAACCCCACCAGTGGGGTCGCACAGTCAACTCGACCAAAACCCCTCAACTACCACCTCGAATACCCACCAATTGGTTGTTCAATTGTTCGATCTAGGGTTTGCCGTGACTAGGGTTTCGTTCTTTGGCTGTGTCTCACGACTTCCCCCAATGTCCGCCACGGATCCCGTGTCCGGATCCGTGTCGTGTCGTGTCGACCCTGGTACGGCAGCCCTAATTGCCGAGTCCAGGTAACGTAGGCTACATGTTATTAATGCTTAGTGAGTTGTAGATCCAAGGGGCGTGTCTCCTTGATTGAGTTTTGTAAGATTTCCTTGGAGGTACTCAAGGGAGTCGAGATTGATAGTAGATTGTACTTTTTAAGTGAATAAGAAGTGAAGTGGTTCAAAATCCTAATGAAGAGAAGCTTAGGTCCGGTGACGTAGCCCTGTTTGTAAGGGTGAACATTGACCAAATCCCTGTGTGTTCTTTTCTTTATTTTTTCCTTCCAATCTATGTTTTTATGCCTTGACCTTGGCTGCGCCAAGGAGATTAACTAACGTGTGTGTTAAGTCTTGTAGTCCTTGATAGGGGTGGCTATAACCGGTTAACCGCATTTGCGGTTAACCATAATGCGGTTTACCGCTTTTGAGGTTTTTGGATTTTGAAAACCTAAACCGCATTATGCACTTAACCGCTTTTGAAATCTGAAAACCTAAACCAAACCGAAACCGCCATTTGGAAGCAGTTAACCGCATTTAAAATCATGAAACCTAAACCAAACCGAAATTTATACAGTTAAACGCATTCTATACACGGTTTATGCTTACATGGAAATTTACAAAATATTTATGGAAGTAAATGTGACCATATTGCTAATAAATTCACATCTCGATACGCCGCTACTTGCCTCTGCCTTTGAAAATTGAAGCTATGAATATTCATCAACCAACATCAAGTCATCACATACTTAGTCCATAAATTCCAAGTATCTAACAAACCGGGATGGGTTGAATAAACAAGTTCAACACCTAAACCGGTTAACCATTTTAGAGAAATCCAAAACCTAAACCTAAACCGATCAAAGCGGTTTGGTTAACCTGAATCGCTTTTACACAAAAACAATTCGGTTAACCGCTTTTACGGGTTTGGTTTTACCGGTTTTGCGGTTCAAGTTTCGGTTTAGGTTTAATGTGGCCACCCCTAGTCCTTGACCCTTCCCATTAGTGTTTTCAATTGATATCAGAGCGGGTCTACATTTGAGGGCTTAACCACCTTGTGGAAAAAATCACGGAAGATTATGAAAGCAACAAGATGAGTCAAGGATATTTAATCATCAAGGATATTTACACAATCAGTAGTAAGGACATTGATAGAGTACAATTTTGAACACACTTCTTATGTCCTTCATCTTGCACAAATCCTAAGGTATATCATCTATAAACTGTTCATAAACTTTATTTACTCATGGTATGAAATAAGGGGGATCATGTTTCTTAGTTCTAACAAGTTTGTTAAGTTGTTATAAGACATGAGAGACAGTTGCTACGTTAAGGGGGAGCAACACATATTTTTTATGAAAGTCAAATGGGGGAGAATTATTATGCTACTCATTGAATTCTGTCTATCATTTAGAAAGGGGGAGATTCTTCGCTCTGCCAATCCCCTTGACAAGAGACATTGAGAGAATGCTTTCACTGGCTTGATATGTTTTGAATTGAAAAGCCAACATTCAAAATGGATATTACTAAATCGTTCCAATACTTTACTAATTATCCTAGTAATTATCTTCCTGATTATTTTTGTGTAATTTGCTGCGGAGGATATTTGAACTATTTGTGGAAGGAAGTAGAAGAAATCACCTATGTATAATATGGTATCATGTGGCAAGATTAATATCAATTAAATCTGAAGATTCTTTATTTATGGAAGGAAGTAGAAGAAATCACTTATCCCTGGATTTTATATTCTTTATTTTTTCTTTCAATCCTTGTTTTTATGCCTTGACCTTGGCTGCGCCAAGGAGACTGACTAACGTGTTTGCTAAGTGTTTTCGTCCTTGACCCCTCCCACTAGTGTTTTTAGTTGTGTTTCTTTTAATGTACTTAGGTCATTACTGTTTAGTTGATAAAGGATATCCGGACAAAAAAAGGGACCTGGTACCATACTCAAGGTTAAGATATATGTATCACAACTTCAAAATGAGACCCAAACAATTCACAAGAGGCCTTTAATCATATACAATTTTCCTTTCGAAGTTGTTTTGAGATGTCATTTGGAGTTCTAAAGCAAAGATGGAGGGTATTGAATCGAATGTCTTAGTTTAATGTGATACCCAAATAAGGACTAATGGGGCGACACTCGCACTACACAACTACATTCAACTGAGTTCATCGAGCGATCCAATATTCCAATTGCTTGAGCAGTATCGAAATTACATACCTGTTGATGAACTCTCGGTTGGTAAATTATTGAATGAGGATAATGTTAGGTGCAAATCTGAAATGAAGGAAGTTTGTGATCAAATTGCTAAGTCATTGTGGCTAGCTCATTCGAGAATGTAATTAGTTTGGTTAGTTTCAAATTCAATAGTATCCAAATTTTATATTTCAATTAAAAACAATTTATTCCATTTACTTATCAAAAAATTACTCGGAGGTACCCCAATATTTGGGAAAATTATTTTTCAGTATCCCAAATTTTCAAAACTCATTTTGAGGTACCCTTACTTTTTGGGTTAGTAATTATTTGGTGCTTTTTTCGGCTATCAATTTATTAAGTGACCGAAATACCCTTATTCTTTTTCTTTAAGGGTATTTCTTAAAAAAAAGAAAAAGAAAGATAAGGGTATTTTGGTCACTTAACCAAATTGATGATCGAAAAAGCACCTAATAATTTCTAACTCTAAAAGTAAGGGTACCCCATAATGAGTTTTAAAAAGTTGGGGTACCTGAAAAACATTTCACCAAAAGTTAGGGTACCTCCGAGTAATTTTTTGTTTACTTATTGTTGATGAATTTGAAGTTATGCTATTTGTTTGTGGGTTCATGCAAACTTGGTAAATTATTTACTTTTCTATTGTGCTTTGTCTTTGATTATAAAGTCATTGTTGGTGTAAAAACAACAATAGTGATAATAGCAACTAACAACAACAACAACAATAATAATAATAATAACAACAACAACAATAATAAAAGCAACAACAACAACAATAATAATTATATTAATATAGATATAAATATTAATTATATCATTTTTTAGTCATTTAACATTAATCAGTTAATCCAATAACTAATTTCACTTAACACATTCCTTACAAACAACTACTTTAACAACTATCAACTATTCGATAATTTGTAACAACTAATGATTTGGAAGGAGTCCAGTAGTCACAAGAAAAGGAAGAGATTTCCAACATAGGAAACCAAAACTATAGCAGACAAAGCAATAGCTACAGGAACGAGGAAGGGGAGAAACAAGTATATGGGAATTTGGAACTATTCTCGATTTCTATTGAACATAGTGAAAAATTTAGAAAATGCATTAAAAGGGGAATACCAAGGGGAAAGTCAGCTCCCAGGACAAATTGAAAGCTTTGGGGAAATCAGAAGGAAAATAGAAAAAAGAGAAGAGGAGATTGGAAAGGACATTGGTGTGAGATTTCTGGAGAAAAGGTGGCAGACAAATGAAAAATAGAAAGCGACAGGGGAAGAAAGAAAAAAAAAAGGAGAAGAGGAGGCAGCGAGGAAATAGAAGTAGGGAGTCTTACAATGAGATTAGAAGTGTGATCAAGGCATTGGAAGCATAAAGGAGGGTCAAACAAATACGAGGAAGCATAAAGGAAGTCCTACAATGAGAAACTATTCTCTAGGCCATTAGTAGGAGACTAAGTCTTGGGGCATTAACTGCTAAATGAATGGACATGGGGCAATTTATTGTGACAGGTGGTAGAATGGTAGAGCCAAAAGCATTGCAAGGGACTTATCGTAGCATGCAAAGAGTGGAGGTCTTTTAACCGTTGGACTATGTTGGCTTGTTGGGCACTCAACTTTTTTCAATTATCGATAGTGGCTTAAACTAGGCACAATGAGGTGTTTTATCATATCATAACTCTTTTGGCTTTTGCTTTGCTGTCAATATGAAGGATAGCTAATTTGCAATTTTTGGTTGATGATAGATTATCATGGGACTCATTTTTGCCTTTTGAATGTTATGCATGTAATGATGCTTAGGGACTAGCTCTTCTTATGAGCTGAATAAATTGGTCTCTTAAACACAAATTATCGAAAAAAAATAAACTATCTACTACCCCAAACGCTATCCACAACATAAACAATTATACGCTACTAATATACTATTTTCGCTGATAAAGCCAATATGTAAGTAAGTAAAGTAGGGAAGATAAGTACAATTGTGTAATTAGTGGTAGGTAAGGTAGTGTATCTTTCACATCACTTAGATAGAGGAAAGGAAAACAATATGCAGCTTTAAAGGTTGACATCAGTAAAGTGTATGACAGAGTTCATTAGGATTTTGTGGAGGCGGTGCTCCGTAAAGTGGGTTTCCCGGATCATTGGGTCAGCCTGATTAGCCAATGAACCAGATTGTGCCCACAACGAGGCTAGGACATGGTGATCCGTTGTCGCCATATTTATTCATTATATGTATGGAAGCTTTGTCATCGTTAATCTAGGGAGAAGTAGAAAGGGGTAATATCAAAGGGGTATAAATTGCTAGATGGGTACTGACAATGTCTCACCTGTTCTTTGTGGATGATGCTTTGTTTTTCACTAAGTTGGAAGTTGTTGCGTGTTTGATGCTCAAGAACACCATTGACAAGTACAATTATGTTTCTGGGCAAATGATTAATGTTAGGAAATCCTCCATGTGTTTCTCTAAAGGGGCTACATCGGATGATAAGGAGGGGATGAGGGTGATCTTTGGCTATCCGGAGGGTGGTTTCTTTGAAGGGTATTTGGGGGTCACAACAGTTACCCCAAGAAGGAGAACGGACCATTTCGACTTTGTGGTGAAGGATGTTAAAAAACGGCTAGAGGGGTGGAAGGTAAGGTTGTTGACACCGGCTAGGAAGGTTGTTCTTATAAATGCGGTACTGATCTCCCTTCATCAGCATATCTTCAGTATATACCTGATTCCGAAGCAGGTAATCTCTAAAATTGTGTCCCTCGTTTTGAATTTTTTCTAGGGAGAATCGGATGGGTCTTGGTTTGTTCATTAGAGGAGTCAAGAGAAGGTCTTCAGACCAAGAGGGGCTGGAGGATTGGGAGTTAGACATGTTGGGAGTCTGAATAAAGCTCTAATGCTAAAATAGAGTTGGAGAGTCCACAATAACTCGCAACTGTTGATTGCAAGGATTTGGAAAGCAAAATATGGTCACCATGCGCTGGTGGAGCTTCCGAAAAATTATAAAGCCCCCTCTACATGATCCCAATTTTGGAAAGGGATGTGTCAAGTTGTTGTCAATAGTAGACATAAGTTTAGATGGAGTGTGGGAGACGGAAGGCATATACCAGTTTTGGATTCAAGATGGATCCCAACCCAGAGGATTCAGCTGAGAGAGGAAGGCAGAAGAGGGGAGTTGGAAGATACTGTTGTGGCTCAGCTGACAAGGAGGAATGGGGATACAGTGGAGTGGGATGAGGATATGTTAAGAGGCTATTTTGGGGAGAGCATGATAAACTCGATTTACAAAGTTTTTCCCCCACATATGGAATGGGAGGATCGCCTGGTCTAGGAAGGGAAAAGTTCGTCTGAGTATACTATTAAAGAAGGGTATAATCATTTCTTTATGAGAGATTATGGTGGGAGTAACCCTTCTAATGACGAAACAAAATTCTGGAAATGCTTTTGGCATACAAATATGCCTCCAAAGTGGAAGTTTTTTGGTTGGAAGAATATTGTTGATGCTTTACCAACTTGAGAGACACAGATTGAAAATAGGGTTTGATTGTACAGGAGATTGCTTCTGTGGACAGGGAGTCTAATCGGTAGATCAAAGATTTAGGTTATATGCTATAGATGATAAAATGTGGAAAGGATCGGATCTGGGTATCAATCCATTGATAAATCACAATGTGGGCTGAATGGAATGGTTGAAGGGTTGGCTTCGCTTACTCCGGGGAAGAGGACTGAAGGATTTGATCAGATAAGGAGATTCTTTAGTATTATGTGGGCTATTTAGAAAACAAGAAATGTTACATGTATGGAAGGAGAAAAAGTGGACGACCTATTGCTGGAGGACAAGCTGAAGAAGATTAATGAGGAGGAGCTTGATTGGTTGAAAGGAAAAGAGAGGACTGGCCAGGGGAAAGGATGGACATCGACACCGAGGGATAACAGGTTTGTGGGGGTAACAGGAGGGAGGACGGTGGGGAGGAAGGGAACATACACCAAAACGCAATATAGGTGTTCATGGTGGATGGTGCTTATGATAAAAAAGAGGGTATGACGACGGGTGCGTGGGCTCTGAGGCAGAACGGACACATCCTGGGGAGGGTGCGGAATGGTGTTGAGCGGAGTCAGCCACTCAAGCCAAACTGTTTGTTATGTTCCTTGCGTTGCTAGAAGCTAAACGTCGAGAGTTCACTGAGGTGATCATTTGGTTGGACTCTAAGTCGAGGGTGAACATGTTGAAGAAACCACTCGAGGCACCGGTGGAGTGTAGAAGCTTAGCAACTTTGTGTGTTAAAATTTGTGAAGGCTTCATTAAGGTTACGGTGCTCAAAGTGAGCAGGCAGGAGGCTCAACCGACACATAGCTTGGCGAAACAAGCGAAACAGAGGGGTTCGCGTTCTCGGCATTGAACTATTTTCTTTACTCTTTACGTATTGTACGAATTTGTGTTTGTTCTGTGTTGTCTTATTTGGCAAAAAAAAAAAAGAATTCTTAAATATATATTTTACAATTTTTAATAAGATAATGTAAATATAAGTCACACCACTTATTAAATATATCAATGTTTTAATATATATTTTATAAGGTACTTTCGGTAGTGTAAGTGAGGAAAGTAAAAAAAGGTAAGATAAGTAAATGTATATAAGGTAAGTAATTTCTTACCTGTTTGGTTTAGCTCTTTTAGAACTTTTAAGGATCAAAAGCTGAAATTATGTCAAACATAGAAAATAACCAAAATAACTTTCAACTTTTGAAGAGCTAAATATAGCTCTCACAAGGCAAAAAAGGAGACGCTACAATTTTGGGATTCTGGATTTTGCTTATAGGGAGCTTGGAAAGAATTTAATAATTTTTATTGTATTTCCAAAATTATCCACAATCTTTTCCTTTTATGCTAATTGCAGGACATATACACACACACACACATATATATATATATATATATATATATATATATATATATATATATATATATATATATATATGTATGTATATATGTATATATCATATATATATATATATATATATATATATATATATATATATATATATATATATATGTATATATGTATATATCAGTTCACTGTATATCTGTAGCATTTTAATAGAAGTTGTAGTAAAATTTTCGTAGTTTTGTTTTGAGGAAAAAAATTCTCATAGTTATTTTCTAACGCAATTGATGTTTATTTACTAATTTTAATTTTATGTACATATATGAAACCATTTTTTTAGTGCAATAAATGTCAAGGAATTAATTAAATGTATACATTCAGTTTTAATTTATTGTCATAACATATACTTGATGTAAAATTTTACATAAATAGTTAATTTTAAAGTTAACAATATTATGTACACTAGTATTAAAAATCATAAAAAGTTTTAATAACAAAAGAAATGGATTATTAATATTAATCATTATAAAAGGGTAATTATTATGGTAATATTAAAGGGTTTTTGGCTCAAAATAATCCGAAATTAGAGGTAAATGGCTGAAAATAATCCAAACTAGTGATGGCAATGGGGCGGGGAGTCCCCGAACCCGTTGGGGCCCCGCCCCGCTCTAGGGAAAAATCCCCGCCCCCATGGGGGATGAGGACGGGGACGGGGACGATTTTCCAAAATCCGCTCGGGGACGGGGCGGGGATGGGGACAAAATTTTCCCCATCCCCGTCCCCATTTTCCCCGCCGAGGTGAATTCCCCGAACCCGATTACTCTTCGTCGCCTACCATTTTACTATTGTCGCCCACCTTTTCATTCATATTTCCAGTTATGCCCTTCACCCTCATAATCTCACTCTCCACCTTCTCTCTTGTTTCTCTCTCTAAAAACGCTCTAAATCAACCATGTCACCACATCAAGCTCTTCTTGGGGATCGAAATCGACGAAATTCTTGTAAGTTTTATGTGTTTACAATTGATTAATTTGAATTAGAATTTTGAAAAAAAAAATAGGAAAAACAACTTTTTTTCCGGAAATGGCACGGTGCCTCATGCCGATCCTGGCATCGGCCGCGGTGTTGCCGCATAAACAGTGCAGCACCACCACGGTACGGCCGCACTGTTCACGCGGCAACACCGCGGCCAATGCCGAGATCGGCGTGCGGCAATACCGTGGTACTGGTACAGTTTTTCATGCGGCACCGTCCAATTTTCCGGTCGATTTTATTCCTGGAAATGGCACGGTGCCGCATGATCAGTGCAGCACCACCACGGTACGGCTGCACTGTTCACGCGGCAACACCGCGGCCGATGTCGGGATCGGCGTGCGGCAATACCGTGGTATTGGTACAGTTTTTCATGCGGCACCGTACAATGTTCCGGATTATTTGACGAAATCAAACTTTTATAAAAAAAATTACAATTTATAAACTAACATCCTCTTTTTGAGATGATTTCCCAACTTCCTTTGACATTATAGATACAATTTCAAAAACCAAACACAATTTTAGAGAATTTTGAGAGAATGTGGTTTAGAGGATTTGAGAGAATGAGGAAGAGGAGAGAGAGAGGAGAGAGAGAGGCAGGGGTATGGAATGTAATTTGGGGGGCTACATTAGTAAAATGGTAGGCGACGAAAATCAAAGCCCTTCCCCGAATCCCCATCCCCGAAAATGTTAAAATTACCAAATAACCTTTATTCAAATTTAATATATATATTAATGGGAAGGACAAAGTATTAATTTTCCAATTTATTCTCATTTGTTGATGTATTATTGTTTGATTTTGATGTATTATTACTTAAGCAAGTTAAATACGTTGTATTTCGAACATGTTAAAAATCGGGTTCGATTAAAAACCGGATCCGATTAAAATTTTGTTAAATTTAGGATAATTAAAAAAATTCCCCGTTGGGGATAGAGAATCCGCGGGGATGGGAATGGGGCAAAAATCATTCCCCGAAGCGGGGATGGGGATGAGTTTTGAGAGCGGGGACGGGGGTATACTCCCCCATCCCCGATCCGCCCCGTTGCCATCCCTAATCCAAACTAACTTTTTGGCTGAAAATAATCCAAACGTTTCATCTATTTACTCTGACTAAACCATAGTTGAATTTCGATGTCGCAAAACTGACTTGACGCTTTTAAAAATTTCAAAGATACAGTGGGTTAATATTTGGTTTAGTCCGTTTTTATTATTTTCAGTCGAGTACGAACTTTTCAAGGGCGCCAAGTCAATTTTGCAACGTCGAAATTCAATTATGATTTAGTCAGAGTGAATAGGTGAAAAGTTTGGATTATTTTCGGCCAAAAAGTTAATTTGGATTACTTTCAGCTACTTACCTTTGACTTTGGATTATTTTGAGCCAAAACCCCAATATTAAAAGTTGAAGCTTTTATGAAATGATTAAACAAACACTTGGAAACTGTGATTTTTAAAAGGACTTTTGAAAATACATTTATCAAACACCTAACAATTTCTATAGAATGAGTTTTTCAGAAACTGTTTCCGAAAAGGATTTTTTTTAAAAGGAATTTTGGACGCTAATATACTGAACTTTTGGGATATTGGACAATAATGCACTGAACTTTGACATTGGACAATAATGCACTGAACTTTGGGGGGTGTTGGATAATAATGCACTCGAGACAATTTCGACGGTGGCGAACTTGGTGATAATCTTACGTGACAGACCGGAAAGACAAATATTTTTGGACCAATTCATCTCCTCCATCCGCTACATAGGATTGTCACCAAGTTAGTCATTGCCAAAATCATATTGAGTGCATTATTGTTCAACACCCCCCAAAGTACAGTATATTACTGTCCAATGTCAAAGTTCAATACATTATTGTCAATACCCCAAAAGTTCAGTATATTAGTATCCAAAAACCCTTTTTAAAAAGTTGAAGTTCAGCCAAACATGCACAAAGACTAATTTGCATATTGTACAAATTGAATCTTTTTTTTTTCTCATTTTTCTTGATAGATAGCTAGGGCCTTCTATATACTCCCTCTGTCCCTTTTTTAATGTCAAATAAACTCACTTTTTATAAATGAAAATTCTACCATCTTGAAAATATGGTGAAAAAATTATGTATGGACAAGTGTACCCCTTATCAAGGGAAAAGATGAATAAACGAGAATTTTAAAAGGTGAAATAAAAATTTGATTCATTAATTAAGGGTAATATAGGTATTTTAATTATTGGAAATGTAAATTTGACAAATAAAAAGGGACAAAGTAGTTAAGAAAATTGACACTCATTAAGGGACAGAGGTAGTAGAAATGTTAAACTAAATTAACTAAATTGAACCAGACTTAAAAGAAAAAAACCTGACTAAATTGAAACAATATTTTCCCGGATATATTTTAAAATTTTATATTTCAAATGAACCTATAACTCATACCAAAAACAAAAATACAATGATTATAATTTTTTTTTGAACGAATACAATGATTATAATAAAAATAGTTGGATAATCACAAAAATTTATTTATGATGTTTTAAACATTAAATTTGATTAGCTTTATAATTAATATCCTCAAAAAAATTATAAATAAATTGATTCTTAATGCATTTAAGGTATAAATTTGGAAATTTTAAAATTCAGTTAGCCCCTTTTAATTTTTCAATTATCCAATTTTTTTATTTCCCTTGGTACAATTGATGTTTTCCCCCCCAAGTCAGTTGAATATTTTTTATTAATAGAAATAGAATACATTAGTTAGAACATATAAATTAGGGAAATTGGAATTTAATAAACCAATCTTTGGGGGTCCTTTGAAAAAACGAACCAACCTTGAAAATTAATTTATAACGAACTAACCTTGTCATGTTGATTTTTCCAGCGAACCACCACCGAGTCTGACTCGTCGGAGATGTGACGTGGCGGCGGTGTTTGCTTAGGTGGAGGGTGTTTTGACCCAAAAAAAAAATGGACAATTTTTTTTGCAGAGTTGGATTAAATAATCCAATTTTTTCTTTTTAAAAAAAATCCACATCCCCTTTGTCTCTCTCTCTTTCTTCCTTTCTCTTTCCTCCCTCTTATTTTCTTCTTCTTCTTCTTTGCTGATGCGCTGGGTTTGAATCTTCAAATTAACCCTTTCTCTTTCTCTCTTTTTCTGTTCCTCTTCTTCAACAACCCCCTTTCTTCTTCTGTTCCTCTTCTTCAAATTAACCCTTTCTCTTTCTCTCTTTTTCCGGGAATTCGGGTTTGAATCTGGAAAAATGGGGAGTAAATGGAGGAAAGCCAAGATGCGCTGGGTTTGAATCTGTGTTACTACGTTCCGAAACCGGTGGAAGACGACGATTCTTTGCCGTCCGGCGAGAGATTGTCCGACGCGGCGTTGCTTTCCGGGCCGGCGACCACCAGAAGTTGGTGCAGCTTGCGATTCTCGAGAAATTCTAGCAGAAGCCGCTCGAATGAAGTCTGATTTTTGCTCTTCAATTCCATCCCAACCCTAACGTTTCAGTCCAATTATTGGTGTTAATTTGGTCGTTTTCTTGCATGAATTCATTTGGGTTTTTTAGATTAGGGTTGATTTATTCATATATTCATTAATCTGTACATTTTAAGTCCAAATTTATGATGTTTTGGAGGGAAACTGTCGTCTACATGAATCGATTCCTTTGGTTCTGGAAAGATGAACTGTAAAGATTGATTGATTGATGATGTTGGTACAAATTGGTTGATATTGTGTGAAATTTGAGCCCTCAGATATGTTAGTGGGTAAGTTTTTTGAAAAGAAAATTTGGGTTGATCTGAGAATATTCCTTGTTCCACCATGGGATTGAGTTCTTGGTAGCGTTCTTGGTGGCGCAGCAGGCGGCGGTGCAACGGCGCGGTAGTCGGACGGCTGTGGGTGGTGGTCGGAGCTAGTGGGGGTGGTGGTCGTCGTTGTTGAGGGCGTCGTCGGGGTGGCAGAAAACAGAGCACAAAAAGGGGCTCGTGGGACGAGTTTTGGTGGTGTGCTGGGCAGCGGGGAGGCCGGTGGATGGAGGTGTGGTGGTCGGAAAATGATATGGAGGAGGCAGGAGGTGGAAGGAGGGAAGAAGAATGGGGAAGGAGCGGGAGGCGGAGGAAGTTGAGGTGGGGTGGTGTGGTGTTCTTTGTGGGTGGGATATCGTGAAAGAAGAAGAAGAAGAAGAAGAAAATAAGAGGGAGGAAAGAGAAAGGAAGAAAGAGAGAGAGAGAGGGGATGTGAATTTTTTTAAAAAAGAAAAAGTTGGATTATTTAATCCAACTCAGCAAAAAAAATTGTCCAATTTTTTTTCTTTTTTTTTTTGGGTCAAAAAAAATCAATAAATCACATGTGAGTTCGTTGTAAATTAATTTTCAAGGTTGGTTCGTTTTTTCAAAAGACCCCCAAAAATTGGTTTATTTGATTCCAATTTCCCTATAAATTAGTATCACAGAAGTAGCAACTTTCTTTCAATTTTTATTCGATTTTACCGGGAAATTCTATAAATTTAACTCTATCCCCTGAGCAATGCCATCACCGTACTTCTGCATTCGCTCGTCATGTTACAAACTCTGTCGCTCTCTCTCTCTCTCTCTCGCTGCGATTCACCTTTCGCTGTGTTGTTGATTCGTTGTAGGTGATCCTAATTCGGTTTGTCGTCGCTCCTTTTCCCGTTTCCCTAATCAATTTTTTTGCTGAAGCTACATTTAATCGTCGTCGTTCTCCTTGCTCACTCCGATTTTTCTGTTTATCTATGGTTCCACTGCTTCTTTTGCCACATTATTCGTCTTCAATTTTGAGTTGGCGTCGTTTCGAATGGTTTCTGGTAATTGGTTAGGGTTTAGACACCGTCCTGATGGGTGCCCTAACTAGCAATCGTAAGCGTCCGATGAATCTTTCAGTTTATACAGTCCTCCATTGTTGAATTCTCCAAGTTCTCATCTTTATAGCAATCAAATTGATACACGCTTGTCCAAAAAACCTAAGATTTCGTCTGTTACTACTACGCCTGAGAAGTCGAATTTGTCACCAAAGAGCATCGCTTCTTGGGTACACCGATACCCTGAACCTACCCGGAAGCCGCCAAGGGAAGTTCACGCTCCCTGTAGAGCATTCGAAACCGTGAAACCTATAAATCCCCAATTCCAAAATTCTATTTAACCCCTTTCTTTTTTTGCTTTGCTACCCGTTTCTCCGGTCTGAATCTCCGGCCAACTCTCTCTCTCTCCCTGGTCGCCGCGGCGGTGGCTTGCCAACGAATCCCTAACTTCGTAATAGGTTGTATTCTGCTTGTGAAGCTCGATTTTTATCGCTGAATTTCTTGATTGATCACTTGTTTATTTTCTGCGGTGTTTCAATTTTCAGGGAATTTCGCTTTATACAGTAATTGATTGATCGTATTTGAAGATTTTTTTGACATGGGTCCTCAGTCAGGAAGTGCTTCCCATGACGACCGGGATTCAGGTTCATTATCAATTCACTCACTCAATTGATACTGGAATTTCTTTCTATGATTCTTGTTCGTTCAAATTTTATTGCTTTTGAACCTGTTTTTAGTTTAATTAGCCCCTGTGTCTTTGATGTGATCTGGGGTTGTTTTTGTTTCGACCTTTCTAGGAATGAGGTGCCAAAGGATGAGAAAATTCTAATTGTGTGCTAAGTTTGAATTGAATTGGTTTGTTAAGGCCAAAGGTTTGCTTGGAAGTTCTATGTCCTACTTAGTGGGATTAAAAGTAGAGAAATAGGAGCTTAAGAGGAAGAACAGTGAGTCCTAGAGTAACTTGATTAAGAGTACGTTGGGATTCAAAAGAAGGAAGATGTTGTCTTTTGAGCTTAACTAGCACCTGGACCATACTTGTACTATAGACTTGGCACTGTGGGGCATTTTATGGGCAGGAAGTTTGTTTTCTTATCATGCATATGGGTTGGTTGCCGGGACTACCATATAATTTGTAGCGCCTGGTCAGTTGCTTATAATAAAGTTCGTAACACCTGGTAAAGTTGTTGCAGACACTCCAGTCTATCTAAATTTATGTGCTTGTTTGGCATATTTTGTTGCTTATATGAGCCTGACAGCAAGGTTGTGTAAAGCCCTTGCTTGATTTCACCAAAAAAGATATGCCCTAGCCAGCATTTACACACATGCCAACTGGCCAGCTGTAATTATCAACATTCCTTGAAAATTTTAGAATAAATGGTAACTGAAGGGCAATGTCTTTGTCTTAAACTGGTGTTACTCATCAGGACTGGATCGACTGATGTCTTTAATTTAATATACGTGGCAGATGACGAGGAAGATTACGATGATGGTAATGGAGGCAATCGACTTCTGGGATTTATGTTCGGGAATGTTGACAATTCTGGTGAACTTGATGTTGATTACCTTGATGAGGTGATAATTCCTGGTTTGCTGAGTTAAATCTCTTCCTTCTAAGCGTAGGAGGCTTATCTAGCTCATGTCATTGTGATGGCTTACTTCAGTATGGGCAATTATTATTTACATTTGGATGTGCTTGCTTGAGTATCCATACAAAGAGAATACATTTATTTTTGCTTGAGTATCATCTTTAATCTATGGTTCTATGCAAGAGATGCTTTTGGACATGCTTTGAATGTTTGTCTTGATTATTACAGGATGCAAAAGAACATCTTGATGCCCTGGCTGACAAACTTGGACCTTCTTTTACAGATATAGATGTATGGAATTCCATTCCTGTTATCTTGCAGCAAGTTGCAAACATTATTCTTTTCATCAGGCCGGCACTAATATTGTACTGTACTAATTCTAGTTGTCAGGAAAATCACCTCAGACATCAGTTGCAACAGCTGAAGAAGGTGATGTACTGGAAATCATTTGCAACTCCGGTTAATTTGTGTCTTCAATGTTGTTGCCTTACATGTTTCGCTGGATGCATTAGATTAGTGGATTTACTCAAGTTTCTCAAGAAATGACTGTTGGATAGTTGGTACATGGTACCCATAATTTTGTGGAAACTGTTTTTAGGTCTCCATGTTCCTAGAATATATTTTAAAATATCCCATAAATTAAGTTAACAATTGCTAGGGGACAAATCCGGGGATTTGAACATGTCTCTTGCGAGGTTTTGGTGAGAAGTTGCTTGAAGGTGTTTGTTGTCAACAAGCATCAACTCTCAAAAAATGAGGGGCATTTTAGTAGTTCAGGTAACCTTGTCGGAGACATGTCCAAATCACCGGATTTGTTCCCAACAATTGTTTACGTGAACTACGGGTACTTTCAAATATATTCTAGAAACATGGGGGCCTAAAAATAGATTTCACAAAACGAGGGGTACCCATCACTCGCTTTTTCCAAGTTTTTGGGGTATATAAATGTTCTCGCTTATGATGGTACTCTTTTTGCCGCACATGCTGGTGTTAACATGCATTAGAAGTGGTTCCTTTTGTTAAAGTTTGTATTAGGACTGTCGAATTTCATATGCCATTGTTCAAGAGATTAAAAAAAAATAAAAATTATTAGGACGTTCGAGTTTCATATGCCATTATTCATTATTCAATTTGAATTGTTCATCCCTGTATACTTCCTATCATAGTTATCCCATACATTGTCTAGGTCATTTGTTCCGGAACACTGACCTGACCGCAAGCTTTTGCACAAATTTAGTCTACTTTTCACTTCAAGATGCTTGTTCCTAGAACGGGAACCATAGGGTTATGTAGCGACCCTGGTAACTATGCTTCTTGTCCATTTTGAGGATCCATGTGGCTGTGAGTGATTCCTAGAATTTTGGAGTGTTTAGAGTTTGATTCTTGGTAATTGATCTCTAGTATATTGTACATTTGTAATTGAGAAGAGATTCACACTTTCTTTTAAAAAGTCCGTTTGTGTCTAAAAACATGAATAACAACACTTGGGATCATGGTTTCACAGGTTTAGGGAGATCAAATAACATGAATGATAAATACGAACATTGAGAAAATTATTTTTGGATGGTAATATACCGACCTTTGAGGGTATTGTATTGTAATATACTGACCTTTACTTTTGGACAACAATATTCCTGACCTTTATACCTAGGTGCGATTATTATACCAGCAATGACTGAGGAGGTGGTGAGCCGATCTCCGTGCTGACATGGCAGGCGGATCATTAGCCACAACCTGTGCTTGGTCTTTTTTAATCATCATTGGAACTCTTTTATTGAGTAGTAGAATACTCTCTAGCAAACTATAGGTTGATTTTGCTGAACATTATCTCGAACAATTTGTTGGTTATAATTTTTGATGAACAATATAACACTCTTTATTGAGCACTAGATTAGTTTTTTGGTGAATGATAGATCTCTGTTTTAGTGAACAATTTTCGGTGGACAAAATTTAATCGGAATAGGAACTTTAAACTCATCGAATATATTTAAGAGAAAACTAAGCAAAAAATTTCTTAAATGAAAAAGGGTACAGAGGTCAAACATTTCCAAAAAAGAAAAACACTGGTAGTTTGCACACTACATACCTGAAGCCTTTAAAACGAAAGGCCAACTTTGACCAATGCTCTGCACTGTTTGTGATGTGAAATTCTGTAAAGTTGGACCGTTCAAACATTATTGAGCTGCACTTAATACTTCCGCTGGGTTGTGGGTTGTTTTCCTAGGCCATGTTTTCTGTGCAGGGCTTGGGCTGGCCGTGGCATCCAATGTAAGAACTGTGTCTGGGCTCAATGTTGGCTGTTGGCACTTGGAATTTCTGGTCTGTTATGTTGAGTTCTACTTATTAGATATCTGATCGATATCATTATTTCCATATAGATTATGATGAGAAGGCTGAAGATGCAGTTGATTATGAAGACATTGCTGAGCAGTATGAGGGCCCTGAAATTGAAGTTGCCACTGAGGAGGATCATTTATTGCCGAAAACAGAATATTTGCGAGTAGGTGTTGCAGCTACATTGGAGCACAAATCATCTGTTTTTGATGACGAAGATTATGATGAGGATGAAGAAACTGGAAAGGACTCTGAGGTTGAGATCCATACCTCTATATTATATATATATATATATATATATATATATATATATCTGTGTGTGTGTGATTGCACTGCTTTTTTTTGTTTTTTTTTTTTTTGTTTTCATGGGTATTGAGTTACTTAATTTGTCCATCAGGAAGAACCTGCAGCTTCTGATGATGCTCGGGAAGCTAAAAATGTCGTGTCACTGCCTGTTTTGTGTGTAGAGGATGGGAAACCTATTTTGCGGTTTTCCGAAATTTTTGGTGTCAATGAACCTTTGAAAAGGACTGGACGCAGGGAACAAAAGTATTTTGTTCCTAAAGGTAATTTTTGTGGTATTTCAGTATCTATTACGTTATGGTGTATTGGAAGGGTATCATGATATGCACTTCTTGACAACCAAAAATCTCAAATTTGGGCAATTTTTCAATGCTTGGGATTGTGGTTGAGTAAAGCAGAATGTATTTCCAAACTGCCCTCGACCTCCTTTTTGTGTAGTGGACAGCAACTTGTGTTTTTCAATATATAGGATCTAACAGAACCAACATCCCTTCAACTTAGGGTTGGCATCAGGTATCCCCAATTAACGGGAGTCTCTACTGGAATATCCTGCTGGGGCTTGCCCGCCGGGGGTGAGGGTTGGTGGTGGTGGTTTGAGAACAACTTACTTTTGACCTCTTCAGACCTCAATGGGTCATAAACCCTTAAAAGTAGTCAACCCAGGCAGCTGGGGTGTTATAGATGCTGTTAAAAATGCACGGAGTTTACAGGGTTATGTTTTACCTTCATCATTTGTGCTTTACAGCCATGTTTCTCCTATTTGAGGTGGTCAGACTACAATAAATGATCTTATGTTGCACCATTCGAAGCATTTGACTTTTCTTGTCACTTTTTGAACATATTACTAACAATTATTTTGCCATTGCTCCTTGTAGACAAGTACATAACTCTTGATTCATCGTTCATAGTTGAGGAGGATGAGGAGGCTTTCCTTAAAGCATCGTGCCAAATGTTTTCTCACAGGATGCATTTACGGGAGGTGTCAGAGGATAATGAAGTGTTTATGGATGAGAACCCAGAGCTCATCAAATTTGATGTGGCTCAGGGAACTCATATTCTCGATGCAAGGAAAGATTCTTGTCTAAGTGCAGAACCAATGAGAAAAGACTTGGCCTTTGACCCATCTGTGGAACAACATTCATGTTTGTCCATGGAATTCTACTCACTTGATCAGCAGGAGTGGGAAGATAGAATTATTTGGGGCAATTCTCCTACTGCAAGTGAGAGTTTTGTTGAGAGCTGTGAATTGTCTGGGCCAGATTCCGAATCTGCTTTTCATGAAGAAAGAGAAATTGTATCAAGGCCTCACAGTAATTTGCCTGCCAACAAAATCTTAGAAGATGAGAAGGCTAATGATTGTCATGTTGGCATGCCTTCCATTTCAGTGGAACCATTTGGTTCTGCAGACTCTGTTACTCAGGTCAATATCTCCTCTGAAACAATTAATCATCCTCAACTTTTGAGATTAGAGTCTCGATTGGAGAGAGATTCTTCTAATCTTTCTGATGACAAGAAGGAGCTTGTGTCAGAGGAGAATCAGCAGTTTGACTTGATGAAGCGTTTCAACCGACTTACATTGCAGAATAAAGATCTGGTTGAAGGATCTTGGGTTGAGAACATTTTATGGGAGTCAGAGAAGCCAATTCCCAAACCAAAGCTGATCCTTGATCTTCAAGATGAGCAGATGGTCTTTGAAATTTCTGACAGCAAAGACTATGAGCATCTGCAACATTGTGCCGGGGCAGTGATTATGACACGAAATGGAAAATCTGGTCCTGATTCTTTGGAGCTACCTGGTCACATGATGTTGTCTGGTGGGCGCTTTAATATTGGTAATGATAAGTACTACTCAAATAGGAAAACGTCTCCTCAACTGAAGTCTCTGTCAAAGAAGCGAGCTGCTCACAGCGTGAAAGTCTTACATTCAATTCCCGCATTAAAGCTTCAAACAATGAAACCAAAATTGAGCAAGTAAGATGTGACAGTTTGTTTACTACCTTCATTAACTAATTCTGTTTCATTTTACTTCATCCCGTACTTGCACCCGAGCAACTAAAAAGGAGCAGCCCGGTGCACAAAGCGTCCCCGCAAGCGGGGGTCCGGGGAAGGGTTCCATCGTAAAGGTGTAATGTACGCAGACCTTACCTGAGCAACTACCTTTTTCTTTAAAAAAAAACTTTTATTGATATTTAAGTGGCACACAAATGTAGGTAATTTAACAGTCTCTCTTTCTTTTGCCCATTTTTCTCTCTTTGTTTTTTATGATGGGTATTTAAGTGGTAAGACAAATGTAGATAGCAACAACTTTTTTTCAAAAAGAATCTTTTTTGGGTATTTAAGTGGCAAGACAAATGTAGGTAATTTAATAGTCTCTCTTTCTTTTGCCCATTTTCTCCCTTTGTTTTTGTATGATGGGTATTTAAGTGGCAAGACAAATGTAGATAATTAGCAGTCTTTCTTTAGCCCATTTTCTCCCATTGTTTTTGTGATCTTAAATGTGGATGCATGTATATGATTACAGCTGTAGGAACCCTTTTCTGAGTATAACCTGTCCACTTGGGAGGTCAGTGGTGTTTGCAGCGCTTGGATTCCCCATCCAACCCAAAACATCTGTTGTGAAAGGTGGAGTACGAGGCCAAGTTGATCAAGGCCCACTTACATCCCCCCCCCCCCCCAAAAAAAAAAAAACACCCACCCACCAAAACAAAGTAAAGAAAGAGCAGATATGAGAAACCAAAAAAAAATGGAAAAGTTGCAGATTGTTTTTTGGTGAAAGGTGATGTATAGTTTCTATGATTCTATTTTAAAAAAGAAAAGACAGTAAGAAAAGAAAAAGGTGAGTTATAAAAGCCTAGGACTGTTTCAGTAAAGTGATAAAGTTTTGGATTGAGTTCTATGAGGAATTGATGAAATTTGTATGAAATTTGATTTCAGTAGTATTCCTTCATAGGATATTTTCTTAAGTTGTAGTATTTTTGTGCTGTTAGTGGAGTACATTACAGAAAATTTCTGTTAAGGCTCTCTTTAGGAGGGCTAATGAGGTACATTTTCACATAGTTTAGCCTCTGGTTATGCATTTGTTGGGATGAGACCTTGGATGCGTTCTTATTATTTCTTAGTGATTAATGAAGACAATGGTGGGAGGATTCTTGCAAAAAGGTTTACTTTGTAGAAATCACTTATGATAAAACGTTTGGACAGAAGTTTTGGGGTAATGTGCTTAAGATGGGTTGGGCCTGCTTTTCTTATGCTTCCGTAGTGGTTTGTCCAAATGGGCTCTTGCAATTAGTTTGCTAGGGGTTTGATTGGGTATCTTTTTTTTTTTTTTTTTTTCTCCCGTGCTGTCTGAGTTGTTATATCCTGCGTTGCCTGGACTAGCCATTTTGGGTTTCCGTGCCCGTGGTCGACACGGATCCAGACATGGGACTAGTATCAGATTTGATGAGAATGCTTGGATACGGTGTGGTTAATGAATACAGGGGCGGCTGATTGAAAATGAGGGCTGGAGGTGAATTGGGATTGCATATTGATGCCTCACAGAGAAAGGGAGAACATTGAGCATTCTGTGAGAAATTGAGGCTGCCGCTTAGGGTTAGGAGCAAGTGGCATGATTCTTTTGGTAAAATGATCTTGGGCTTTTCTTATAACAAAATACCTGTAGGATAATAATTTGGACTCTATTTGGTAAATGGTACTAAGCCCCCACTGTAAAAAAAAAAAAAAATGGTAAAACATGAATGAAATATGTTGTGCTTCATATTTTCTAAAAATGTATTTTTATCTTCTATTATATAATTAAATATGTTATGTACATGTAGTAAAGTTTTACGAAATTTTCATGAGTCCAATTTTGGGCAGTGTACCTCTCGTCATGTCCAAATTTTGGACAGTGTCCCCATGTCGCTTTAGGGTTGCTGTGCTGAATCCAGGTAACATAGGTTATTTCTTGAATAAGATCTTGTGCAAGAATGTTTTTGAGGCAGATTTGGAGGGGTTCCATATGGATGGTGGAGTGGTTCCTACTTATCTCATGAGAATAGCCAATTACATACACAATCCGTTTACTATTTCTTGGACATGGATAAGTTCAGTTATGCACAGTAGTTGAGGGACTTCTCTGAGATAGGTAAGATGAATTGCTGACGATCCTGAGGATTCAGTCGCATATGGTGTGTACTGAATAAACTATCTCGTCCACCTATCTCTTGTGAAAGAAGACCGCAATAGGATGATATTTTAGATGACCAGTATATGCAGAACAAAGGAGGGGGGGGGGGGTGGGGTGGGGGGTGTAAAGTACTGGCAGACTCATGTTCAGAATTGCATTGAAGAAGTCTTCTCTTGGGTAACTTGCCATTTATGGCTGGTGGCAGGAGTAGCAACTATGTTAGAATTGTGAGCATTTTAATCATATTCTTTTCGTGACTGAGATAATAGACCTGGACTGACCATTTTTTCTACTTCAACAAGAGAAATATGAAGATTTTGCTTTTGTATGCTTCTACTTGGACATTTGGATCCCTGTTTATGACATTTGCTTTCTTATAACCTTTGTGTTTCTGTGTCTTGCAGCAAAGATATTGCAAACTTTCATAGGCCTAGGGCAACTTGGTATCCTCATGACAATGAAGTTGTCATCAAAGAACAGGGAAAACTGCCGACACAGGGGCCTATGAAGGTTATACTAAAGAGCTTAGGTGGCAAAGGGTGCAAAATCCAGTTGGATGCCAAGGAAACAGTCACTTCGTTCAAATCAAAAGCCTCAAAGAAACTTGGTCTGCTATATTAATCCCGTTTATTTCTTTCAGTTTTTAATCAGCCTGAGTTTATCAATGATCGTTTATTAATAAATTTATATTTGTCTCTGGATTTTGAACTGTCAAGGCCTTGTCTTGCCTCTTTTGCAGATTTTAAGTTGACCGAAACTGTCAAAATAATTTATTCTGGAAAAGAGCTTGAGGATCAGAAAACTCTTGCTGAACAGAACGTGAGACCCAATTCACTGTTTCATCTTGTTCGGACAAAGGTACATTTGTTACCAATGGCACAGAATCTCCCCAACGAGAACAAGTCTTTGCGGCCACCAGGAGCGTTTAAGAAGAAATCAGACCTCTCTGTAAAGGATGGACATGTTTTCTTGATGGAGTAAGTCATTTTCTTATACATGTTACATCTGCCTTGCATAACTGGAACTCTCTTTTTTCTGTATATGATGAGGCATCGTGGACCATCTCACATAAAAGTTATGGTGAGGCTGACTCCTATATAAGTTTTCTTTTTTATTTTAAAATTAAAGATTTTGAGGTGGTTAACAATTAGTTGAGTGATTTTTAAATTTTATTTTTTTTCTATGGGAGAGGGGTGGGGGTTGTAAATAATTATAACTGTGGCAGATCAAAAGTAATTAATCTAGCAGTCAGTTTTTTTTTTAATTATTAAACTCACCTTGACTTGAATATCGGTATCCTCCACAACTATTAATATTTGAGTGTTTGTGTTGTGGTATGTCTTTGGGTGCTACATTGCCTATTTTCATGTGTTTGTTAAAATTGGAGGCTTGTCAGGAGCTAAAACGGTATCACTCCTAATTGCAGGTACTGTGAAGAAAGGCCTCTGCTTTTGGGGAATGCTGGAATGGGGGCTAGACTATGCACTTACTATCAGAAATCATCTTCAGATGATCAAACTGGGGACATGCTACGGAACACAAATAGTGGCTTGGGGACTGTTCTCACACTTGATCCTGCTGATAAATCCCCTTTCCTCGGGGATATAAAACCTGGTTGTAGTCAATCATGCCTTGAGACAAACATGTATAGAGCACCTGTGTTCCCTCATAAAGTTGCTTCAACTGATTACTTATTGGTCCGATCAGCAAAAGGAAAATTATCCATAAGACGCATTGACAAGATTCATGTCGTTGGTCAGCAGGTGCATTTGTTTCTCATTCCTGGCGTAATTTTTATTTTATTTTTAAGAACTTATCTCCCCATCCTGCACAGCATTTCTGCTCGTGCACTATCTTGGTCTCTTCAATGCTTGTTTCTGTATGCTTTTCCAGTTTGATGCACCTTGCTTTGCTTATCAAGGGTTGGTTATAACTTGTAATATGGTCTTCGCGCATGGTTATTTGCAGGAACCTCATATGGAAGTTATGTCTCCTGCTGCCAAGGGCCTTCAAACTTACATAATGAATCGCCTTTTGGTGTATATGTATCGTGAGTTTCGTGCTGCAGAGAAACGTGGAATGCTCCCATGTATTCGTGCTGATGAATTATCTGCACTATTTCCCCACATATCTGAACCTTTTCTCCGCAAGAGGTTGAAGCATTGTGCTGATCTTCAGGTATTCTATATATATTGTGTTTTATTCATTTTATCTTATTTTATAGGAGTTTTGAACGACAATGGTACAAACTTTGGGGGTATTGGCCAACAATAATTTAAACAATTTTTGTTGCACATTGGTGGTAGTACCAACTATGGATCTGTTTTCCAGCAACAGCATGCCACTGAGTTGGTAGGTGTCGAACTCGACAAAAGGATGATGCATTGCCTAATTGTGTAAGCCAAAGGCTGGAGCAAGTATTTTTTGTTGAATAAGTAGCATTGACCAACTTAGCTAAATAATAATGTAAAAAATATAACTACCATTGTTTTTTTTAGCCAAGTTGGTCAATGATGCTGCCTAGTTGGAAAAAATGTGACATTTAATGTCTTTTCCACATAGTCCGACCTCCAGCTTAGACAATTAGGCAACACATCATTTTTTTACCAGGTCAAACACCTACCAACTCAGCGGCGTACTGTGGATGGAAAATAGGGTCATAGTTGGTATTGTTAGTGTCCAACAAAATTGCTTGTATTATACCATGGTTACTGGGGATGAGAGACGAAGCATGGTTCCTCGTCCCGATTCGGGGGCGGGAACGATGCAATTTCTTCTGGGACGCGTGCTAATTGGATAAGTATAACGACCCCAATTTTAAGGGAAGCAATGGAGCCATGGAAGAGAGAGAGAGGTCTTTAGCGGTGCCGATGATGGTAGATTTCTCTGCCATTAGATTTTGCTACCATTGACAATGGAGACCCCAATTTGACAGTGGTGGAAGTAGAGTAAAAATGGAATAAAGTTTAAAATCAATTAGTTACATTTTCCAGTATTTTATTTTACTCTTTACAAAGTATTATTATCCATAATTGTCCCACTCCCACATACCCTACATTGTACCACTTCGTACCTGATTCAGTCTAGGTTGCGTCCCCTGTCCCATTTCCCATTCAACGTACCGTATCGAACCCCGTCCCGGGTAACTATGGCCAGTACTCCCTAACTTCTACTATTATCGTCCAAAAATTCTATTTTATAAGTTTAGTACTTTAGTTACCTTGCAAATTATAAGGCAGTTGTTTTCTATTGTCCCAGTGTTACTGTGGTTTTTTTTTGTCTGACATGAATTTCCTTTTCTGCATCATAGAAAGGACCAAATGGGCAGTTGCATTGGGTCATGAGACGCAACTTCCATATTCCACCAGAGGAGGAGCTCAGGAGGATGGTCACACCAGAAACAGTGAGTTGTGTTTCATGATTTGCTACTTTTTAGTAACTAATCAATCTTCACCTGAATGATGGAAAGGCTTGCTATTTCTTTTAGTAATAAAAGAATATATTACAGTGACGGATCCAGGATTTAGAGTCAGTGGTGTCAGGATAATTTTCTTTTAAAAAAAAGTTGAACATCACAAATAAACGCTAAAATAAATGTCAAAATATAACCTATTCGTGAGAGGTCGATTCCATAGCCACCTTCTTAAAGTATCTCTCCATCTTAAAATAAAATTTAAAAAATAAATTATAAACACCTACAATTTTACAAAACATACTAAACCTAATCTAATGAATTAACAAATTTCATTCAAACATTTAATAGCCTCCAAAGTTTCACTTTAATGGTACATAATTCAATCTATAAGTGTACAAACAATAATTTAACAAAATTTTCTCATTCTTATACATTCGATAAACAATTAACAAACCCAAATTTAATCATATTGACTTAATCACATAAATCTAATTTATAAATTGCAACAAATACGAGAATAAATTCAATAAAGAGAAAAGTGTCACTTGAGAAAAAAAATAATTGGGAGACTTATATAAATTATAATTCAATTATGGAGTTAGGTTAGATAGATTAAATAATAATAATAATAATAATAATAATAATAATAATAAAAAAAAAAAAAAGATAATGATATTATTAAAAACACAGAAACATAGAAAATGCAGCTAATAGGGATCGAACCCACGACCTCAGCGTCCCAGACTCCCAACAGCTCCTTTTACTTGCAAGGGATGCAAACCAGCGAGCTACACATATCTATATGATTCACTGTGGCGTCAATTAATCTATAACGGCAATATTTTTCTTTGTTTTCGACACAGATTTCTTTTTTAAAAAAAATTTAGTGGTGTCAATTGACACCATACCCATACACATAGATCCGCCCCTGATATATTACTAAGACGCCAAGGGGGTGTCGTCCCCTGCACAAAAGGAGTGCAAATCACTCAAATCAAGCCTTAGCAATCTCCATTCTGATTTTTTTCCCCTAAAAAATCAACTCTGTACTATGATTGATAATTGGCTCCTGTGATGGAGTTTCAAGTTCTCTTGTTTCTCTCTTTCCAAGTACACCACCAAATAGCTAAGGGGAACTACTTCCAAATCCCAGATATCCAGCTCTTCTTCAATCTTCTCCTTAAGGCAATCAAGATGTCTTCGATATTGGAATGTTGCACCCAACTAACCCTGATCAAAGCAAGAGATCATTGCCAAAGAGATGATCCCATTGGTAATGTACGTAAAGGTGGTCAACGGATTCTTCCTCATTTGTTACAAAGGACACCTACTTGCCCTATATAAGTATGTCCTTCATAAGAATCTTACCCAGAGTTGCGGTCCAAGCAAGGAAGCATGCTTTAATCGGGGCTACACTGACCTGAGCAGAAGTATGTTATCAAGACTTCACAGAGAATGTCCCGTTTAGAACAAGATGGTTACACAATCTTGTCACAACCATCAGATTGAACCTTCGCGTTTGCAAATTGAACCAACAAATTGAGAGTACTTTCTTCTGCTCAGTCATTAGGGCTTCTAGAAAGTAATATGCCAATTAAACTGCTCCCTGTGAACAAACATCTTGGACATTTGCCTCTTTGAAATGGGCAATATGGAACAGATTGGTAAAATGAATTTTAAGGGGCTGCTTCCTACACCATCTATCATGCCTACATAGCACCTTTGACCAACTTTTCATGTCAAACTTTACAAGAGAGTAAGAGACTTGAAAAGGTCCGAACCTGAAAATATTGATTTCCGGCAACCAATCCTGTGAGTAGAAAGTTCATTTCTTGCTCCACAACCCAAATGTCTCAGCAGGGTGCTAGCCATAATCATTCTCTTCCAGATAGCATACTCTTTGTTTGTATACCTCCGTAGCCATTTAACCATAAGAGCTTCATTCTTACACGAAATGGCCTGATACCAAGACATCCATCCTGCTTTGGGTGGTTCACCTCTCCCAGCTGACCCAATGGAAACCTTTCTCCGTCATGCCTAGACCATAGGGAGTTTGTCATGAACTTCTCCAACTGATTTGGAAAGCTAGCTAGAATTGTAAATAATGATATATATAGTAGATAGGTAAGCTGGATAAAATGCTTTGCATTAGAGTCAGCCTCCCTCCTTTGCATAACAGCTTGAGCTTCCAACTTGCAATTCGCTTTTGGAACCTCTCCAGCACAAGTTCTCGAATTGCTCTGCATTTTTGAAAGAAGCCCCTAAACACTCTCCCAAATAAATAATGGGGATGCTAGTATCCTCTCCTATGGGAAATACATCTTGCTATCTGGCATTTGTCTAGCTTAGTTTTTGAAGCTCTTCCTTCTATTAAGTGACTCTTTGGTTCAGGTCTCTTTGATTATTTTTTTAATTTGTTTACCTGCTATAAGTTGTTTAAGTTATTTCATCCTGATTTCTTTCTGTGGTACAGGTTTGTGCATATGAAAGCATGCAAGCAGGTCTTCATCGTCTCAAACGTCTTGGAATAACCAGGCTAGCACACTTAACTGGTCCTACACAGCTAGCTGCTCTTTCATCTGCTATGAATCAGCTGCCCGATGAAGCTATTGCTCTGGCTGCTGCATCACATATTGAGAGAGAATTACAGATAACTCCGTGGAATCTGAGTGCTAATTTTGTTGCGTGCATGAGCCAGGTAGTAGCAACTAAACTTGGTTTTGCTGTTGGGTATTTTTTAGGTTATCTATAAACTCAGGTTCACTTAGTCATGATGCATTGGGTTGTTCCACATTTCCACCTCTTTGCCATGAACTTCTAGCATGTGTCTAAAATCATTTCTTGTTCTTTCCATGGCAGTTCTTTTGTCTTTAGATGTTACTGTCATTTTGGTGTTGATGACCCAACACCCTGCCACAACCCGAATACTTGAGAAGTGTCGACCATAGTTGATCCCCGAGATTTTCTTACAGGGAAGATATTTCACTGCAGAACTGTACATTGTATTCACAAGGGCTCATATGGTTTCTTTTTTGGGGGCAGGGGGGGGGGGTGGCTCGGTTGGTAACACACTTTTCACATGCTGTCCTTGGAATCATTTTAGGTGCAAAAATACAAGAAAGAAAGGAGAGAAGTAATAAGGCCTTTGAGATAGGATTGTTCATGAGAATAACTGACTGTTTTCTGGTGTATTTTCAAGGCTATGTTTTTAAACAGCATTGAGGTGGCCGCCGAGTTTTAGCAAAATCATGATGTTACTTTGCATGTTAGGCTGTTTTTGAAGGGTATTGAGCCCATCATATTTAGTTATTGGTTGTTCCTAAGTCATGCTGTTGTGGTTTTCTTCCCTAACAAAACAAGAATGTCAGAATCAATTTTGAATTTAAAATTTCTGCTGCTGAGCTTTGTCATGACTATGATGTATAACTTGATGTCATTCATGTCTATCAGGATAGAGGAAATATTGAGCGTCTAGAAATCTCCGGTGTTGGAGATCCATCTGGTCGAGGCTTAGGTTTCAGTTATGTCCGTGTTGCCCCAAAGCCTCCGGTGTCAAACGTAGTGAAGAAAAAGCCTGCTGTAGCTCGTGGTACCACTGTCACAGGGACAGATGCGGATCTTCGCAGATTGAGCATGGAGGCTGCAAGAGAGGTGTTTCTTCTTGAACAATCTTTGTGGTTCTCAATTAATGTGAAGAATGTTTCTTCATTCTATAAGAGTCTGTTTTAATGATTTTCTCTCAACGAATGTTTAGAAATTTGAAAAACAAAAGAGGCTAATATTCATTTATTGCTGCCAACGCGATATTTGGAATCTTTGAACTCTGAACTGTGCTACAGTTAGGTATAGGGGTTTGTAAAAGTAACTTGAAGTCATGCCTGAGATCTAGGGGGCATGATGATTTTTTTCCCTTTTGGCTTTCATACATCAGTTGGCACCCCCTTAGTGTTTCTCTGTTGCATATTTTCCTCTCTAGTCATCATGAAAAAGAGGGGGGGGGGGGGGGTTGAAAAAGTAGATATGATACTCACTTCATCTTTTGAGCTACTTATTCACCTGTGTTTGAGCACTAAAGGGGGAAAAAAGGTAAAATGGAAGGGGGGGGGGGGAAGATAGGTACTTTCAGTTAATGTTCTGGCACCCTTTATGCACACCTACTTATGTACAATTAAGTGTAAGATTTAGACAATTGTCATAGATTAGAAGTTGGAAAAATGAATATGTTACTGCATCTGTGAGCAAACTTCCATCACTTCATGGAAAAACCGCTATTTGTGTTTTAATCCAATTTTTAATATTGATCTACAGAAGGTAATTCCAAGATATCCGCATTACAATTTCCAGAAATCATTTTGTTGAGCTGAAATTTTATTAAAGACATTTAAAATAGAAGCAATAAATACTAGCATCCAGCAACATTAAATAACGAATAAACAGTTAAACAATACGTGAAAATGGTGCAGCATAATAATATTAAATGTTATGGCCTTAGGTATCTGCCAACATATCAGCATTTTTGCTCCTGATTTCATTGGCTGGCATTTTCTATTGATATTCCTTTATAGAAACTGATAGGGTACTGTCTGATGCCCATCTGCTAGTAATGATGCATTTCAATAAATATAGATAATTTTTTTTATTTTTTAGGTTGGGGCGTTGTGGGGATTCTATGCTGTAGTGTGAATTTTCGAAGACTTCTAAATCATATTGGTTGCCATGGTTGTCCTGGTAGTCTAGCATGCACACTATGCCATCAATATTTCCATACTCATGAAACTTAGATATTGATACAAGACGAGGGATATAGCTGACAAATAATTCAGGCCAAGTTCATTTTGTGTTTGTGCCAATCTAAAATGGGTCGTACGGGACTTGGCCTATTTAGTGTATGGGTCAAACATGAAGGATCTTTGTCAACTTTTTTGATATTTTGGAAACTCTTTTGTAACTTCTTCACCTAATCAGTCAATTGGTTGTGGATAAAAGTCATAAGGCAAATGTTTATATTGTTTTGTGTTTCCCAGTAACTTGCTTTTAGCCACCACACCCCTCCCCCTCTCTAAGGATTGTTGATGCATTACTCATACATCTTGATTTTGGGCATACACTGGATATAATTTTCCTTTTCCAGCATAACTGCTGGTAATTTATTGTACCGTTGTGCATTGGATGTTTCTCTGAAACCAGAGATTGTTTGAGATACTGATCATCTTGCACTGTTATAGATTATGTAATAGGACAAATTATTAGTGTAATGACGGTATGTCCTTCCAATGCTGTACACTGCGGGATCGAGTTTCCCTTTTCACAATTGGCTCCAATATTGTTTCATACTGCACTCGCAGCGTTAGTGAGGTGTTTCTTGAGGGTTTGTAACACACAAACATAGATTCTGGTCTGCTTTTTATAAAGTGAATTGAATTTCTTTTTGAAACGGAGGCAAGTTTTTCCTTTATATCTAAGGTTTGGAACAACTACAATGTTAGGTTCTGCTGAAATTCAACATTTCTGAGGAGCAAATTGAGAAACTTTCGCGTTGGCATCGAATTGCATTGATACGGAAGCTGTCTAGTGAGCAAGCTGCCTCAGGAGTCAAGGTTGATCCAACAACAATCAGCAAGTATGCACGAGGACAGCGAATGTCATTTCTCCAGCTTCAGCAGCAAAGCCGAGAGAAATGTCAGGAAATCTGGGATCGACAGATTCAGTCCCTTTCTGCTGTTGAGGGTGATGAAAATGAGAGTGACTCTGAAGCAAACAGCGACCTAGATTCTTTTGCTGGAGACCTGGAAAATTTACTTGATGCAGAAGAGGGTGAGGAAGGCGAGGAGGGGAACTTAGAGATGAGAAATTACAAATCTGATGGAGTTAAAGGACTCAAAATGAGGCGACATCCATCTCAGGCTCGATTAGAGGAGGAAATGGAAGATGAAGCAGCTGAAGCTGCAGAACTGTGCAGAATGCTCATGGATGGTATTTTTCATGATCCCTCTTTCATCTTGACCTTTCTTCCAGTGTGTAAATTTTGTTGCGTAAGCTTGTTGTTTAGGCACTTGTGCATATGTTATGGTATGTTAGTCGTTTATGCATGTTTTATGATTGTCCCTTTCTATGATTTTTTAGTCTTGGGTCGAATGAAACTAAACTTCTCCAATTTGTTGTCTATGCTTGTTGTTTAATCTCTTCCTTAGTATTTATGTTCTTGCAGTGGATAGAAATGCTTGCATCGCCGATTATAGCGAGAAACTTGGCTCAAATGTTTGGTCTACTATTTTTCTTCAAGATGGTTTTGTTATGAAGTATCTTTGGTTACATCTTCAAGATCCTTAATGAGGCCACTTTAGGAGTCTCTTCACAAGACATGGTGAGATGGGATTTGAGTCAGAAAGGGATCTTTTCTGTTAGCTCCTATTATTTCAACTTCTGATTGGGAAGACTTTGGCCCCTTTGGAGGTTGCATCCTTTGTTTGGGAAGCAAAGCATGGAAGCATCCTCACTTGTGATAATTTACAGAAACGGGAGAATTTTTGTTAATAGGTATTTTTATGTGCAAAGGGGAGCTAGAATTACCGGATTGTCTATTGCTAAAATTGTTCCTTTGCTAGGTCACTTTGGGATTTAGCCTTTGGGTGCCTTGTTGATGCTTGGGGCATTTCCTATTCAGTTAGAAGTCATCTTCTTGCTTGGGAGGGTGTCTTGGGTAGGTAACTGAAGAAGAAGAATGCCATGGTTATATGAGATGTTATTTACTGGAGTAGTTGGAGAGAAAAGAACCAAATGTTTTTAAGGGAGTTGAAACTCCTCTTCAGCGATTAAAAGACAATGTTATCAAATCTCTATTCTTTTGGGTTAATGGGAAGTTTAGCTCTTCCTCTTTTGATGTAGTAGATTTTGTGGATAGTCTATATTTTGGTTGTACATGACGTTGGAGGATGCTTCCCCAGCATCTGATCTTTACTTCCCAATTATTAATATATCTATTTTTCTTGTAAAAACAATTATTTTGGGAATCTGTTGTGCCTGTTTCTCATGAATTTGGGAAAATGGATAAGAAAGAAAATGATTTAAATTTAACAACCATGCACTGTGGACCACATTCGACTTGACAGTCTTGACTTGCTATTTGGTCGGCAGACACGTTGGTGATGCTTTGTAAATTGGTTTGCTTTGTCTGGGTGAAACTAGCATAACAGGAAATAATTTCCTGCAGATGAAGATGCCCAGTGGAAGAAAAAGAAGAAATCTAAACCTCCTGGAGAAGCTCTTGGTTTGGTACGAGCCCCTCCTTCAACTTTCGGCTTTGAAACTGCAGAACAGGTCAAGAAACCAAATAATGTAGTCAAGCAGACAGAGGGACCTTCAGTGTCTGATACTTCCACGATGATGAAGCAGAATGCTGATCAAATGGAGGTAAAGATCAAATTATGTCTGTTTGTCTAGAATGTTGATCTTAATTGGACTGTGTATAGCTTGACTCTTGTTGTCAAAACCTGTAATATGATCATATGATGGGGTGAAGGCTTATGTTGATTATTATTTGCTGCTGACAGCTGGAAAAGTTGCATTTGAAAAAGACAAGTGTAAAGGCAAAAGCAACCAAGAAAAATGATGTATTACCTGTGAGTCTACTTAACAAGAAGGTCAAGATAATGACTGAGGGTACCCCCAAGGTAATTCAACTCTTTTTACTGACTTAATGTATGCAAATATAAATATTAGTTATTGTGACAACTACACTGAATGTAATCTGCTTTTGCCTTATGTATGTATTATTGTCGAATATTTGTTTCATATATTTGGTAAATACACTAGGTGAACATGACCACTGCAGTAGGGAGTTGACCTTTTGTTACTAGACTCTGTTCTTATCTTCCCACGGGTGAAAATCCAACTTAACATGCTTCTATGTTGTCAGGTCTTTAAGGAAAAGAAATCAGCCAGGGAGAGCTTTGTTTGTGGTGCCTGCGGACAGGTTTGCTCCTACAATAACCTCCATTCTGCCACTGCTGTTATTTTGTGAACTTGATTTTCTGATATCTTTCCCTGCCTTTCAGCTCGGCCATATGCGCACCAACAAAAATTGTCCCAAGTATGGAGAGGATACAACAGATGCACAGGCAACGAATGTGGATCAAGAAAAGGAACCGCCTAAACCTATTCCTCAGGATCCTTCTCAGTCCCAGCCGAGGCTTCCACCTAAGAAGCTTATATCTAAGAGTGTGACAAAAGTCGCTCAAGTTGAAGCTTCAGAAACTGAAAAGTCTAGTTCAAAGGCCAAAGTTCTAAAAGTCAGATGTGCCTCTACTGATAAGGTTCCTGATAAAATGTCCGCCGTCCCCTCTCTAAGTTCGGAACAGCCAAGTACATCTGAAGCTGAAACTGGAAATAAATCAGCTCCTAAGGTTATTAAAATAGTAAGCAATAAAACGAAGCCTGATGATGTTCAGGTTGACTCTCATAAGGTCAATCTTGTTATACGGCCGCCAAGTGAGGCAGGCAAAGACCAACCTCATAAAAAAATTACCATCAGACAGCCAAAGGAAGTCATTAATATAGAGCATTCATGCCAAGATGGTGCTGATATAGAATATAGAAAGACAAGGAAGATGATTGAGTTGACAGGGTATGGACAAAACAGACAGCAAGATGGTAACTTTTTAGCTGAGGAAACTGCTAGGAGGAAAAATAAAGAAAGCAGACGGATGCGGGAAGAAGAGCAGCGGAGGAGAAATGCAGAAAGGATCCAAGAAGAAAGGGCAAGGAGACTTTATGAGGAAGATATGAGGAGGGCAGAAGAGCAGGATAGGCTGGCTGAACTTGCAAAATATCAAGAAGATATACGTAGAGAGAGGGAGGAAGAAGAGCGCCGAAAAGCCATGACGAAGAAGAAAAAGAAGAGGACACCCGATTTTAAAGATGATTATTTCGACGACTTTCCGCCCAAAAGAAATAATAGATTGATGCCCGAGAGGGACAGGACAGCTAAGAGGAAGACCATTGTTGAGTTGGGGAGGTTTGCAGCAGAGTATGTCCCACCAACTAAGCGGCGCAGAGGAGGAGAGGTACTTTTCCTTGACTTGCTTCTGCTTTATCTTCTGTATTTTCATGTTCACTTCAATTCTATGAGTTGTCCGTGGAACCAGTGTCATTTATTTTGTGGGTCCAACCTCTAGCTTATGAAGCTAGCCTGAGATTGTCTTTCTTTTTCTTTTGGTATGGTTAGTTATGAAGGCTCCTTTGCAATGTAGCCAAAAGAAAACAATGCATTATGTGATGTTTTCTAAATGACTTGTTTTGTCAAAAGAAAACAATGCATTATGTGATGTTTTCTAAATGACTTGTTTTATTAGAGGAAGTACAATGCAGGGTGGCTGCATTCTAACTCAATGAGTTGATGATGTCCAATTTGACAGGTTGGGCTGGCTAACATATTGGAGAACATCGTAGAAACCCTTAAAGAGAGACGTGAGGTGTCATATCTTTTCTTAAAACCCGTATCAAAGAAAGAGGCGCCAGACTATGCAAATATAATTGAGCACCCGATGGACCTCTCCACAATAAAGGAGAAGGTCAGACGATTTGAGTATAAGGATCGGAAGCAATTCCGGCATGATGTATGGCAAATAACCTACAATGCTCACTTGTACAATGATGGCAGAAATCCTGGCATACCACCTCTGGCAGATCAACTGCTGGAGATATGTGATTATTTGCTGTTTGAAAATTCCGACGCCTTAGAAGAGGCTGAAGCCAGCATTGCTGATATTTAGTTAACATAATTTTGTCAGATGTCATGTTGTTTGTAGCTTGTTGAGTTGTAGGGTCTTAGGTTTTATATTTTGATCTATTCCCCCTATTGTTCATTTTCCTTGTACATGATTTTTGTACATTGTAGGTTTTGCAGGTTACTAGAATCATAAAAACAGACTGACCATAGTGGCATTCATTTTGCTAACTGGTGCGGTCTAAGGACCTTTTTGACTGGTTTAATTCAATATTATACAAAATAATCCAACATCTTCTTTACAAGTAATAGTGCCCTAAATTTACAGTGCAAATAAAAAAATAATATCAACAAACCATTTCCATTAATGTTTCTCAGAATAATATGTTGCTATTATATTTATACATAAGATGACAACATCATGTACTACTAATCTACTATCCACCATCACCAATCTCAACTCTTCAGCATACAGAATGAGTGTACTTGCATGTACAGGTTACCATTCAATCTTCGTATTGTTATTTGTATAGAGCATTAACAACAGCTGTGAATGTATAATCAAATTTACCAGAAACCCTGAGACAAAACTAGGGACAAATTTTCAAACTATGAACAGTAAGCAAAATTGATGCAGCCACAATAAATACACACGCCATGTCATGTGTTTTTCGGTGAACCAAAAGAAGCTCGACCTCCATCAACCTCTTCAGCATTGTTAATCTTAGCCTTAATATAAGACGATGCTGCCTCTATCATCAACTGCACTTCTTTTTTGTACTGCATTGAATGTCAAACCAAAGGAAACAAAATTTAAGTTTTTTTACCCAAAAGGGGATGAGAAAATCAGATGAGACAGTGTAAGACACATTACCTCATCAGTAGTCCCTGCCTTGATTTTAGATTGCATGATGCACCATTTCTTAAAATGGGTACCTGGTTGAGTATGTCAGTGTGGAAGGAATGTTAATATTGTGTGTGAAAGGACTGTCACCACACCAATTTCTAAAAGGAGGGAGTCAAATACAAAGTATATGCACGAATATGGCTGACTGCCGGTAAGCACAGCTGCAAAATATTTCAATAAACAATCTAGCCAAATAGTGATGTCTTTTGTCTCGCGAAGCTGTATGCTTCACAGTTTCCTACATTTGACTATGAATATGAGTCGAAGGGAGTATGGTTTTGACATCATTAAATCTATTTGTTGTCACTGTCACATAACATTACCCTGTGTTTTGAAGTAGTCCTCGTAAATTTTTTGAACAGTAACCTAACATACAGTTATATGCATATAACATCCACAGATCCACTTGCATGTCAGGACCAAACCTCAGTTTCGTTTTGGCCTTGAACTACACTTTTTTTATTGGGGCATTTTCCTCAGTTTTCCATTTAAGGGAATGCTGTCTTGAGAGTTGGGGAAGGGGGTATAAGAATGTATTCTCAAGGCTAGGTCAAGGTTAGAAGTTATTCAACCCTAGTGGTTGAATGTCACTACAATGCTTGATTCATACTAGATATAGCATCTTAGAAGAGTACCAAGTCGATTGTAATCCAAATAACTAACTTTAAACAGAATTTCATAAATTCCTACATTAAAAAAAAAAAAACTCCCTGCACTTGGAAGATTTTCATCTGCACACACCTGCAGAAATTTCTTCAGGCCACATCATGCTGCACACAGTCATTCACTAGGCTACAATATATAAGCACACAACAGTACCCGCACAAAGCTCCCCCACCCCCACCCCTCCAAAAGAAAAAAAAGCCTCCCAAAAAAACAGAAAGGGTGGGAGAAGGCATGCATAGAACTAGAGAAGATCAAGTTGACAAACATTACCAACTTTCACATCTAAGGAAGAAGATGACTTGGAAATAGTTTCAATGCGCCACCTACAATGCACCTACAGGAGCGAAAACATGTCAGTTATTAAATGAGATGATATTCTTAATAACCGACACGAGCTTAGCCCCACAAACAACAATAAACACAGTTATCCAAGCCAGAATGTGTGTGAAGTTCATAGCTGATAGGGGAAATTGGAAACAAGCCAAACAATTTTTCCACACAGCTAGGTTCTTCAAGTTTCGAAAAAATGTTACATAGGATTTGATCTTGCAGCAGGTTCTTTACTTGGACATATTCACCCACATGCATACACACACGAAAAAACATTACATGAAGAAGATTCAACATCCAAGGTGATACAGTTCAAGGACAATGTACAACTTTTATCCGTTTCTCCCTTTTTTTTCTTTTTTTTTTTTTTTTTTGTTTAACTAGAAGGTTAATGTACAAGCGAGACATAACCAAAAAAAAAAAAAGGCAATGTATACACACAATGAAATTTGACATTATTTCCTCATAATGGAATGAAAGCACAGCTTTTTGATCCCCGTTCAGTTCAAAGTTGTAAGGATTTAACACAAAACTCACATTTTCTTTACTTTCCATTCTTTCCCCTCCTTTCTTTCGAGGGGAGAGGGAGGGGAGGTGTAAAAAAGGATAAGTCTCAAATCAATGGCGGAAGTGGCATACCTCAAAGTGGGATCCAAAGGGAACATCATGTACTTGTTGGACTGTCTCAAACACCTAAACAAAGATAGTAGCATGATGAGAGCTAAAAGAGGACACAACTATCACATATACGAGTGGTAAAAATTGCCACACCAATACTGTCTTATCTGGTGAGAACACGACATGCTGCCACTCTGTCATTGCCGTGTCAGGCGGGCACATGGGACTCTTACACACAGAGCGGAATGTTAATTCTCTAACTAAACCATCATATTCATCTGCAGGATGCCATTTCCCAATCTGGAGATGGGAAAAAAAATTAATGAGCATATAAATTTTGAAACATCAGAGCTCATGTACTAATATAGCATACTTTCCAAAATGAAACAAAGAAAAAAAAAAAACTAATCCAATTAGACATGTAAAATTGTCCCGTCCCTTCTTTGAAATTACAAGGTGCAGTTGATACACAACCGAACAAGGGTCAAGAAGTAACAGGCGTTCTAAGAAGTGGTGGATGAAAGGTTGTTCAGCACAAAGGCCTTTCTGTATCCTTGTGACATCACTTATGATTATGATAAAGAATGGTATGTTTAGGTGATGCCTAGACAGTGACTACTCACTTCACATAGTACCAAATCTCAGACTAAGGGAAGATGATAATTCTTGATCAGTTGTGAGGCTGAACAAGAGGCTGTGTTTCTTCAATCTTCTAAATGAAGGTTTGTGCTATGCCAAGTATATAAACGAAACACCTCACGTAGCCTCAAAACTGGAAGAAGCTCAATCTGTGTTTAAAACAATCTCGATCATCAAGCTTACTGACAGTTGACATCCAAAATAATGAGATAAGATAAGCATGGAGTGTAGCACAGGTGTACTTGACAGCCACTATTCTGGAGAAGTACTTACAATAAGATTAGTATCCTTCCGCTCCGCACGATACTCATTTGTATAGGTTGAATCATCACTCAACAGTAGATTAAAAAACTGCTCAGCTGTACAAGGAAAAACATCCTGGCAGAAGATTTAACAATGATTTTAATTGTTAGTACCAAACTGCAAAGAGAAATACACAAGACAAGAAAACATGATTCTGACTCATACATTATATATACTAACTAAGACTTCCTCTTTGACAAATGGTTGATTTTTGTCAAAATTAGGAACATTTTCCTCATGACTGTTAAGCTGCTTCGGACTCTCACGGACAGAACCACTGTGTGCACGAACGGCTGATAGTTCTGCTGCCTGCTCATCATGAAGATCAAAGCTGTAAATAATTCCTCTCAGAAAAATAAGAATAAACTTTAAAAATTATCAAATAAGCATATTCGTTAAAAATGAAGACCATAATCCTACTTATAACAGCTATCCAATATGCATAGTCAATAGCACGAAAGAAAAGGAAATATGGCCACAAATTCATGGGGTGAGCTTAGCTTGGTCCTTCCTGTTCTAGATAATACAAGGTTATATTCATGATCCTGGAATTGTCCAATCCCCCCCCCCCCCCAAAAAAAAAAAAAACACACACAACCAGATAAAGGGGGGAAAAAAAGCTTCCACAGAACACAGTTCACAATTTTATATTTTGTTGTAGATAGTCAAGAAACCACCTCAGGCTTGCATCAAAACTTCAGAAATCATATCATTCAGTATGCAAATTATTAAAATCAACCTACACGGAAATGGCTGACACTTCTGCAATCATTTACGTAACCCCCCACCCCAACAACCACCCACACAAAAAAAAAAAAAAAGGTCATTAGAGGGAAAGACAGCCCACAATTTGCGTGACAAAGTAGACTCTTAGCTGTACAAGGGAAATTGTCCAAGAATGGTGCGTGTGTGTGTATTGCAAGGACACTATTACACCAAGGGTATGTTGCCCGTTTACAACAAGGGCGCAAGTACAAAACCACCCATGCCCTCAAGCTCACATCAATAATGTTAGCAACTAAATCCAGAAAGTTTAAGTTTCTATCACCCTTAAGCATCACACTCCAACTATACAACACCCTTCAAAAGTACAACTTGAAATCATAAACGTACAGATTTTTTTCGAAAATTTGTCCATTTCTTTCCTCCCAAGTCGCCCACCAAATGCATAAAGGAATCGAATTCCATATACCACAAACCCAACCTTTCTTCATCATTCTCCTCCAAGCCAACAACACATCCTTCACACTACTCCCTCAAACCCCAGAAACCCCATAAATGAAAAAGCATGGTTCCAAAGCAAAGAAGTGCATGAACAATGGATAAGTAGATGATTCGCACATTCTTCCTCTTTACAACAAACCCCCCTCCCCCCCCCCCCCCCAAAGAAAAAAAAAGGAGAAGTATGGGATGCCCCTAAGAAAGGGGGAACTTATCAAGTGCCAAAACCCAAAAGGTCCAAACAAACATATGGAAATTTGATACCCAAAGGTATCAAGTTCCATTCCTCTCTCCCAAACAAACAGGCCCTACGATTTCCACCCCGCCAATCTCTTGTTAAACGTCTCCACTATACGATCCGACATCACTAAGCTCTTATAAGATGCCCTTAGAGGAAGACCAAGATTAAGAAGGGATATGATTAACTGCACACCCAACAAAACTCAGCCAAGTGATGCATTAAGGAACCTCACCAAAAGGAATTAGAATAGTTTTTGAAAGGTTTGCTCCTAGCCACGATAAAGCTTAAAATGATGAATGTGTCTCAAATAACCCAAATTATTGTAGTCAATTTTTTTTTTAAAAAAAAAGAAAGTAAGAAACCTTAGGTAACATTGGCAAAAGCAAATAGGAGACCAAAAAGTCTCTCCATTTGTGGGATTTACAATATGACTCTCTTCTAAGAAACACACTTCAACCACTGTGTTTACAAGTTGACTTGTAGGGGGAAAATGACTGCTAGGAAGTAGGAATTTGAAAGCTGAGTTCTTTGGCTATTTGGTAGTGTGCATGCAGGAAAGGAGTTGACTGTTTTTTGAAGGCAAATATATGCCATTTCACGATTTGAAGCTTTATATCTTGAGGAATTTTTGTCGACCACCCAAGCACTCAATCATGGCAGAATATTGATCTTTATTTTGGATTTTGTACATAATATCATAATATTATACACAAGAACTTGAAAGTACAAAGAATGTTTTAGTTGCGCCTTCTGTATATGGGTTCTTTTTTCTAGGGGGTGAGGGGGAGATGTAAGTGCACCACCCCCTAGTGTGGCGGCCCTCTCACAACACCAACACAAGAGACAGCAGACCAGTGAAGAGCGGGGATTTGTTGAGGGGCGCCGTGGGGGGGGGGGGGTTGGGTTACACCAATGACCCATCCCCCAAAAGAGACCTGTTCAAACGTTCTGAACCCATGAAGACAAGGTTAAGGAAAATAATGTACTGTACCAAAGCCACTTTTGTTACTTATGGTGTCGCATTGATGCGAATATTAAGTTATTTACTACCCTTCAAAAATACATATATATTTGACCATCAATTCAAACAAATAATATCAATTTGGTGAGCTGATACGACTCTCAAAACTTTCTAGCCAGTATTGTGTTACTTATAACAATGTGTTAGGAGCAAAGTACCCAACATCAATAGAAAGTCCTTTTTTCCACTTTGATAAGGCTAGTCAATAAGAAATGCCATGTTTTATTGCTTTGCACTTCTTTGCTAAGTGCTGAAACCCACTTGGTGTCTTATTAATATAATCTTTGATTAGTTACCAAGAAAATAAGAAATTCCACGTTCTCAATAAAAATGTAGGGTTAATAAAAATACAATATGAATCCGATACTAACCTTCTTCTCAGCTTCTAGCATTGCCCGGACATTTGCAGTAGCACGCTGCAAAATTTTAAAGGTATGATTCCTATTCCAGAAAGATGCAAACTTGTACCTAACCCTTCCTGGAAGGAACCCAAAAGAAATCACTCATTAATCATCTAATTCGTGTTAGGGTCAATGTTTTTTCTATCTCTACCAAGATTATCAAAATGTCAGTAAACCAACCAAATCTGCAAACACATACACTATACAGGTCTGACATTTAGAAAAGTGGTTTACCATCAAGATCAACCAAACAAGCAGCAACAACTTCAATGATTAAAATGATGCAAAATTGCAGATGATTCAAGCAAGATGAAGAGAAAGAAGCAGGTTCTGGTGTAACGTAGAAGTTGTTGACATAGATTACAAATTCTCACCATGGTAGTAACATAATTGGATGAAGCCAAATCCTCACAAGAGCAACTTCAGTTTAATCCCAACAATAAGGCAGAAAAGCTACTCCCCAATCCCCACCCAAAAGAATATTTATTAAAAAAAAAAAAAATCAAACAGCACTACCAACAAGGGCAAAAGGTACCTCGCTTGGGTCACCTCAACTACACTTTCACCCACCGAACCTCCCCCCCCCCCCCCCCACCCACCCACCCACACACACACCCAAAAAAAAAAAATTGCGCAAGAAGAAAGAAAAAGAGGAGAAACAAAGGAAAAAGGGGTAGAGTAAAAATGCCTTGAATCTTCTTTTCTTTAGAGGGTGGATGGTTGAGTAAATGGCCTTTGGATCTTCAATTCCATTAGCTTTCTTTAATGAAACTCAAATCCAATAACTGAAACTAATTAAAGCCAAGTTTATAAATGAAAAAGTCCAAAGTTCAACTGCACTTTCTAAGAGAACAGTAAAGGTGGCACACACATTATTCTGCAAGTACCCCAGCAAGATCCTGTTGGAAAAGTGGCGCTCTGATGAGCATCCACATAATGAATTTCTCTAGGGAAATCTCTAGCCCACCTTAATATGGTTAACAAGTCTTAAGAAAGCTTTCTCTTGCTAGAGGATTATCTTTAATTTCAAAGGAATACGTAGGTAAATGCCAAAAGCAGCTTCTAGGGATGTTATTTGCCAAGCACCATGCATTTCTCAGGAAATCCAACTACAGAAATATACAAACACTACCATATTCTTGACAAACTTCAAAGCAAGAATCTATGACCTAAATTCTGTCCCAAACTGAACCAAAGCACTTAGAACAGGATTATTCCAGCTCAACCCAAGAGATTTTACAGGATTAAGAGGCCAAAGAGTAGAACAAATGTTACAAGCCGCCATTTTCGACTAACCATCAGGACTTCCCAAAGGAGGTACACCAAGTCCACCAGCTCCCAACCGAAGTATGATCGTGATAGCAGGATTGATGACAGCATGTTGGCTTCTTCGAATCTACACCAGCATATTACACAGTTTATTATTCTTCAAGCTACACTATGGTATCTAGACATCAAGTTCAAGTTATCACAAGAAATTCAAATAGAAGAACTGACCTCATCTATGTCTTCAAAAGGAATAATCACCTATAAAGTAGATGTGTAGAAATGGTCAGCCATGCATACACTAAATAAGCAAACTGTGCTTTCAATGTCCCAGGCATGGATCGATGTTTATCACACAAACCAACTTGTAATCCATCTAGCTATTACTTAAAATCCAAAGGCTCCAACTTTATATGGTAATAGTCCATCTAATCCTACTGTTATAGACAAGGTATGGAGCTTTATACTCTAACCCCATACAGTAATATAACTTATGAATGAGAACCGATATTTGAGTTTCCCTGTGTGAAACAAGGACCAATTCTGTGTTAGCATCCTAAACCTTTTCCTAATGGCAATTGCTCTGAGTGTGTCCTAGATCATCTATGTTTATTACAGCTACCTGATGCAAGAATCCTTAAAAAGCACAGCTGAACATTATCCCCCATCTGAGGCACAAGAAAACCTCTTTCTGATTTAAATTAGAATATGACATTAAAAGCTAAACCAAAATTGCACCTTTGTGCGAAAACAAGACGAACCTTCATCTGCTTCGAAAATACATTTGAGTGGAAACAGACGTGCCACGCAGAAATATACATACGACCATGATACAAAAAGGACCTCTCCAATGCACAAGAATAGCTATGCTCGACAACCTGCAGTAGATTCCCCATTAAATCATAAAAAAAATTAAAAAAAAAAAAAACTGGATGGCTAGATTCGAAGCACACAAGAATCCAACATATTGCCGAATAAAGAATGTAATGTAACATAAAATAACTATGCTCAATCCACCAAAAAAAATGTGCAACCCTTTTCAAAATGAAGGCCGATCTTAGAAAAGCCCTTCAATAAAGGTCATGTCAAACTAATTGACAAAATGTCACCATTACAGAAAACGAAGTTCTTTAGGAAAAACATAAAGTGCAGTTAGACTAGTATGAATCTAAGAGCGAACAAAATCACCTCATCAGCAGGTAAACCAAAAATTGTTTGCAAAGGACCGGGTTTCTGGTGAACCACTGTGGGCCCTTGTCTGTCTTTTGGTCCTTGTGTTTCTGCAGAAATCCTCCGGCGAACATTTGCTCCAGCGAAGCCATTTGAAACCCTAGGACAGATTCAACTATTTATAGCCAACCAATATATGACTGATGTAATGGATTATTAAGGTAAAATGCCTCATTAAATCTCCTCCACTTTTTTATCGTGGAGTCGTAGGTGGCGAACGAGTTCTAAATCTTGGGTCAATTAGAACTGGTCTATCTAAACAGCACAATTTAGGGGAAGACCGTTAAAACCAACCCCTCCAGACCTCGCCTGGGTGAGATTTAGAAGTTTTGGTTTTGAGTATATGACTGAATTCTTAGCACTATGAATCTTTTTAAGTAATCCAGCAATTCATTGACTCATCTCTTATATCTACATGATATAAAGCTTCCACACATTGCAAAATTCCTAACTTCACATCGTAACAGACCATTTTCAGTACTCCATTAATCACTCTTGCCTATCATCAAATTTTACTTACATCTACAAATGATTCACCATAAACTCTTCAACAATAAAACTGAAAGTAGTGCAACCATATAGCAAAATATACCTTGAAGACTTTAGTAAGGTCGTCTTGAATTCCAGACAAACCTGACAAATCACAAGAAAATGTCAAGGTTAAAGCAAGAATTCATGGGCAATTGCAAAGAGCATTAAGATGGCTTCAAGTTAAATATACCATTCCTGAAGGGCTGTTCAGTGTGTACCATTTTGCGGGAGCTTCACCCACTGATTCAATAGTCACTGTAACTGAACCAAGAGTTGCACTTTTCCAAACTATATCCCAATCGTATATAGTAACAGTAACCTGCACAGATATTTAACAAGTCAATCAGATGATCAAAAGAAGAAGAGGGGTGGGGGAACTCTTCCAATATCATCATAAAAGAATGAAACATAAAACCGTAGACAATTCGGGTGAAATAAACAACCATCTCACATGTTAAGTAATTAGAATTTTCGAGTTTTCTTTTTCATTTAGAGGGGCACTGAGAGCAGTCAGATTGACATCAAGTACACAGAGGACTAAATAAACCACAAAACGCCCGGGGGGGGGGGGGGTAAGAGAGGCAAGAAAATTTGCTCTCTGCATCGTTCAGATAATTTTGAGAGTTGCTTAACATCAGAGTTTCATCCAACTCATGTAACTCCAACAAGAGTCCACTGAACACTTGCAAAATCCCTCTCTTAATGCATTTCTTTACCAAAAGAGACAACGTCACTCAGCAGTTTGTCGTCACAGTTTTTATCAATAATGTGTTTTACTGCCTTAGGTTTACCCTTAATTCACTCCACCATCCAAATTCAAGTCCACATCCTGAGAGTCCTACCAAGGTGGGGTATGGCCTTACACGAAGGTTATAAGTAGCAACCTTACTGAAGAGGTTATTGCCAAGTTGGTAACCACCCCGATCATCCAAGCTCCATACCAAGCTTTAAGTATTGATGGAAAAAAAATTATTTCCCTTGAGTGGAAATAGCAGGGTTGATTGTTCATACTTGTCATGGGCTTCATACCTTAAAGTTTACTGATTGTTACTCCTTAGGGGCCCAATGGGCAAGCCTGCTTACCCTTGGATAAAAAAAAGAAATTAAAAAAGAAAAAAAAGAAAGACCAATAGCAACCTTGCCCCTGAATTGTAAATGTTCCATGATGAATGAAAATTACTTACACGACAGCATCACGACGCCTACAATCAATCTCTGACTCACCCTTAACCTCATGGATATACCTTCCAACAATCTGCCTCTCATATTCCATAATCTCTTACTCTCTTACTCTCCAAAAGTTAGTTCTCACTCCTTGTCAGTGAGGTACTAACTGGAGGGCTGGAGCATAGGACAAATGCATGGTTTTAAAGAAATAATAATAATAATAATAATAATAATAATAATAATACTAAAATTAAAAAAAACCCACCCATATGGAACCTATTAATGAATTTTACAGCCTCCAATGAAGGAAGCCAAAGGCTCCATCTAAAATAGAGGACATTTTGATCCTCCCCAAACCATTAACATTTTTTTATACCAAAGTTACGCCTTTTCTGAAGGAAACAACAGTAGCTGACATCTTAACCATCATTTTTGCAATATTGGAGTTCAAATGTCTGCAGTTTACAAGAATCAGAGTCTGATTACATCATCCAGATTTCATGCTTAAATCTTTGATACATTAGGTACTTTAATCAGTTTGGTTTTGTTCATATCATATAGGGATAGTCATAGTCTATTTGGTATACATTCTCAGAAAACAAACTTTGTGAAAACTGTCATTTCGATTATTCAGGACCAATCCCTATGTTAATTAGGCTTTCATTAAGATGAAAGATTTGATGACTAACACCATCAGTTTTTAGTTTGCCAAAGAACAATTTTAAATTTCGATTTGCCATTCTTCTGTGTGGTAATAAGTAGGCCAAGTCTAAGTGCTGAACCAGAGGGACAACTAGAGAGTGAAAAAAACATATTGAACATGCTACCCTGTCGGTACTGACACATGACTCTGGCACCCATACACATAGAAATAGCGAATATTTGATAAGGATGGAGAGCACTATTGGAGCCAGGTAATCAATAATACAAGGGACTTTCTGGTTTCTGGCATCAATTCCTCATCTCTTTCTCATAACTACTTAGCCATCATAGTTGCGATATCAGAGTTAAAATCTCTGTAATTTATAAGAATCGGAGTCTGATTATATCATCCAGATTTCATGTTTAAATCTTTGATAAGGTTTTTAATCAGTTTGCTTTTGTTCTTATCATATATGGATAGTCCGTTTCATATACATTTCTCAGAAAACAAACTTCGTGAAAACAGTCATATCGATTATTCAGGACCAATCCCTACCCTAATTAGGTTTTCATTAAGATGAAAGGTTTGATTAGATTCCTAACATCATCAGTTTTTAGTTGGCCAATGAACAATTTTAGACTTTGATTTTTCATTCTTCTCTGTGTGGGAATAAGTAAAGCCATTTCTAAGTACTGAACTGGAGGGAAAACTGGAGAGTGAAAAAAACAAATTAGACATGTTGCCCTGTTGGTACTAACACACGACTCTGGAACCTATACACAGAAATAATGAATATTTGACAAGGATGGAGACCACGATTGGAGCCAATACAAGGGACTTCCGGCATCAATTCACTCGTCTCTTTAGGATGACACTTCTTAAGATGGATGCTACAGTGCAGGGAAGCTATCGCCTGTAATGATGGCCAAAGTCATTGGAAAATATCTTTTTAAGAAATCCCAACGCTTGGGAAGAGGAGACTGAATTTCTAGCAATGCTAGCTAAGAATGCTTTCCTGGAGAGCGTTGACTGCTGATAAGATAATGTGGCCTTTGACCCTATTAAAAGCACCTTCTTTGATAAGAGCTTCTGCCACAAACTTCTTAGTGATTTTCCTAGTAAAACCACCTAGAAATCTAAAATGCCCTAGAATGTGTGTGTGTGCTGCTATTAGAGGCATATTACCAGAGATGATATACATTAAAGAAGAAATTTTTATTAAGCATAGCAGGTGCTCTATATGCCTGGAGAAGGAAGAGTCAACGGATCATCTCCTAATACACTGTTGTTGGGCCTCGTCTCTTGGCCATCTCTTTCTTTCTTTGATGGGCTCAGTTGGGTTCAATAGTCAAGGATGTGATGATGGCTTGGAGAAGGAGAATGAGCATTAACTAGGTTTCCGGAGTTCGGAAAATGATTCCTTTGGCAATATGGTGGTAGTTTTGGAAGGAAAGGTATCATTGAGTCTTTGAGAACAAAGCCTTGTCCCTTCAAAATTTCAAGCTATACTTTTTGAGAATTTTGTATAGTTGGAGTACAGTGCTTCGCTGTGGAAGTAACATGAATTCTTTTGGATTTCATAGATAAGATAATGCATGAGAGATCGAAGGCATGATAATTTTGATCTTGCCCCTTTTGGCTTTTACATGTGGGTGCCATCGCCTTGGTGTCTCTCTAATGCAATAATTTGATTACTTATCAAAAAAAAAAAAATCAATAACTTTGTGTCCCTGTCCCCGTCCCCTAGCTGCTCTACCCCAGTAAATAGTCAAGCCAATGAAAACCATTTGAAATACATCTTGCAAACCTCCACCCTCCCAAAAGAATTGGGAGGAAGGGTAGCAAGGGATCCATACCACAAAAGCTAAAGATTGATTGCAATGATTGACTAAAACCAGATCAAATATGGCAATAGTTGAGTTAGGACATTGTTTGCTTGATCATAAGCACCAACCAGCATCTAAAACCACTGACTTCAGTTTTTCACTTTTAAATTACTCCCCAGTCCCTATCAACACAGATCAACACTTCAATGAAGAAAATGGGATCACTACATCTCAATTACATAATAAGCTATGGAGTAGCAGAAGATACCTGCGCAGGAAGCTCGTCAATGGAAAAGTTGAACTCCTCTCCCCACATGGGGTTTCTTGAACCAGGAACCATTGAACTGCGACATGAACAGAATAATCATTTTATTTTTTTTTTTGAATGCCAGAAAAAAGAAGGGGAACGAATAAGGACAGTAGGACCTTTCACTTTGTTTGCTGATAGGAGAGGTCTACAGCAGCCACAAAGAAAAGTCTAATAACTTGTTTTACTATTATCAGCAACAGTAGTCTGGTGCAATAATGTTTTTAGTTGCTGCTGCCCTATTTTCTGAAAATTTTGCCATTTTGTAGAGTAGGGAAGTGGAGTGGAGGGGTCTAAAATGAAGTAGGAAATGTCCAAACACAAATCAAAACATCAAATGCAAGGATTGTTTAGGTCAAATGAAGTTTCTGAGAGTTAAAGATGATAAAAACAAGCATAATTAAATAGCCACATACTCCCTGCAATTGACTCTCAGAAACTCCTAACAAATGCTTGAAATCCAGCAAAGACAGAGGCAAGATGTTGGGGCATGCAGCACTATTCTTTTAATTGAATTGCATAGATTTTGTTTTAGTTTTCATCACCACAAGTTATATGTCTAACAAAGAAAGTAGCTAAGGGACTGGGACAGAATCTGTGAGAAGAAAAACCAGACTAGCTGAGTTGGGAATGAAATCATTGAATCAAATCAAATTACATTAATAGAAAAGTCTATTTTAAACTGTATATTTGAAAAAATTTAACTTCAACAAGTCCCACTATCCTGTGCTTGAAATTAGAGTGATGCATATTTCCATTAAGAGCAAAAAACATCAAGTTATTTACAACCACCCGTCCACAAAAATCACCTGAATCTTTTCTCGGTACCACAAGTAACAACAGCATAGGGATCTGATGTGCCATTCAGATTTGCAGAAATCAGATTCTTTGCTGCCAACAGGCCCACCTGGAAGATACATATACCATGAAATTAGAAACTTAACATTAGTTATGGAAATATCATGTGAATAAGGACACACTGCCAAGGAACAAGGAAAATCAAGTGCTTTGAGAGCCTCCCCCAGCAATTATAATGGACCATAAAGGCTAAAGCAGCCAGGCCAAGGGTTATTGATTAGTTGAAATCACTTTTCTGGTGGATTAACCTCAGGTTGGGTTGATGAAGTACTTGTACAGGTCAAGGTCATGAATCATTTGTCCGTACATTTGAGTTTTCTGTTGATTAATCCCCCATAATAACGAATAGAATAGTACCACGCTTGTGCATTTAAATTAAGCAAAGCAATTCATCATTAGTATACCTTGATCAAATATGCCGAGGCAGTTTGAGTGTCGTATTTCAGCTGGCCAATCTACAAAATAATTGCAGAACTGCATGTCAAAGAAGTGGAATTACTCCAATGATATCAAACCAGCGTAAGGTAAAAGCATGTCAATTAATAAATTGCTCACTTACCAACCAAGGATGCCTTCAACAACAAACTATACAGCACAACAGGTAAGAAAAGAATAAATCCAAATAGGAATACTATATCTTATACTTTTTTTCTATAAGTAGTCGGCAGATCTATTAACAGACACCAAGGGGACGCCACCCATTACAGAAGACTGCAAACTCAGAACCATAGTTTCCTGGAATAATTCCTAGACTATTTAGTCCTGAACGTGGGCTGCTACTTTTTTGACAAATTCAGTTTAATATTGGCTCCGGATAACTCATTCCTAGGATGGGGATTGTGGGGAAGTAGAGCGATACCGGTAACTATGCTCAAACTCACAACCCCTTAGGCTCCAAAAAATTACTTAGAGGTACCCTAACTTTAGAAGAAACAATTTTTTGGTACCCTAACTTTTTAAAACTAATTTTGGGGTACCCTTACTCTTAGGATTAGAAATTACTAGGTGAATTTTTGGTGAAACTCCGATTGATTCAAATCATTTTCGTCCACAAAAACAAAGGGCATTTTCGTCCACAAAAACACTCAATCAATTTCCCGCCTAAAACTCACCGGTGAATTCAAATCATTGGCCGGAAATTCACCTAATTATTTCTAATTCTAAAAGTTAAGTCTAAAATTATTTTTAAAGTTGCACTCAAAAAACATTTCACAAAAAATTAGGGTACCCCTTAGTAATTTTTTGCTTAGGCTCTGATGCCCAACTTTGGGGTTTTTGACCATGATACACCATAGTGACCATACTGTATTTGTATGTACTGTTTTATTAACATGTTGCTGCTTTTGCGCCTTGGTCGATTTGGATAGTGGCTGACTCGGATGGTGGATAACACTTCCAACTGAGAAAAACAATTTCAAATTAACTTAATATAGCTTCGCTGTTTTGCCTTATGTTTTCTCCCACAAGCTTTGACCTTCATACCCATTTCCTGACTTTGATTTTGTTTCAAGGGGGAAAAGTCGCTATGAATCTAAGTGACCCAATGAATTTGAATATTCTTCTCATCTCTTCAATAATCACTTCAAAACAGTCGGCTCCTACCCTCTGTTGACTTTGACTGAAGTTAGCCTTTCCCCACCCCTCACCCCCACTATCTCGTAAGAGTTAGCTTCCCACCCCCACAGTCGAACCATCTCTGCAAATTATCCTCCCCGTTTTCTCTCTTCCACTCTCTTTCGCATCCTCTTTGACTCGCTCAATTCAAACCAAGGCAAAGTTGAAGAGCGGGAGAGAAGATGAACCAGTCAAGAATGACTGGCAAGGGAAAGGTAATTGCTGGTGGGAACAAGTGTGGATGACAACTGATTTCAACAAACCAACAGAAAAATAATGAAAGGGTGAAATGTAATCATCACATGCAATTCCCTTCGACCAATAGTTACTGTTAGTGACATAAAGCACCTCTCAATCGTGCAAATTAAGTTGGATAAATTAGGGCTTCATCCAAAATTATTGATGGTTAACTTTCAATCATGTCTTCAACATGTCATTGATTGTTAAAGGGAGAGGATGATTTCAAGAGTTTTGAATAGCTACTCATATGAGGCTATAGGAGAGAGAGTTTATGATAGAGAGGGGGGAGGGCAGGTGAATTTACAGCGAGTAGTCTGACTGGGGGAGGATACTATTTTTGAGAGATTAATGAAGAGGTGAGTACTTTTATGAATTTTTCCTTGAAACAAAATTGAAGTCAAGAAAAGGGTGTGACCGTATAAAGGTCAAAGCTTGAGAGAAGCAAACAAGGAAAAACTGTAGAACCGTATTAAAATAATATGAAATTGTTTTCTCAGTGATGTCAGCTGCCACCCCAGTCAACCACTACTCAACTCGGACATGATGGGACGGACATCAACATCGTCCCAATAGAACAGTATATTATTGACCAAAAATTTAGTATGGTGTATAATTGTCCAACAACCCCAAAATTGGTATATTAGAGTCCAACATTCCTATAATTATGAAAAAACAAATTTCCTAAACAGCACAGTCCCAATGCTAAAGGAAATTTGATTCTGTTTAGAGATGGAAATACCACACTGAGTGTACAAATCCATTCATGGTGTCTCTACATGTGAGCATATACATATAAGTACATGTTCATGTGACCTGTGCATAAATAAAAGTGATTTGTGTGCTTGAAAGTTGAGGCACCCGTGTATATTGTTTCACAACACCACAAAGCAACAGACAGCAGGCAAGCACAAGCCAAAGTATTCTCCACGTAACACCTAAATTTTCTTCTCATTAGACGAATCACAAAAATTGAAGTAATCTATGTTACTCCAACACCTGTGTATACTTCTCCCATGTACAACTGATATAAGATATAATAAAGAAGGCACGATTTCCTAAGGGAGGAGAATAAAATCACTCGTTCCCAAAACCTCAAAGCCCACATAATAATGCCCTTGATATTATCCTCTTAAGCAACCAGAAAATGCCAAAGAAAACCCCTCAAGTGGTTCAAGTTTTTCTTGTAAGCAATCAAAGATGTATTGCAAATACACCAAGGGGATATCACCCAATTACAAAAGGGAGTAAGCCAGAAATGTTAATGCCCTCAAACTCTTATCAATAATATTATCGATAGAATATAACAAATTCCAGTTTCAATCATCCAGAAGAAATTCAATTATTCCCCAATTATTTCCGAAATAATCTTATTTGAGACCAAGATGGCATGGCCTTATGCTTCAAGCAAAATAACCCATGGCCCAAAAGAATTAGCGACGCCAAGATCAAGAACAACCTGAAAGTAGTTTATTTGGTGCTGAACAAATATATCAGGCAAAATAACCACATTCAATAAGTGCTTACAAGCAGCAAAAACCTTGACCCAGAAATCTTACATAGTAGCTGATAAAACTGGAAAGGGTGAAAGCTGAAAGCAACATGAAGGCACTTTAGGCCAAAACTCTAAGAAGGCTTCTGCAAGAAAAAGGACACCTGAAGAGAGCACTTTTCATAGCCATTTGACAATAAAGCCACAGTCTTAACAAATGTAAGTAAACGAGAACTTAATCTACCACGATAATTGTTAAAGAGAAATTCAGTCATCTGCACAAGACCTTGGGCATGGGAGTCTTCCCTACTCCATCCCAAACTGACGAGGAAAGCTAGACTACCCCCCCCCCCCAGCGGGCGTGCGCGTTACTGCACTCTTAACGATCTGAATGTGTAGCCAGCCTGATCTTGCAATCAATCATATGAAATGCAGCTCACACAGGCAGTTCTAGGTCTGATCATTCCGTTATCAACAGTGATGGTCATCCTTCTGAAACATGAGATTGCCCATCCAAATATTTCCCTTGATGCCAACGAACGTTAGCAGATATTACATTATAGACTATGCTCTGACCCCAGCCCTCAGTGAGACAATGCCAAATTCAGAAAAGGCATACACTAGAACAGTCGTGTAAGAAAAAAACAATAACTAAATAAATACAACTACAGTACACATCACAAACTAAGACTTTTGACGAAATACTCCTTTACTTTCCACCATCTCACATTATATTCATCTTTCCCCCTAGAATGAGAGGCACAACCGAGATTAAGATCTAAAAGAAAGTAAAACAAGAAAGCGTCCAACAAAGTGCAGATGTTGAGAGTTTAAACAGTGCCTTCCTCACATTACATGTGCAGCTTGAAATCCTAAGAAACGTCTTTGTTACACCAAGGCATATTTATCTTCTTTCATTTATACTTTAATTCCTAACTAACTCTGAAAAAACATCCCACCCACCAAAATAAGTAAAATAAAATCAAAAAACAATGACACTAATCCAATTACATAGCTGCAGTCAAATGTAGATTTGGCCACAACGACTAAAAAGCTCCAACATAGTGCTTTAAAACACTAACAAAAAAATTGAATACACTAATGAAGTTATGAACTCAACAAATCCAGTAAAAATAACACTTCCATATGATAATAAATTTTTTAAAAAAAATAAGAACAAGGATCATTAATTCATCAGTCAATCCAATGTTGCGAATTACAATTAAAGATATATCGTGTCACGAAAAATTTACCGAGAGTAGACACATAAATCAAACTAATTGGGAACGTGGAAAACTAGTAAACTCGCCCATATCAATAATAACCAGTCGAATACAGAGGTGTAATCAAATAGATACAGCATGACAAGGACGCAAATATACCCATATATAGTAAAAACCATAAGAGCAACCAATCAGCCTGATCAAATTCTCAACAAAAAAAAAAAAGCAAACAAATCACAGATAACAATGATCATCAACCAATTGCAGACATATGACGTCCCAACAACGCCAATATGTACCTTTGTCATCCAAAACATGAAGGGAAAAAATCCCAAACTGATCAATTATATCCATAACAGTACCTTTTCGCCATCATCAGCAGGCACCGAAGCAACACCAGTATCGATGAAACTAGAGTCGCATCGGCAATCACCAATAGTGAAGTACCAATACGCAATGATCACAAACACAGCAGCAGCGAAAGTGACTTCAATTTCCCACCAAGAAGGCAGCAGCGAATCAATTGCCGCCTCGATCACTCTCGTCGGAACCATCAGCGGGAAACTTAGAGAGGCACACATACGGAAGCAGCACAAGTTCCGAAATCCTTAATGAAATTAGGGTTCTTCAGAGTGATCGAATTTTAGGGTTTTGAGTTTGAGGAAGAAGACTGCAATGGAAATCCACGAAGAAGAAGAGGAAGAAGAAGAAATACGCATTTTAGAGAGAGAAAGCGTCAAAAAAAGTGGGTGGGTGGACGTTGGAGGGAGAAATGGGAAAACTGGGAAGAGAGAGAGAAAATTGTGGAGGCGGAGACAGCGACGTGGAAATCAGGTAGTTTTAATTGTAGTAACGGTTTATTGGACAATAATACCCTCAAGAATTGGTCTAATGACATTAGTGGGGGAGGAAATTGGAGAGGAATCAGGAGGGTAGTTTGGTAAAAAGGATGAGCAAGCCTAGTTTGACATTAACTGCAGTAACGTTGAGAGAACTGGGTATGGAATTGACATTTGAGTGCATAGCGTAACGTGTTCCGGTCAAGCCAGGGATCTTCCTTTGCTAACATTACTGGAATATTATAATATAGAAACCAGAGGCAGGGTTGTCAAAAAATTGGGTCCGGATCAATCTTGGTTCGGATGAACCGGACATCGAATGAAAACCTTATCTCCGATACTCAGTTTTTTGGAACATTTTCCAGGTCAGACAAATTAGACAAGCATAAATTCTGGTTTAAACCGAGTTTGGACAATAGAAAATTGGAAAATATTGTGTTCGAATTTCGGTCAAATTAGTCAATGTAAAAATTCGGACGAAAAGTTTATGATCATACCTGCCTTTTCCGGATCGGACTGAACCGGGTTTTCAAGTTTGACATTTTTTTGACAGCCCTAATCAGAGGGGAGGGAGAAATTCAATAGTGCATATTACATGTACCTAGAGCGACAGATATGAGTAAACAATTATATTATTTGTAATGAACAACATGTAAGTACGAGTGAACAATTATATTATTGGGAGTGAACAACGACTAGATATGAGTAAACAATTATATTATTGACAGTGAACAATTAACATTTAATAAATTGCATAAATTGAACTATTCAGACTTTTACAATTCGATTGTTACAATGGCATGTGTTTATGAATACTCTCTCTTCTTGCATTTTATCCATCACCTAGGTATATGTGTCAGTCAAAGTTTGAAAATTTTGATCATTAATATTTAACATATATAATATTTTATTATACAAAAGTACTATCATTATATTGATACAAAAAATGCTACTATATGTGTATAATATTATAATTTTTGGTAAAATACGTATGATGCAAAAAATTGTCTAGTTAAGGATAGATATTGTAGACTGTGAAATAATTAGTACATGACAGATAATATAGGAAAGAGGGAGTAATTGAATATAATAAAATACAATTACCTAGAGAAATTTTCAAGCTACGTAAAAAATTTTGAGAAGGTTGACTACTCTTAGACTATTTTTCAAATGACGCAATTTATGACCTATCATAATTATCTTCTAGAAAAACATATTTAAAATTATATATATATATATATATATATATATATATATATATATATAATACAATTACCTAGAGAAATTTTCAACCCAAAGACCCCCACTAAAACAGAATTAACAATTTTGAAAGGGTTGAATACTCTTACGCTATTTTCAAACGACACAATTTATGACTAATCGTAATTATCTTCTAGAAAAAATGTCATATTTTAAATTTATATGTATATGTGTACATTCAACGTTGACCACATCCATAAACTTACAACCCCAAGCAGACGACATCTAGAGAGGTCCGCGCGCAATGTGAGTCGCATTCATATTGACCTAATGAACAAATTTTCAAGAGCTGACATTCGACCGTGAAGTCGTTCCACCTATTTAAAGAGACGGTGGACTCATATGATAATGTTGGTTGCACACTTCAAGACATGTGGAACTACCACTAATCGATGAAAAATGTGTTGGTTGACATCGATGCTAAAATGTTTGTTGACATATTGAGGAGGAACAAGGAGAGAGATCTTGGTTTTATTATGCGTTTGCAGTTGATGAAGACAACAAGTTGAGATGTGCATTATGGTGTGATTTTGAAAGCGGGCAAGGCTATACATCGTTTGGGGAGCTACTTTCATTTGACACCAAACACAAGACAAATAAGTACAAAATGGTATTGTTTCTTTTACTGGGGTCTGTTGAGGGATGAGAAAACACCATCATTTGGCTAGCTCTTTGAGAAGTTTGCTGACGCGATGCAAGGGTATAACCCTGATACAATCATTACTGATCAGGGTTTGGCAATTAAAGAAGGGGATCGACACGGTGTTTACCTATTCACAGGTATGACAGTTTATATATATAAAGACATGTTCATTTATGATATATTGGTTGTAAATGTCAAGCGTATTGGTTGTTCAGGATTTTAATATTTGATGTTCATGGGGTAATATATTGGATGTTCATGTACACGGGAAATGGTGTTCATGTTATGTTGATTACAACTGGATATACATTTGATGCTCACTTGATGATCATTTCATGGGTAATGTATTGAGTGTCCATCATAAGAGTTGATATATCGCATAGGGTGCGGTGTTCATGTTATGTTGATTATAACTAGATGTGCATTTTATAACACGATGTTCATTTGATTTTGTAACCCCATTATAGATAAATGTTCATCCCAATATAATGTGATGTTCATTTTGATAAGATCGAAGAGCACTCAAAGCAACCACAAACAATGAAAGATAATAGCAGAAAAAATCAGAATTTGACACTAGATATTTAACGTGGAAAAAACCCAAAGCGGAAAAAACACCGCGAAATCGATGCTCTAGTAATATGAGGATTACAGATACAATTGTTGTGTTTCTCTCTATCTCACTTGATGTTTTGAGGAAGAAATTGGCAATAAATATATACCCGGCGACTCAAGGAAACCTAGGTTACAAAATAAGAATAACCTAAATAATTACCGCCACAAAAAAGTGGGCCTCAAAAAAGCGTGAGCAAAGCACAGAAGACGCGAGCAGTGGAAGCCTGGACGCAGGTAGCGCCTTTAGAGGCGCGGTTCGCGGCAGCCAGTTGTTGGGTTGTGGATGAGGCGCGCTTAGAGTCTCCGTGGACAATCCTAACCTTTGGTTCCCAGAACAAGGGTGGTGATAGATTAGGTGTTTTATCTTTATTTCTAAGGTAAACCTTAAAATATGATTGGCTGGAATTTTATTATTATTATTTTTAGAATAATATCACGTGAGATAGTGAAAGAGAGGAGTGGGAAGAAGCTTTGCATGTACGCCAGCTGGGAATCAACTGCACTGGAGTTCCCCAAAACCACCATCATTTGCAAATTTTGAAACTCCATCAGGTAATTGGCAGAGGCGGGAGTGATAATTGGCAAAGGCATGAGTGAGAAATGAGAATTGGTGGACGTTAATTGCGAACGAAGAAACCCTATAAGATTTTCGACAGCTTGAATGTGTTCGTCCGCAATTTTTTTTTTTCATTCTGTTTGAAAATTGGGGAGGGGGGCGGGAAGTAAATTATGTATGTGTATTTGATTCAGGACAAATTTGGTGAGGTTTTGGTTGGAGTTTGAGTTGTTGAATGTATTTTTGTCGGGACAGAAAGCGAATTGTGCAGTTGAACATGGCGTTCAAGCAAGTGATTCAACCAGAGATGGAACAAAGGAAGAACGAGTTGTAAGTGTGTTTGCGGATGACTCTAATTCATGATTTTTGAGTGTTTGTTGTTCAATGTCGGGGTTGGGTAATGAGAGGACGACTGTAATTCATCAATTTAGACAAAGTCGAATGGTAATATAATTGTCGTTCATGTATTATACTGTTAATGATCATAGTTGGATAATTGGTATTGGTACGTGTGTGTAATTAGGGTTTTGTAATGGACATCTCATAATGGATAAAACCCATTTTGTTGTGATTCACATAACATCTTAATGTTCAAAGTTGGTCAATTATGGGGGAACGTCGATGTTCATTGTTCATAGTTGATGTTCGTTTGTATTATTGAGGCATGACCATATTAGCTTAATGTTCAAAGTTGATGTTCAATTTTGAGTAATAGTTGTTCAATCTTTGGGTTTGGTTTAGGTGCGGACGAACACACATTATTGTTCATCTTAGTACATCCTGATGTTCATTCACATTGTATTAAATGTTTATGTTGTGTTATGTTCAATTAGGGTAGCATAGACGATGATGGTCATCTTGATGTTAATATCTATGTTCATCTAAATTGAAAGACATATCTAAATGGTAATGTAATTGTTGTTCATTAATTATACTGTTGATATTCATTTTTGACGTGTATGAGCGGAGAAACAGATACAGGGGGCCAAGTGAGCCCACGCCAACCCTGATGAAAGAGCCATTGTCTTGATCTCAAATCCAAACCCAATGTAAGTATATTGATGGAGATTGAACTTGGGTGACGTTCATTTGTTCGTGGTTGACGTTCATGTTTGCTTATGAGGTAGTATAGGTTGTAGGGGCAACAAGGCAGATGTGGCCACTCTTACGAAAGAATTGGCACCCGCTAGAGTAAGTGAAATGGTTGTGGATGACAGTGACGACAAAGAGTAAGTTAAATGTTGACAATATATATTGTTAGGGCAGTTTATTGTATGTCATGTAAGTTACCTGTCAGTAATATAGTTGACATCCGGGAACATATAATATTTTACTTTCTCATACTTAAGGTGTCTCTATCTTTGTTTTGTTGAAATCATTAAAGTTCATTATCCATCCTTTCTTTTTCATTAGACATTTTCTCTAATTAGAACATCATGTTGCATATTTTTACTTTCCTACTTCTTTCCCGTTCCTAATTTTGAATTACTTAACAACTTTACCCACATAGATTAATAAGTTTTCAGCTACCTTAGTTTGACTCCCTCCATCTATTTTATGTCCATCATTATGCTAGGCCGGTAACATTAGTGTCGATTATCGAGTAAGGCAAGGTTCCTAAGAGAAAGATGTATGGTTATCTGAAAATTTATTTTGTCATTAAGGTAATTGAAATATAATTGAAATCAATACTAGAAATATAGTTGAATAATTGTTAACTTCAAATACAACTTCGGTTTTAACTTTTAATCAATTTCCAAAAACATTATTTAAGATTTGAAAAATATCGAAAAATCAAAGTTAAGGCGTGAAAGCGAAAGTTAAGCAAATATGAATATATAGTTTAGCTTTATCTAATTATGATGCATGATTTACGAATAGCAACAATCATTATAAACTTTCACATTAAATAATAACCTTGACATAGATAACAAATATTTCAATTTACTCATTTAATATGTACAATCTTGTAATCCTTAAATATTATCCAGAATTTTTAGATATTATATTCAAAATCTTTAAACATTATCCACAAAAATAAATTTGTAACTGAAATCATAAACTTGGAATTTGACATGACAATACCCTAATGTATTGCAAAATATTTGTAAGTGAAAAATTATTAGGTTACAAAGAAAAATGGTGCACCAAGACCCAAGGATGAAGCTGCCTAGAGTAGAGGCTACCAGGCTACAACTTACTTTGTCCAGCTTTCACAAAACAGAAACATTCCCCCTTCTTTTGTCAACAATAACAAATTAACAAAAGAAAACTCCCCAGGAAAAAAAAAAGAAAAAAAATATTCAGAGAAGTGAGGAGAGAGAGAAGGGGTTGTGTATGTGTAGATGGCGACGGAGCTCGTCAATCGATCTCTGATATTCTTCTCAAGTCTCCTCCCAACCCACGCCTTCTCTTCTCAGGTAATCCCCCACCTATTTCTTTTTCCATTTTCTTGTCAATTACTTCACTCTATTTAGACGAAATTCCCCTGATCAGATCATCAAAATTTTGGTGCATTTCTTGTAATTTTCTGTACCCAGAATCAGTTTCCTCTTTATGTTTTGTGGGTCTTATTGGGTCGGTTGTGATTGATGAGAAAATGGGGGTTTTTCTCCCGGAGGATTTGGGGGATGTTTTGTGTGTGAGAATGGTTGGTAGATTGACTTGGATTCAGCAGAAATTCATCTGCATAATGGGTTTTGTAAAAGCTTACTGATTTTTAAGTGAATTGCTATTGATTGGACTATCTGTTGTTTTTCGTTTTTGATTTCATTTTATGCATATGGAAGAAGATGGGGTGAATTTTCTGCTAACGAGCAGTTCAATCATTCTATGTTAAGTTGTTCCAGAAATGCTGAGACTGTTGTGAAAATGTGTTGGGTGCCATGTTATAGTGGTGACTGGTGACTAGAAACATGCTCTTGGTTTTTTCCCCTTTTCTCTGTGTGTGTGGGTGGGGGTTAGGGGAGCATTTTTTACTTTGAATTTCATATGTGATGTTGTTATTGAACTGGGTTTGTTTAATGTTCACCAATTTTTAGGGGAGGAAGAGTTAAGAAGTGAGAGATATTGGTCATGTCTGTTGATTTCCTTGAGAAGCAATGGGGTTGCGGAAAGTCACATGCTGTAAAATTGCAAAGAATGGGCTCCATGGTTTGCGACATGGGAGACCCTTGCTTTCATCAATCATCCTTAAAGGTTGTGGTGTAAGACACTTGTAAGCAGTTTTGGTCCCCCTTCCCCCCTTCATTTTTCCAAAATCTTTCTTAATTGCTTCTCAATATAAGTTACTATCTTCAACCCAACAGTTTGCGTGCCCAACTTGGGTAATTGTGTTATGATATGCAAAATGTGACATTACTGACATATCATGGTGCCCATTCAATAATCAGCAGTTCTCTAGAATGTCCCACCTTTGATGTGTCTCAAGCGGACTGCACCCTTGAAATGATCAATAGACGGACTTTGAATCTCACTAATAATTTATCAAGAACTTGAATTTATTAGAGTCATCCTAAATGGACTATTGGCCACCTTTATATTTATAATAGTTTCCTTAAAAATGATAGTCACATAAGGGCTTCAGTGAGATGCTCTCTTGTAAGACCTACTACATGCATAGTATATCTACAAATCCAAAAAGTCAATTTTCATACATAATTGAGCACTAATTCAAACTATAGAATGTTGTTAAAACATAGAGTTTGAATTCCAGATGGAACACATTTTTGCCGTAAAAGATCCTCTGATTCCTTTCCTCTCGTTAACCAAACAGACAAAGGAATCGTCTTCCTTACTCAAGATACCCATCTCTGCTTCATTTTATGCCCGGTCACAGACTCAACTTACATTTGATGTATGTGTCTACTTAATTCCCATCAAAGAGAGTGGTGCACGGGAAAATGTGGCTTTGTTAATTATTTCCTTAACTGGGTATAAAAGCAGAAAAGAGAACAAGGTATGGTTATAGCGTTAGACTTTCAAAGGAATTTGGCGACATTGCTACTAGAAATTCGTGCTGTGGGTCAGTAATTTTGAGTAAGCCAAAGGAAGGAACTTAGGATAGAAAGGACGCATAAATCATTGCAAGACTCACATTTAGCAACAATCATTGTCAAATGTCCACTTTAATAATTCAGCACAAGAGCATGTGAGCCATTGCAGAGATCATTGGATCTTGGGAGAATGTTTGTTTGAGCTCAACTGATTGATATATTCCTTCGCTTACACCTTTATTGTGTTCCTAGTTGTCTGGTTGTAAATTGGATGGATAGAAAGAGATGTGAGAAAATGATACTTAAAACTTTAACAATGCTACCTCCCTCTCTTTCATCCCTTAATGGTGGGCACTTGTCAATTAGTATTGCAACATTCACAAGGGAGAAAGAGGACATAAAATTCATGCTAGAATGAGTATTAGACTGTTTGAGGACATATGTTGTCCAAAAGGTGGTTTGGATCTAAACCTTCATTGGGCCTTGTCTTAACTAGAGTTAGGGAACATAGTGTGGTTGTTCTTAAAATCATCGCAAGGCTAAATGGAAAGATTAATTACTAATGATATATTCAGACAGAACTTTTTGTATACTTTCATCTAAGTTAAATAGGAGTTTTGAAAGTACTCATATCTGGAGGCTTGTTCTCTATAGCTGGCTGCTTTCGTCTAGGAGCTCAAAATGCACTTTTGGTTGCAGCAGTATGGCTAAATTGCTCAAATTCCATAACCTCATTCCATTTCATGGATGTCACAGGGTGAAAGCTCACTTCTCCCAGCAGCAAAACCTTTCCAAAGCCGCCTCTCGTGCATGACAACACTTGAATTCATGCTGTTTCAGCCATTCATTAGGTGTCCTTTTTGGGTTGTAAACAATTGTAAATGCTGCATAACCTCCCCCCCCCCCCCCAAACTCTTTTTTTTTTTTTTTTTTACTTATGTTTGGGTCCTACATTGCACATGGCGATGCCTTTTCCCATCATTCAGAGTTTACTAGAAGGGAATGAAGGAGAACAGTACTAGTTGGTGGTTGTACATATTCTACATAAATGCATGTAGACATTTCAAATTTCCCAGATATGGATTCTGGCAATTCAATTTGAAATTATTTTCTTTTTGTTTGGAATTTCTCATTTGTATTTCCCACCTTTTCCCTTCCTTTCCTCTGTTGAGTTGAGGCTTAAACTAAGTTGTTGGTTTCTTGAAAATGAGGCTGTCCTGCTTGTTATACATTATCATTTGCCTATCATAGAAGCTTGTCAGGTTTCACCATTCTGTTTCTCTTGTCATTGCAGGCAAACAAAATGCTGAAGCCAGACAAATGGCAGTCAGTTTTTGATAGCGACGGCAAAGCAGTTGGTTTTCAGAAGGCACTAAAATTTATTATCCTGGGGGTGAGTCTTCTACTATGCTTATTTCCCCCCTTTTCTGCTAAAGCATTCAACATATGGAATGGCGATATGCTAAATAAAATCATATTTGTCTCTTTCAGTATGTTGACCTGGTATACGTGTATGCTATATATGTATATATGTATTTGTTACCGCCAACATATGGTAGAATAGCTTCGGCATGATGTGCGTTTCCCCTTCTTTTCGAGTAATTGTTGTTGGTTCTTTTATTTTCATTTTTTCATTTTTATTGTTATTCTTGCATTAGTGGGAATATTCTGGGGTGTGGTGTTGTTTTTATTGTATTTTTAATTTTATTCTTCTTCTTTATGGGACGGGGGGTTATGCTGGTGCCACCCTTCATTCAGGGTTCCATACTGTGAACTCATTTTGTCCAAAACTTAACTATTAGCTTCTAAATTCATGTCATCAAATGATGTAGATTCCTCAATTGTATGACGTGTCATTGATTATGTTGGTTTTCTATGTTCATTCACATGTAGTCTTCACTCTTCAGTCACAAACTTTCTGGAACTTATATGTGCAACCGTAGCTCTTATGGAAGTCCAACACTTGTTCTGACGATTGTATCATTCACATGTAGTGTTTAGTGTCCTACCAGCCAGGGAGTTCGTTTTCCAAACTATATATCAGTCATCATCATGCAATGTCGTTAATGTATAATGTGTTGGACAAAATGATAGTGCTTTAATAGCCTAGTTTAAGTGTATTTTGATGTGCAATATGACTATTGTAGCTTTCATTCTTTCTGAAAATGTGAGCTTCGACCCTTTCTCCGGCATCCATGTGTGCACATGTTCATCAACACATAGGCAGCATTTGGTTTTCATAAACTTTCTCAGGTTGCTAAGGAGTTTCTGAGCAATTTGGGTTGGCCAAGAAAAGTAGTATTAGTTTACTTTGTTATCTAGTTGCACATGTTTTTAAGTATTTGTGCCAGTTACCGTGGGAAAGATTTGTATTTGCTGTGTTTGTTTCTTGCTCATATCATTTGCAAAGCTCGAATGTTTTAGCTGATCATAAGGACTTTCATTACAGGGTGTGGATCCCTCTATAAGATCAGAAGTATGGGAGTTTCTTCTTGGCTGCTACGAATTGAGCAGTACGACAGAGTATCGTGAATTACTGAGAGCAGCTCGGAGGTTATAGCCTTTTCACTTTCAGAATTTATTTCCTTGGTTACATATTCTTTTATTGGAACTGTCTAATTTCAAGTGAACTATCTGAAAAAAATCTAAATTACATTAGCTTAGTATTTCTTGGATTCCTATACAAATTCTGTCCCCCCCCCCCCCCCTTTTAGGCCCATTTTTCAGTCGATGAGGAGTCCAACACCCTCCCCCCTTCCCTTTTTCCTGAGGAATAAGACACAATGACCCCATGTGCAATAGGGCAACTACAAAAAACATTATGCTCTCATTCTCTCAGCCGTAACACAATCTTCAACCCAACAGGTCATAAATCTCAATAAAAGAATGGTTTATAAATATGGTTCCTACTCTTGAGTCTGGATTGATAGGTTACCAAGGGTTTTAAAGGGCGGAATTCAATGAAGCTATAGTCTGTCCCTTCATCATGGTTTGTTTGGTTGTTTAGAGCTTTCACTATAGACATCTTAAAGGTATTATATCTCAAACAGGAGAAAAAAGAAAAAGAATTCTCGGGAAAGATGGGAAAATTAAGGTTTTAATAAAGTCTAAAAGCCAGTGAGATGCTGTGATGGAGGTTTACCTACAAGAACTTAGTGAAGGAATTATGTCTCTGCATTGCTTTCAAGTCATAATCGTTCTTAGGTCTGTCTAGGGCCTCTAGGTACATAGTTGTATTTTGCTTTGTGGTTATGAGTGGTTGGCTATCCATCGCAGTTCTACCTTGTAGGGGTTCGTTGTCGACAAAGAAGTTTAAGATCTTTTGTCGATTTTAGTCCAAGGTGGAGATTGTTAGGAAAATGTCTTAAAATCTCCCAATCTCTTGACCCCACAATTATTTGTTTCCTAATTGTATTAGGATATTATTTAGGTTTCCTTATTATGTTGGGTTTTCCTTATTGTATTAGATTCTTAATCTAATTGGAGTGGGGGTCAAGGTAGGTTTAGAGAGAATTCTTCCCTATAAATAGAGGGTTTTGTTTGCCTTGTTTGGTGTCCATTAGGGCAAATCTTGGATGGTGAGAGAGGTTTTGTTGAGAGTTTTGTGGACTAAGAGCGTGTGCCACTTTTGGGTTGGTCTCTTTCGGTGTTCGAGATCTTTGTAATACTCTCTTTGTTGGATCTCAGGTCGAGATCATTCATTGTACTCTCTGCCAATAGTGGATTCGTTTGTGTGCCGCTTGTGGTTTTTCCCGATTTGAGTTTCCACGTTAAATCCTTGTCCCCCTTTTTTCTAGCATTTGTTTATCTCGATATCCATAGTCATCTCATTTTTGCTTCTGCTATGTAAATCTGCTCTCATTAATTACCCTAACAATGTCATTTGAAGATTATGAGTACCTTTTATGATGTATGTGAGAAATAATTGCTTCTGTATGGGTTCAAAATCTATCATGCAGGGAACGATACGAAGAACTGGTGAAAGAATGTCAAAAAATGCATTCAAGCATAGGAACGGGCTCACTTGCTTATGTTGTTGGTTCTAAAATTATGGATGTGCGAACGTATTCCAAAGAGAATGTGAGGAATGAGGCTGAAGACGACAAAACGGAAGCCTCCAAAGACAGTAATCATAGTAGCAAACGTAATGGTTATCGTGGTAGGAATAACTGTACAGATACAACATACAAAAGCCAAAGAGAAAGTTCTAGTGATTCTTCTGACACTGTCAGTGTAAGAGAGAGCATTGATAGTGCTGCTTATGACTCGTCTAGCCTTGTGCCTAGTCCTTCCAAAAGGAATTGTAGCTCGAGACCAAGAAAGCAAGCAAATGTATCTCAACTTCCACGGGATAATTTGTTTGATTTCCCTGCTCTGCCTGTTACAAATTTGTTTGAGGAGAGTGAAGGCGAAGAGGTGGGTCAAGTCCACAATATTGGAGATTCGAATAAGTGGAAAAAATCAAAATATGAGGAGGAGGGCATGCACAGCTTTCAGATTGGTAATAATGAGGAGTTAATAATTGAATCACATGGTTCGCCGTCTGAAGGTGCCAGACACCTCACAAGTTCTGAAATTGAGCCTGCTAATGGCCATATTCATAACCATCATGAACAATCACTGCAAAATTCTGATATAATCACTTACAAGAACAGAGTGCTTAGCAGGTTGAGAATATCTGACGTTCCAGAAACTGAGCCATATTCAAGCAATACCTTTGATGACGCCCCTAGTGATGATAAAATATCTGAATGGCTCTGGACTCTGCATCGAATAGGTTATAATAGCATAAACTGCCATGTTCTATTTACTTAATGGTGCCTTAAATTGTGTTTATACTGAGTAATTACGTTTTTCTACAGTGGTCGATGTGGTCAGAACTGATAGTCATCTTGAGTTCTATGAAGATCCAAAAAATTTGGCCAGGATGTCAGATATTCTTGCTGTTTATGCTTGGGTTGATCCTGAGACAGGGTACTGCCAAGGTTCTTGGATTTTCCTCAATTGCTCTTTATTGATTCTTGTTTCTCTCTTTTGCCCCCCCTTTTTTTTTAATTTCGGAAAAGTGAGTGGCCCTTGTTAAGTTAATCTTTCTTTATCCCCCCCCCCCCTCCAAAAAAAAAAAAAGATCAATACATTCAATGTAAATTCATGTTTCAGGCATGAGTGACATGCTGTCTCCATTTGTTGTAATCTTTGAAGATGATGCCGATGCATTTTGGTGCTTTGAGATGCTTCTTCGAAGAATGGTTCGAACTTAAGCTTTCAAATTATCTCGTCTTTCTCATTAGCATACTGTTCATCTAACTTGTACTTCTCACACCTGGTTAGCGTGAAAACTTCCGAATGGAGGGACAGACTGGAGTGATGAAGCAGTTGCAAACACTGTGGCACATATTAAAAGTCACTGACAGGGAAATGTTTTCACACTTGGCCCACATTGGTGCTGAAAGCCTGATCTTTGCTTTCCGGATGTTGCTGGTTCTATTTCGCAGGGAACTATCATTTAGTGAAGCCCTTTGCATGTGGGAGGTTTGCTCTCTCAAACTCTGCCTTCACCCTTGTAGGAGATATACAATTCTTTTGGTGCCAATGCAAGTATGCTATTTGACTAGATTGAATAGAAATGTAGTTTGAGTTGGTCTGTTCATTAATTGACTTCGGTTACTGTTGTTGGATAGTCCTCAAGACCCACAGATGAACAAGAATGCATCAACATTGATATTTCCCTATACATTTCATGAAGCAGTTATTGCAAATCTGCTTGTAATAATGGGATTTTTCTTTTGCTCAACGGGTAAAAAAGCGCCTGTAGAATAGAAAGTGAAAAGAACCCCCAGTGCTTGTGATGCCTAAAAGAAGCAATCAATCCTTGTGAGCTCTTTTAATAGTCATGTTAAATGATCTTCAGCTAATATTTGGCTGCTTAATCATGCATGTTCGAGTTGGAATTTTGTAGTCTGTTAAGAAAAGCACATGCATTATGGAGGAGAATCCACATAATCTCATAGCTCGCAGTAGGATTACATATCTCGTATGTGCATGTTTGTCATTTTAACTGGGAAAAATTGCCGCAGATGATGTGGGCGGCTGATTTTGATGAATCCCTATCTTGGAATCTAGCACAAAAATGTCTGGAGCCATTGGTGATGCAAGTCCCAGTTCCAGACGAGTCGGGTACTGCTGATGTTGGTGGGGAAAGAAAGGACATGGATAACAGAAACACAGAGGGAGGCTCGTATCCAGAAAAACATGCAAATATTGAACCGGCCAGCCCAAATGACGCTGTGATGAAGTCAGTGAGGCCCAACCACTCATTTTGTGGCTTAACTAGGACCATCTTGTCACGGAATGGTCGCATGCATCTACGCTCTCGATCCTTGGCATCAAGGAATCAGGAAAATGAATTACCTGTTTTTTGCGTGGCTGCAATTCTGATCTTAAACCGTCACAAGGTCGTCAAGGAAACTCATTCTATTGATGACCTAATCAAGGTGGTTAATCTCACCTAAATCTTTATTGTCCAATCTAGTTTCTTCATACGTTGGTCTTCCCCATTTATCATTAGTATGTTTTGAGTCTTCTTTGAGCAATCCTTTTTATCTAACAAGTTAATGTTTGAAGGAAGTTAGGAGGAGATTTAATCAGATTACTTCTCTTGAGTGCTAGGGAACCCAACTGTTTTCTCTAATAATCACAGCATGTCTAGCGTAGAACTTTTGTATGATTAGTGCAATTGAGTATGAATTAATGACCGAGGGGGTTGGTTCTTTGACTCAATAATTTACTCCATTATAAACATAATCAATTTAAACGTATTTTGAGGAATAGATTGGGAGTTTTTTTTTTTTTTTTTTTTTGATAAGAAGATCTTAATTAGACTTAAGGGCTATTTTTGCACTATAGTGGTTAGACTAGCCTTGTTGTGGGGTCAGAATGTTGGCGACTAAGACTCCTCAAATCAAAAGATGATATTTGCAGAGATGTGGTTAATTTGGTGGATTTATGGTCAAGATTGGATGAGATAAGAAATTAGTGACCAGAGAAAAGGTAGGAATGACACCAATTGACGTGAAAATGTGGGATGCAAGACTTAGATGGTTTAGACACATTGAAAAAGGATAGACTATAGATACATTAGTGACGTTGCAAAGAAGAATTGGTATGAAGTTATTCAATTAAATTTGGTCCCACTTGAGCTTATGAAGGAAGCTGTTCACAGCATTTCCTGTTGGTCTAGACTTAGGGTTACTTAGTTAGGTAGTGGACCTATTTGGGAGCAAAGTAGGGCAAAGTAACATCTAATTAGGAGACATATTTTAATTTTGAGGCTATGGTAGGGTCTCATTAGGAGTTCTAGCTTTATTTGTTGGGAACTTTATTTGGGTAGAAACATGTACTGAATATCTAATGACATTTCATTTGTTTTTCTTTGGAATTTTCTGATTTAACATATATGGAATGCAGAAGGTCACTATGAATTATTTATTGTTCATCTTCTTTTTTTTTTCATTTTCCCTTTTTTGAAAGGTTGACATGAGGTAGGTTTCTTTATAATATATTTTGGGTGAAACTTATGTGAACCACCCCCCACCCCAAAAAAAAAAAAAAAAAAAAACCAAAAAAAAAATGTAAGCAGTTAGTGATTTTGATCAGGGTTCAATGAAACTTTCTTCTCCTCCAGAGGTAAAGCTCCTGCATCTGGGCACTTAGGGTATAGGCTAGGATTGGCTGTTGAGTAGTATTCAGTTATCATTTTTCTTTTTCGCTCCCTAAAGTTGCTTTCAGGCGGGCAACATTATTAATTTCTGTCACATGGATCACACAATGTATTATTTCGAGTGAATCGCTCACAAAATAGAGGTGTAAACTGGAGGTTCCGTGCACCTTGTCCTTCACAAGTCTTAATATTAGAACATATGTCCTGTCATCATCTCTACATGACGTATACGGTTTGTATCTTTCAAAGGAGACCTGATATTCTCGGATTATATTTTCGTTTACTGTAATTAATTTTGCAGATATTCAATGATAATGATCTGAAGATAAAAGTCAAAAGGTGCGTACGGACAGCAATCAAGCTCCGGAGAAAATATTTCTACAAGGTGCTCTCATAATCCTGTTAATTGTTTTTTTTTTTGTGTGTGTGTGTGTTGGGGGGGGGGGGGAGGGTGTTCTGCTGTGTCATACATACATATTGTCTGCTTTGGAAATTTGCTTTTCCCTTGAAGTTACGAGAAATAGTGATAGATGTTTTAGCTGCCCGTTCTTTTATATGGCTGGTTGTGGTTGGTTGCGGTGGCGGTGGGGAAGAAATGTGGTGGATTGAGAAAAGTTGTGGTGGGTTGGGGTGGTGGGTTTGGGAAAGTTTAAGTTTTAATAAAAAGATAAATTAAAATTGAAAAAGTAGATTGTGGTGGGTTGTGGTGGATTGTGGTGGAATATGGAAAGTTATGGTGCGGACGTGCGGTGTGGAACCGCAACCAACCAGCGGCATAAAAGAATGCCTCTACTTTGAGTGATTTTTTGCATGTGATTGGTCCAAAGACTCATGTGTCTGATGTACTCACAAAGTGAGGAGAATAGCATGAACTTGATTTATCTCAATATTTTATTTCTTTATCATTGTTGGCTTTCTTTTTTCAGGATTGTCATGTATGCTAGTTTCGGAGCCCTAGCTTCCACCATTAAAGTAATAAACACTGGTAGAACTGGTAGTGAGGTAGTTGTTGGGGAAGTTGTACAAACAAGTATGATAGTCTTCTTAATGGTTGTAGCCTAGAAAATGTCACTTACTAATTGACAGACGTGAAAGTTACATGAAAAGTTACTGAGCTTATACCAGCTAGGATTTGGCGAGGCTTTTTTGTGGTCTATCTGTTTGCAAAAACCTCATTTGGTCATGCAGTATTTTCATCATAAGTATTTGCTGGGTTTCATCTTTCAGTATCATCATGAATTCAGATTAGTTTCCTATGAATATTCACTACAACTAACAGCTGAGTTTAATACTGATGTAGAATATTCACTGCAACTAACGGCTGCGTTTTGTTTGAAACAGCTGATCAGGAAGAATAATCTATCGCCTCAAAATGAGCAATGATATTAATTTAGGGATATATAATCCTTTGAAAGGCTAAGCCATGTAAATTTTTTTCGCTTTGAAGATGGTGAAATCTGCTTGTAGATTCTGGTGTGATTCTTTTCCACAGTAGCTGTGAGGTGTTTACGTCATTGATGGCCCGTCTTGTGAAGTTTATGGGAAAAATTGCCTTTTCTGTGAAGGTAAATAATTTCTCCTATCTTCCCTCTACACCATGTCAAGATTTCATTTTTCTCTTCAACATAAATTTCTTAATTTGCTGTGTATATTTTCTTTTATATTTATTTTGTAATGTTAGACTAGGAACTATGTCTGAGGCCCGAGCCACTAGCCAGGGCAGTGGATGAGTTTACTAGACCCACTATGGGAGGAGGACCATAGAATAGGAGTCACTAGGCTCTATAAAGGAGGGTTATGCCTAGGGCTGTCAAGAAATTGTCCGATCCGAATACCTGGTTTAGTCCAATCCGGGAATAATGGGTATGGTCATAGATTTTTGTCCGACTTTTGACATTGACGGATTTGAACGAAAACTTAATACAATATTGTCCATATTTATTTTGTCCATACTCGATTTTGACTCTGATTTAGGCTTAATCAAATTGTTTGATGTGGAAAATACCCGAAATTCTAGGTATTACATACCAAGTTTTCGTCAGATGTCCTATTCAGCCGTTGGGGTGTTGGGACTTTGATGCATTACATTGCAAGCCAAGCCTCCTTTGCCACCCCTGTATGGTGTCATACTGATGCCACGTTTGGCGACTTTAATTGTAGCCTTTGCATATCATACTGATGACCTTTAGCAGGTCATTTTGACGGTGTGGGTGTGATTTGTTGTGAATCATGTTTTTGCAGTTAATCTGGGACCTGGCTTTCATATGTCCGAGATACAACAAATGAAGGAAGCTGAGACGATGATGATGTGGAGGATTGAGGAGGCTCTCAGTTTCAGTAGGAACGAATGATGCGGAGCCTAATAATTTGGTAGCACAGTTTTGGTTGTAGTTGTCTTATCATTTGAACATTTTACTCCATTCTTCAATATAATTGTATATCAATTATCCCAATCTGAATTTGTGGACTTCACCATCTGAACCATTTATCACGGCTGCCTTTCCACCAAAAAAAAAAAAAAAAAAAACCTCTTTGCCTATCCATTTTCTAGTTGATAATTATGTCTATTTATTTGCGCATGTCTGATGTCTCTATTGGAATTTCCCAAGTTGGGATGGTACCACCCAAGCAGTGCAGTTACCAATGCCATCATCACTGCTACCACCACTGTCGTCACCTCAACACAACCAAAAAACCAGGATGTGGTATGTTTTGGTGGCGGTCTTGATGGGAATATCCGGTGGGGCTCCCCGTGTACGGATTAAATCGGGTGATGGTAACCTGTCATAAGCTTAATGAGTTGCTTCTCTGAAGGTAAAGTTAATAAGTGATTAGCTTATCACTTTCAAAACAGATGGACTTTTCACTTATGCCCCTATCCTCTCCGTTGGTAAGATAAAGTAGGGCAAAATAAGATTATGTTCCAAGTTAAGGGCATGTCAAATTCATGGGTAATTTCAATTTACTAAAATTTATCAGCTTTTGCTTAAATTTACCAAAATTTACAAAAATTACCAAATTTTAAAAATAAAAAAAAATAATTTTGATATATTAGCGTAAATTTGTCAAAAGTTACCAGAATTTATCAAAAATTATCAAAAGTCACCAAAATTTAACATTTACCCAAGTACTCCCTCTGTTTCATATTAATTGTCGTCTTTGGAAATTGTGTAGTCAAATGAAAAAAAAAGTTTGACCATAAACTTCTCAATATATTCAATGAGTTGTCATATAGAATTACCATCATTAAATTCACTATTATAAAAGTATAATATTGTAATTGTTAATAGCATATTATATGAGAAATTACCAATCAAAGAGTGACATTGAAGATTATAAAAGTCAAAATTGTAACAATTAATATGGAACCGAGGGAGTATTTTTTACCTATGAATTTGACTTTATAACTGTGATGTAAATATGAAAATAATTTAGGTAATTTTTTTTGTCAAACAAGATAAGTTTGGATAAATTTAGAGAAGATTGAGATAGTAAATTAACAAAGGAAAAAACATAGCCATTAGATTAGGTAGTAGGTAGCTAGAATTTCTACTTGGGCTGCATTCTGTATTGCAGAACCCAACAGCAAACTCAAGTAAGAACCACACACAAAACAACTCAGCCAGAATGCCATGTCTTTCAGATTGCCTTTTCAATTGATTTAAGACGATCAGGTCAGAACTCAGCAAGCTGCATCAAATCTAACTTGCTACTTTCTTACTCATACTCACGAGGGAGATTTTCTCTGATGGTTTGGCTTTAATCTACTTTTTTTTTTTTTTTAATTTTATTTTATTGAAGGATAGAAAGTAAAGGCAGGCCTCGGCTAGAAATTTATCATTTAAACTTTTAAATATGTTCCTTTGGAGATGTAATTTGTTCAACTGGTATAGTCTTTAGGAGCTGTCAGCTGTGGATGTCCGTTGGTCCAATTGGTAAAAGTCTTTAGATGTGGTTGCCCAAAATGTTTGTTTCTACGTTAGCTTTTATTGACATACATAGACCCGTCAAATTTTGACTCGACCCAAACTCGCCTGAAAATTTTAGGTTTTGAACCCGATGTTCTCGATCTGAACCCATAATATACTGAATCCGATAAAATCGCAAATTCACGGGTCAAACCCGACCCGTTTGACCCGAAAACTTTACTTTTTACATTCAAATATATTAGAATTTGTGAATTTTCGTTGAAATTCATGACTATTAAACAATAACCGCAACTCATTCATATGTTATTTATCTAATAAAAGTTGAAACGTTTGCAATAATCTATCGGTACTAGAAGATAATCATATTTTATTATGTAAATTTTACCAAAAATAATATTTAGGACAAATTTTTTTAAAAAGAAGCTGAAAAAGGTCGCAATCATAACCCCTTGAATTCACCAAAAATCGAAATACATCGCCTGTATTTAATCGAACCCGAAATACATCCGATCTGTATGTATCTGAACCTGATATATAGACCGACCCGTAACCCGGCCGCCCACCCGAATTGACAGGTCTAGACATACAATGTCTCTCATATATCAAATTTGCTCTTAGAGAGGAAGCATTAGAGCATGGTCAAAAGTTTTTAAGTTTTGTATTATGTTTTAGAATACTATCTCAATCTCATAATAATTTTCGCTTTAACACTTTTTTTTTGTCCCGAAATATCTCGGTCTCATAAGCTAACAAAGTAGCAACAAAGCAACATTTCATTTTCAGGGAAGAGTTAGGCTGAAATCTTGTTACTAGGAGGGGGAAAAAAGTAAGAGAAAGTTGGAACAGGTGAAAGCTGGTGTTTAATAATTGTCCTTGTCCAAAATGCCAAGTTGCTTGCTTGAGTGGCAGATGAATAACTATTTTAGGGTCCCAGCAATATATAGCTTCAGGTGTTTGTCTCTGACAGATAGAAAATTATTTAGGTGGTCTGATTTCAGAAACTTGACAGGATTCAACTGAGCTTACCCTCATGCATCTCTGACTCATCATACAGTAACAGTAACAACACTCATTAGTTACCACTCCATAAAGCATGCACTTGCTGTGGTGTGACTCCAGATCTTTTCTTCTTCCTTAGCACTCAGTTATCTACTTATCTCTGTCTTTGTTTACATTGTTACCCACTTACCCCTACTGTATTTTACTACCATAATTGTGTTCAAAATTACACAAAATATTTCGGTATGGTTATATTCTTAGAGCATGTGCAATGCTAGTTCCTATATTTTGAAGTTTTAGTTCATTATGAACTCCCAAATTTCTACTTGAGGAAATCTAATTTAATGAACTCTTTTAAACTCAAAATTATAGTTCATTATGAAACTTTATTGTTTATGAGATGTAAATAAGGTTCTTCAAATCTAAGGTGAATTACATTTTTGAAACAGACCGAGCATAATTTCATTAATAATAATTCCGGGTTGGAGCTCAAACCCTGTTACTTTTCTTTTTAATCACAGGCTCTATTACTTTTGATTGAGAAGGATAACGTTAAACAAAAAATTGTGTAATTAGTTATGAAAAATCTTTGCGACTCCAGTACACAATTCTTCAACTTTTTTCCCCCTTAAATCCGAGCTGACAAAAATTTGTCCGACCCAAAACACCTGAATTGTCCAACGTGGAAAAATTGGGGTTGAACATAGATTTTTTTATCTTAATTTTGATATTGGCCGAATTGACCGAATATTCAGACATAAAACTGGCCAATGTGGAAAAATTGGGTTTGAATGTAAATTTTTTGTCTGAATTTTGATATTGGTCGAATTGACCGAATATTCAGACATAAAATTTCTCTTTTTTTCTATTGCCCCAACCCGATTTTAGTTTCGTCCGAATTGTCTGACCCGGTTCGACCCGAAATAAAACCGAGTTCGTTCATGAATTTCTCGTCCAAAATTTAATATTGACCAAATTTGTCTGACCCAAGTTTACTGGACCCTAATTTAAACAAAACACTTTAGTTAGGGGGCGGGGGCCTTGAATTCTGAGAGAGCAAGGGATAAAAAGGTCACTAATAATTTGAATTGCACCTGGAGGCTTTATGTTGCATTGTTGCCTGAAAATGAAATTTGATTGGAGGGTCATCATCAGCTTCTTTGCTTCCCCAAGTTGGTAATCATTTCTATGGTCTACAAATATACGTGTGTAATGTAAGGATAAAGCAAAAGTATAAACTGATGCAACACATAAGCATATTGTGTTTGTTTGCTTTTGACTAATAAAAGCATTTGTATTATTTGTAAGTACCCTATGTGTTTAACTCTTAAGAGGTTACATCACCTACTTTCACATCCATTTTAAGGAAAGTGACCCCAATATTAATTAATTTCTTCATAAATATGTTTGCAAATGATACATATGTGTGTGTAAAACCCAGTTGGAATACTTTGAAATTGAATTAAAGTTATAATTGAAAAAGTTAACATATATAGTTAAAAGAAGATAATGGTTCAAAAATAATTTGAAATAGAATATAGTATAACCTAAATATTTTTCATCAAATGTTATTCGTCCCAGTCGGACAGATTTATTGGACTACAAATCAACCAACACACAATTAAACTAAAACTAAAAAATAACTCCATCCAAAATCGAGCAAATTCTTATTACACCTATTATAATATAAGCTAAAGTTAATCCAACACAAACTATACCAAGTGACTCAATTACCAAATTTGCATATTATTTATAATATGATATGGGTGTTTAAGGTTATCAAAGTGAAGAGAGAAGGCAAGCAAGATAAGAATTTGGAAGATATGCCTCTATTTTATTCCATAATGTCAGTCATAAGCAAGAGATAAGACTCTAACTTCCTTGAAAAATGCCCCAAAAATAGATATTCTAAAGATACTTAATAAAACCAGGGCAGAAAAATAAGGGTACAAAATATTGACAAAAAATTACTTAGAGATACCCTAGTTTTTTAAAAACAATTTTTTGGTATCTCAACTTTCAAAATTTTTTTTTGGGTACACTTACTTTTAGGATTAGAAATTACTAGGTGAATTTCCGGCAAAACTCTGATTGATTATATAAACTGACCGAAATACCCCTAATTTTTGACAGAGATTGACTATAATGACCTTTTAGTTCCCTTAGGGTTTAGGCATTCTTCAATCTTCGACATTGTCCAGTCGCTTTGCCATTGTCATAGCAGCTATGTATCAATGTCAACAAACTAACATTTCCAGATGTAGACGCTGAATTTTGTCGTAGTTCAACTTTGTAATTATGTAATTTATTTTGAGCACTTTTATTTTTTAGGATTAAATGCCAAGTATTCTTGAAATGCATAAGTGATGAAAAACCCACAAAAAACCCAAATAAATTTTCCTCTTCAAAAAAACCTTTCACAATGGTTCATTTCCATTTCTGGCCCATCCACGTTCAAATATTCCAAAAACCCAACCCTTTGTTCATGTACCTAAGCCTTTTCTTTAAACTACCGACTTTCCATTGACCTATATGAATTTCCTAATTTTGGGAGCTAAAAGTACTCATTACAAGCTTTTCAACGACACTTGAATCAAGTTAATCGGAGGTCGGATGGGAAAATTATGGTCGTTTGAAGTAGGGGTGGAAGAAAAATCCGGAACCGGCACACCGAATCGGAAACCGGATAAAAAACACCGGGAACGGGCAACACCGAACCGGTTTAAAAATCTGGTGCACCGCACCGGAAAAACCGGATACTAAACGGGGCAGTTCCGGTTTGGGATACTAAACGGGGCGGTTCCGGTTTGGCACCGCACCGTTAATATAATTAAATACATATATATATAAATTTTGGTTAAAAAAAATTCTACCCAAAAATTAATACAAAAATAATATACTAGTTAAAAAAAAAAGAACATTAGGTGTTAATGTGTTGTTGGGTTGGGCTTATGGGCTAGTAGATTTGGCTCTCTGGCTCACACTCCTCACAGTCTCACTAAGACACTGACTGTCGAGCAAGGGGAGGGGGAATTAGGTTTTAGTATTTCAAATTTTCATTTTTCAATCTAGGGTTTAGGGTTCTCACTTTTTTTTTTGATTAAATAGAGATTTTTTTTATTATTAAATAGAGATTTTTTGATGTTTGATAGAAATTTATGCGGTTCCGGTTCACCAGTGAAACCGCACAATTAAAGCTGGTGCACCGGTTTTTAAAAACCGGGTGATTCGGTTCCGGTTTATGGTTTTCGCGCACCGTTTCATCCGGCGCAGCGAAACCGCACCGCACCGTTTCCACCCCTAGTTTGAAGTTAGGCAGCTCAAAATAACCCAACCCGTTGGTCCGCAGTGGCCCACTTCTTTTCATTCCAACATACTGGGCCTCCTGCTGATCAGAATGACCCAACTACCCCTCTTTATTTCATAACCCTAGTTTTCTCACTCCATTTCCCCTATAAATACAACCTCACTCCCATCATTTTTCTTTACACCGAATCACCTAGGAGTATTGACACTAGGTGATTTTTTCTTCTTCTTCTCCCTCTCATCTTCTCCTTAACTATTTCTTCATCATTTGCATAAATCCATACTTGGCATATTTATTTTTCCATTTTTTATTTTCTTGTAATCACTCATACTGTTGTAATCCTTATGCTAATATCAATTATGACTAATTTAAACCGGATTACTTGAGAAGATAACTTTAATTTCGTTCTTTATTTATTTGTATTTTGTTTATTGCTTTTATTTATTCATCGCATTTATTTATTTTCATACTTAAATTTTTCGCATGCATCTAAATAATTTAAATTATTCTAATTAATTCTCCTCTTCTACTCTCTTCTTTAACGAACCGATTTAGTAGAGTCCGTTCTTTGAACGGGCGGATTCAAAGGTTTTTACTTTCGAATTCGTAACCTTACCCCGGATCCGAATATCATGGTTCGCGGTTTGCGGAGTCTAATTTGAGTTTATTAATTCTCAACAAAAATTAATTGGCGACTCTATAATTCATTCAATTTGATTCATTCGCTTTCTTTTCGAATTTTACCTTTTTATTTCTAGAAAATTTTAATTGCACGGGAAGTAATATCACAGAAAGAAACGAATCAGAAAGTTAAGGTCTCGGTTCACCGTTGATTCTCCTCGTTTTTGTGTTATATTATTTTCTTAGCAATGACATTTTCTGGAAATAAAAATAATTAAATTCAAGATTGCATTTGAACATTTTGATTAATAAAAGTTGAATTCAAATCCCTTAAAGACTAGATACCTCTTTCGATTCGCCTAACATCGCGTAGAATACCAATGAAAGTTTTTTCCCGGGTCCTACACCAGATCTCGATACATGCGACGTCGCATCACCACCGTTAGAAACCCTAGAATCACGGCGATCGCCGCCACCGATGCCAACCAATTCAACCTCGGCAGCCTCCTTCAAATTCCTGTAGGGGACTCGGATCAACGAAGAGTCCGCCATGGCCAATTCCTTCTGGAAACTTCAACGATCCGATTGATGCACGATCAGAAATCCAGATCCAACGATTTCAGAACCAAATGCAATCAAATTAGAGAAGGAATCTGATCGAAGCTGAAACGTGAGTTTGAAGATTCGAGAAATGCAATGAGTTCGGGGTAGAGAGAGAAACGGACGAGATGAGAGAGAGAGAAAATGGGGAGAGAAAATTGGGCGGGTGAAAATGGAGGTTGGTCGTGGACACACGCAACACCACCCTGAATGAAATCTGGATCGGTGGTTGGTGTCTGCCTTTGAATTCCGCTGCCTCTTATTTGTTTTCGTTTCCCACTCACTTTGAAGGGGCTGCTGGCTTTTCTTGGAGGTGGTTGCTGACTTTACTGCTCTAGCATTGGTAGACCAGCTAGTTGGAAATCTCTCATACTCAATGAAACCAATGGTGTCCATGGCTAAAGAACACAAAAGAAGAAGAAGAAGAAATGAAGAAGAAGACAGAAGAACAAAAGAAGAAGAAAAGAAGAAGAAGACTGAAGAACACAAGAAGAAGAAACGAATGGATTGGGGGGGCTATTAACGATTATTTTTTTGTTTTCTAACAAACAAAGGGCATTTTCGTCAAAAAATAAACCTTAATCAATTTCCCGCCTTAAACTCACCGGTGAATTCAAATCATTGGCCGAAAATTCACCTATTTATTTCTAATCCTAAAAGTAAGGTTACCCCAAAATTAGTTTTGAAAAGTTGAGGTACCCAAAAAATATTTCATCAAAAGTTAGGGTACCTCTAAGTAATTTTTTTGAAATATTGAGATTACAATTTACAAAAATAAAGAGATCATAAGATATGCATATACTCTATCATCCCCCTTTAGTTGGAGTTTTTAGATGCACCATGCCTAGCTTGCCCTGTAAGTAATGAAACAGTGAGTTTCCAAGCGCCTTGGTGAATATATCGATGAGTTAGCACTTAGCCCCAATATAAAAATGTAGTATCATTCTCGCTTCCGAATTTCACGAACAAAATGACAATCAATCTCATCATGTTTGGTTTGTGTTCTTAGAAATTGGATTATCGGCAATATGAATAGTCATCTGACTATTGCAGTAAAGCTGAACGAGTTTGGTGTAAAGTTTCCCAATGAAGCGAGAACCAATTTAACCCACACAAGTCCGCTAGTAGCAACCACTATAGAGTGATATTCGACTTTTGTTGAAGATCGAGAAATAATAGATTATTCATAGTTTTCCAAGATATCAAAGAAGCGCCAAGCATGGTAAAATAACTAGTGAGAGACCATCGCGAGAAAGGGCATGCACCCCAATCTAAGCCACTAGAATCAACTAGCTGCAAAGTATTCTTCTTAGGGACCGAAATGACTTGTCCTAGGTCGAGTGCCTTTCAAGTGCTAAACAACTTGGTTAGCCACCTCCATGTGCTTGACTCTTGGGGCTTGCATAAATTAAGAGAGAACATGAAAGGAAAAGTACATCAAACAACCCACAAGTTGTCAATACTTCGTAGGATAATCAACAACTTTCCTGTAACCAATGTCAGTTTGTGAGTTTTTTTTGCATAGGAATTGCAACAGGTTTATAAGTCCACATTCATGAATCATCTCCAGAGCATATTTGCATTGACAAAGGAAGAGTCCCTACGAGCTACGACCCATGAGCCACTTTGATGCCAAGGAAATACTTCAATGCACTAAGATCCTTTATGCTAAAACATCTATGTAGATAAGCCTTACACTATTTATGTGTCCTGCAATGCTTGTAAGCGCAATATCATCCACGTAGACTAATAAACTATAACTCCCAGGCCCCTCCTGGGTCGCATACATCACCACTGACTGGCCTCACAAATTACCACAAGTCTTTCTAGCGTGCTTCATCCTCACTCACACGATGTTTGGGTAAACTTCCCAGGAGGTCATCCATCATGAGACTACTCCTATCCAAGTATGCTCAACTGAGGAGTTTCGAACGGATGAGCTACCTTAAAAGAAGGTGCACCTTGGTGATATAAATAACCATTTCAATGCTCTTTAGCCACACTTAACTATATACCTGAGGTGTTATATTCACCCCCACCCAAGCATACAACTTCCTCGTTGTACCTCAATCTAATCCATAATCTTTTCTCCGCTAGGTGACTGCCCAATGGGTTTCATGTCAACTGGCACAGTTTACAATCGCAAGTCGGCTATGATACCATCTATAATCGATAACTGCTTCAAGGATCGCTGACTAGCCCCACAAATCACCACGAATCTTTCTAGCGTGCTTCGTCCTCACTCACATGCTACCTGGAAAAACTTCCCTAGAGGTCACCCATCTTGAGACTATTCCAGCCAAGCACGCTTAACTGAGGAGTTCCCAACGGATGAACTACTTTAAAAGAATGTGCACCTTGGTGATATAAGTAGTCATTTCGTTCCCTTCAAGCCACACTTAACCATATATCTGGGGTGTTACAATCACCCTCACGTAAGCACACAACGTCTTCGTTGTGCCACAATCCACTCTAGAATCTTTTCGCCACTAGGTGACTGCCCATGGATTTCCTATCCATTGGCGTAGCTCATGGTCGCAGGTCGGCTCTGATACCATTTGTAACGCCCCGGCCCCTCCCAGATTGTGGACATTACCGATAATACTTCAAGGATCGCTGAATGGCCCCACAAATCACCACGGGTCTTTCCAGCGTGCTTCGTCCTCGCTCACACACAGCTTGGGAAAACTCCCAGGGGGTCATCTATCCTGAGATTTCTCCTAGCTAAGCACACTTAAATGAGGAGTTTCCAACGGATGAGCTATCCAAAAGAAGGTGCACCTTGGTGATATAAGTAGTCATTTCAATTCTCTTAAGCCATAGTTTAATCACATATTCGGGGTGTTACAAATTGGAAAGCCAAGCTCAAATCTCTTGTCATATGTGAGGAAACACCATTATCAATAATCCACAAAGGCTTACTTTGTGAAGTTTTCTTGGATACTCAGTAATGTATCAGCAGGGCATGAGACATTGTAGCTCTTTTGTTGTGAATCTAGGTATGATCACTTGTTGTGCATGATCATTGTTTTAAATTTCTATCTCACTGGCATGTCGTGGAATGGAACTACAAGACATGGGCTCATTTTCTTCCATTACTTCTTCCATGGCTTATGTTTTACCTACTGCCACGCAAAGTTCTGCCTCCACAATCTCCTCTACCTCTGCCACGAATGTTCCACCCGATTTGATATCCAACAATATCACAACAAGCAGTTTCTTCATGTTGAACCTTTTCACACTGTTTACAGCTAGGCCGTTCACTACATGTATGATTCTTTAAGCTTACGACAAAGGTAGCTATAACCTTGCTTCTTACTTCTCGACTTGAGATCACATCTCTATGTTGTTCTTCTTGACGCGCCATATTGAAGATTTTATCTAGTGTGAGAAAGGGATCAATGGCTAATATCTGCCCGCGAAGCATGGAAAATCTTTCATCCTCAAGGCCCGTAAAAAATGATGTACCTTCTCTTGTTCTGATGCCCATGCCGATTTTTCTCCAAGTTTGCATTCACACTTTCCAAAGGCACAAATGTGTTGCGTGGATTTTGTTTCCACCTTATTTGAAAACCCAACCAATTTTACATAATATTCAACCGACCTTACCATTGGTCCATGTTTGTAGTTTTTTGTCTTAGACATCAAATCATGAATCTTGGGAATGCCGAAAACTTCATACGCTTTTTCAAATAATCTAACATAACCTTTGTAGTGTTAGCATAAGCTACATTGAGACGCAATTTATCTAGAATAGTGTTTAAAAGTCATGAACCAATAGTTGAGTGGATCGTCTCCCAAGCATCCACCTCAGACAAATTGACATCAGTTGTTACTGCGGGCTCTGCTGTTTTATCATTGATAAACCCCAATATGTTTCTTGTTCGAAGTCTTGTGAACTTGTGATGAAAACCTTCTTGCATGGATCGCAATTGTCTTCATTAAAGATCACAGAGGTTATCAAGATTCTTAATCCTTTTATGGATGGACTACTATAATGATGTGGGTATGATTATGAAAGGAGTAGGATTCTGTTTCTTTAAGGACTCACTAACACTCATCTTGATTTGTTAATGGAGGCAACTTTACTCTGATACCATGAAGAGACAAGGTAAGTAAGAGCAAGAATTTAGACGATACGCCCTTCCGATTATATTTTAGAACATAAACATAAGTTAATATATGAGAGGGCTAGTTCTAATTAACCTCCCAAACAAGTGCCCCAAAAATAGCTATTCTAAAGATACTTAGCAAAACCAAGACAAGAAATAAGAGTACAAAATATTTCTTACAATATACAAAAATAAAGAGATCATAAAATATGCATATATTCTGTCAAGGTTAGAGAAAGTAAATAGTTGAAGTAAAAGTTTGATATCATAGACGGAAATGTTAAACAAATAGGAACGTCAATTGAACCTAAGGTTATGGCTAAGAATCCTTCTTAAACTCTAGTGCCCATGCTCGGGTTTTTGTAGGGCTGAGTACGAGTCCTAGTAATTGGTCTAGTTGATTCCGACACATTCAGTCGTTAGTACGATGGGTCTTCTCACTATCAGGAGGTCCGGTGATGGAAGAAGAATTGTTGGGGATGGAACAAGTTCAGACCTACGGAGGAGGAAGAAAGGAACCTCAGGGGGGTGAGGGTGAAGGTGAGGTATGCGATGATCAAGACGACAAAATGACATTAATTTTGGCAGGGAAGTTGTACATATAGAAGTCGTTCGTTTTTTATGCCTTGAAGATGACCCTAAATCTAATATGGAGAACACAAAATGAGGTGTCCATTAGAGCCCTAGATCGCAATTTTTTTATCTTTCAATTTTACTCCAAGCACGATAGAAAGCGGGTTCTCGGTGGACAACCATGGATGTTCGATAATAATCTACTGCTACTACAGGAAGTCTCTGGGAATCTCCAACCATCTGAGATTGACTTCTTGTTATCCTCATTCTAGGTGCGGATTTATGACGTGTTCTTAATAGGAGAACAAAGAAACTAGCCAGAGATATTGCTAATGATCATATGGTCAGGTTCTTGGAGTTCGACAGCTTAGACCTAATAAGGTGGAAGCCATCCATGAGGGATAAGGAATTGGTGGAAGTTAAAAAAATGCTACAACAAGGCAAGATATTCTACATGAAGAATGAAATGCAAAAATAGGTGGGCTTTAAGTATGAGAGATTGCCTACCTTTTGCTATTATTTTGGGTAGATCACATACATCAATAAAGACTGCTGGGAGGAGGAGGAACATAGTGATAAGGAGGTGATCTACACCTATGGTGATTGGATAAAAGTAATCCCCAGAAAACGAAAAGGTAGGAAACAAAAAGTGAAAAGGAGAAAGATAAGGGCAAGTTGCAAACTTTGTTCATTAACTTGGCTAGCGCTGGCAAAATTTCGTCCGACCCAGAAAAAATCGGGTCAGGACATAGATTTTTCGTCCGAATTTTGATATTGACCGAATATTCGGACATAAAATTTCTCTTTTTTCTATTGTCCGAACCCGATTTTTTGCTTCGTCCGAATTTTCCGACTCGAAATAAAACCGGGTCCGGACATGAATTTCTCGTCCGAATTTTGACATTGTCCGAATTTGTCCGACCCGAATTTACCTGGACCCGATTTTTGCCAGCTATAAACTAGGCTATGGATAAACAGAAGAATGAGGAGGGGGGATTCTAGCTTGGCCCACCTAGCCTAACAAGAAGGAAATTATTTCAGAACCAAAATAAGGAGTCACATGAAGTAGTGAGCCTAAGGAAAATAGGAGTATGTAGGTTCATGTATTGTAGGTCATGAAGGGTATCAAAGCATTGTCGATAGTGAGATACAAACATGTCAAAAGGGGATACTTACTTTAACATGAGAAAAAGTGGAGTCGAAAGACAAAGGCAGCGGAGGATATAAATCAAGGTGTTAAAATGGAGCCAACCTTGAAGGAAGAGACTATATGCGATGCGAAAGTGAGAGGGGGAGTCGTCTGAAATCCCAGGTAGCCAAACAGGGAAATCATAACCGAAAATCTGATAAGCAAGCTTAAGTTAGCTTTCTCGGTCGGGATTGGGGGTGAATAAAAGAAGGAAGGGGTAAGAAGTGGAAAATAATGGCAAGGGAGAAGCTGGAGAAAGTGGTCGAATAAAAGAAGAAGATACATAATAGAAGCACCTGGTGTTTTGTTGGTATTTATGGGTGGGTCGAGACTGTATAGAGGCAGAAAATGCAGGAGCTTATTAAAAGGCTCATGGAGTATAGTAGTGACCAAAGGTGATAGAGGGTGACTTTAGTGAGGTCCTGATCCATGATGAGCAGGATGGATGCCAACCTAGGGAGCACAAACTGATGACTACTTTCATAGAGGTGTTGGATGGCTGGCATTGATGGATTTAGGGTTTTGAGGATCTTTGCCCTTCACTTTGGGAGAGGGGGAAGAACAACAAGACCAATAAAAGGGAGAGGGTGGACAGATACGTAACTTCAGGGGATCGGATGAGCTTTCATCATTAGGTTGAAGTTAAACACCTCCTAAATATCAAAGTATATCATGCTCCTATCATACTCACCATGAAGAAGAAGGAAGGGTGGCAAAGACCCGACAAGAATATACATACATTGGACAAGTTCTGGTTTGATTATCAAGAGAGTATAAAAATAGTAGAAGACAACTAAACGGTGGCGATTCCTATGACAACCCACTCCAAAAACTGGAAAATTGCTCAAGATGACTTTCATTGTGGAGTTACGGGAAGTTCAAAGACATGGACAAGAGGATACGTGAGTTGGAGAAACGATTGCGGAAGCTTCAAGAAGACCTCATGACGGAGGAAAACATTAAAGAAAGGTGCAGATGGAGGAACAGTTAGAGGAGCTCTACCAAAATAAAGAGGTTTTCTAGTTCCTAATAGTGAGGATAACAAAGGTGAATGAACGAGACCTCAATACAAAATACAAAGCATCCTAGAGGAGAAGGAGAAACACAATAGTCAGGATATACAACAATGAGGGAGTGTGGGTTGATGGTGAGAAAGAGACTGAGTAGATAATTTGGGGCTTTTACGTGAAGCTCTTTGAAAGAAAGGGGGTTACAATACGAACAAAGTACTTGTTGGGTTCAACATGATCATAACTTAAGAGATTATTGGTCAACTTACGGGGCAAATAACGACGGAGGAGGTTCATGAGGCGCTTATGTAAATGAACTTCAATAAGGCCCCCAAGCTCGACGTTATGCGTGTTTTCTTTTTCAAAAATTCTGGCATATTATGGGTCTTGGAATCGTTTTGTTTGTAAAGAGAGTCTTAGTTAGGGAAATCTTGATGGAGTGTTTCAACCAACCTAAGATAGCTTTAATCCCAAAGGCAAGATTCCCCAAGAGAGTCTCTGAGTTTGCCCTATTAGCCTGTATAATGTGCTTTATAAAACTATTTCCAAAACAGTTGCTAATAGACTGAGATTTGTGTAACCCTTAGTGATATTGTAGAACCAAAGTGCTTTCATCCCAGGGAGATCCATCAGAGATAATGTCTTGATAGCTTTTGAGACCTTCCACTCAATGAAGTACAAGTCAAGCGTTAGGAGACGCAACATTGCCATTAAACTAGATATGCAAAAAGCCTATAATAGGGTGGAGTCGTACTTTTTCGAAGTGTTTATTGTGCAGGATGAGATTCAGTAGGGCCTGGATTAACTGGATGATTATGTGTGTGTCCTCTACCACTTATAATGTTCTTGTTAACGGAAGACCTATTGATCTATTTATCCCTTTGAGGGACACCATTAAGGAGACCCGATCTCACCTTGTGTGTTTATTCTTGTGGCTAAACCTTTGTCAGGTCAGATATCTAAAGTAGTCGAGGAAGGTGCATTCCACAGAGCAAAAGCTGGCAAGCTAGGCCCATCTATTTCATATTTATTCTTCACCGATGACAACCTTGCTTTTGCTCGGACAACTAGACATGAATGATTGAAGGTGGTTTAGATACTCAATGTATACGAAAAAGCATCGAGCCAAAAAATCAACAAAGAGAAGTATGGGGTATCCTTTAGCAAAGAGGTGTCGCAAGACATGCGAGAAGAGATAACTACCATGCTGGGTATGAATATAGTGGAGACTCTAGCAAAATGCTTAAGGGCACCTACCATGGTGGGTAGGTAAAAAAAGGCAATATTCACATCTATCAGAGATAGACTGTGGAAGAAGTTCTGGGTTGGAAAGAGAGGCTACTGTTAAGGACAGAAAAAGAGGTCTTAATTAAGGTAGTAGCGCAGTCCGTCCCAACTTATCTCATGAGTTACTTGAGAATGCCTGCCTCGTTGATCCAGGAGTTGCATGGAATTATTGCAAAACTTTGGCGGGGCTCATTTGTCGGAACCAGGAAAACTCATTGGGTAAGTTGGGACATATGATGTCCGAAATGCTTGGGAGGAATGGGTTCCGAAGAATTTGATGTTTTTAAAGAGGCACTCCTTGGGGAGATGCTATAGGGAATGTTTGCGTGCTCGAACCTACTCGTTGCCTAAGTTTTCAAGAGGAAGTATTTCGCAAGAATGGAGCTCCTAGATTCTTTTCTTTAGCATGGTCCTAATTACTCATGGAGGAGTGTTTGGGGGACTAAACCTTTCCTCAAGGAAGCGTTGATATGGAGGGTGGGCAGTGGCACGAGCATTAAGGTTTGGCGAGACAAATAGGTATGCGATGAAGACGGACATGAGCTCATAATGACCTGCCCCATAATGACTTGCCCCGCGATTATGTGGGATGTAAATAAGGTGTAAACGGGGTTCAGGAAAGAGACAGGAGGATGCTCCTTGGTATTCCCCATAGCACTAGGCTACTGTAAGACCGCCAAATATGGAGTTTAACCAAAAATGGTGTCCATTCGGTCAAGACTACTTATGTGCCAGGGGCATCCTTTGACTTGGGATCCTTTGACCCATCTTGACTACTGATTTGGAGTTCAAAAGTGCCTCTTAGAATCATGCACTTATGAAAGTGGGTTGCTGACATCTTACCCACGAGACATTTACTCAAGAGCAGGTATATGTTGGAAAAGGATCAATGTACGAGATGCAACTCAACAAGTGAAACAACTACCCATGGCTTATTTTCATGTCCAAAAGAAAAGGAATGATGGAGTGAGAAGTTGGAGGAGGCACGACGAATTGGGGAGAACTGTGATGATCTAAAAACGTGTTAAATGCATGGAAGGAGGACTCAACCCAGATGCATTCCAAGCAACCTTGTTCATGTGTTAGAGTGCTTGGTTCTCAAGGAATACATTTTTGTTTCCAAGCCAAATTGACACCGCCTGGAGTTGATACGTGGAAGGGGACTAAATGGTGTGGCTGAGTTCTGATAAACCGGATTTTTACGAGTTTTTAACCTCCTTTTCTATGCAAGTTTTCGCCTTTCAAGCTCTTTTTCCCTATTTTATAAGTTAGAGTCATTTACTTCCCTATTTATAACTAAGTGTGTGAATTTCCTTGTATTTAGGTGTTTTTGCCTATTATAATTAAACATCGACGCTTTTATGATGATAAGGAAGAGGGCAAGGAGCAATGAAAGGTAGGAGAATGAAGAAATCAAGAGAAAGCAAGCTAGCACAACCTTTAACACAAGATTTGCTGAAGAAAAAAGAGAATAAGGGTTTCGCACAGTCTGTGCAAAGTCAGCACGGGTTGTGCTGTTGCCTGGAAATCATTTCTGCTGATTTTTTTTATGTTAGCACAGGCTGTGCCAAGGTCAGCACAGGGAGTGCTGTTGGCAGTTTCGTTTTCCCCCTCATATTAATTCATAATTCTAGGGTTTCTATTCATTCTAGTTTTCATTCTATCTTTTATCTAGACTTTGAGGGAGTTTTCTCTCAAGCCTCTCTAGAGGCTTTTAGGGTAGATTTAGGTTTAATTCGTCTCTTGTTCATGGATTGCACTTCGGATTTCGCATCTAATTTCAAGACTAAGTTTTCTTTCTCTCGCTCTTTAATTCATGCTTATTTACTTTCTCGTTTGCTTTCGTTCCATTTAATTGTTGTAGTATGTTAATTTGTTGTTAATTTAGTATTGTTTGGGTTGTGATTTATGTATATGGCAATGAATTAATTTGTTTAGGCTTAATCTACCAAATTCATGATTGTAATGTGAGGTTTTCTCTTTGCCCACAACATGCTCGATGAAATGCTCAAGAGAGTATTCATGTGTATTTCTCAGGGAATTGGTGTATGCTGAGAGGTGAGATCAATTTGCCAGTATGGGTAGAGAAAATGGTTGGGGTTCTGGCACGAGAGTGTTGAATTCTGACTAGGTCTAGATTGTTAATCCTATAGTTTAATTAGACTAACTCTATGAGAATAGACAGTTACAATAGTTAAGCAAGCCTCTGACCCTCGAGAGATTCAGAACCATTCTCAAAAATCCATTTTAAGTGATGGACAATCTTTTAATTTCAAAACCTCCTATATAACAACGTGCATTATATTAGGTGCACTTGGAGCATGTGCCCCAAATATTATGATTGTTCACCCACATATATTAGATTGTTCACTCTTATTATAATTGTTCACTCACAAATATTTAAATGATATGCACCAAATACATGTAATATATATTGATAACAATGACTTATTAAAATAACCAAGGGATGGAGGTAGGTTTGTTTAATTTTTTTTTCTTTAATGAAATAGTGCATGCATTAATATTGTTATGGCATGCGTTCACTAATTGTCTTGTTAGTGATAGAATGAAGGGTGGATGATGACCCTTAATTATAAATGTTATTAATTAGTAAATTAAGTAAGTAATAATAGTGGTGAGTAATAGCATTAGTGTATCTCCGGAGATCCAGCGATATGATCAATCATAATAATGCCTTTTTGTAGGTGCAGTGAGTGTAGCAGCCTTATGTATGAGGAGCTCGTGGAAATATAATTAAAAAGCTCCATCACCCACAATGGCACAATGCTAATAATCATTATGCCGTCCCTCCTCAAATATTTACTCGTTTCGTTTCATATTAGCTATCGTATTTGTGAATTATGTAGTTAAATATTAAAAATTATGAATATAAATTTTTTAATATTTATAAGGGTTTTTGGCTCAAAATAAACTGAAGTTGGAGATCATTAGCTGAAAATAATCCAAACTCACTTTTTGGCTGAAAACAATTCAAATTTTTGACCTATTTATTAGTCGGACTAAACCGAAATCGATTTTAGACGTCAGAATTTTGTCTGGGTATCCGGAGCACGTGTTTCTTCAATTGATTTTGGTTTTGAATTTATGCTGACTGTGGTCTACATAAGCTGATCGGTCAGCATTTTGACGTCGAAAATCGATTTCGGTTTAGTCCGAGTAAATAGGTTAAAAGTTTGGATTATTTTCAGCCAAAAAGTGAGTTTGAATTATTTTCAGTTAATTACCTCCAACTTCGGATTATTTTGAGCCAAAAACCCTATTTATAATGTCTTGTTATATAAGATTACTATCATTATATTTATAATAAAAGATATAATTATAAAATTATGATATTGTAATTGTTAGTGTAATATTATACAAGAAATTTCAATAAAAAAGGATATTGAAGACTGGTATATATGCCTGCCCTTTATTTGTGGGTTTGGTACTTAACTACTTACTATCTCAATTATTGTCGTGGTTTATTAACGATTCATTGGTTATGCTATTACTTATATATTATGTGAATGTTATTTACTACTGTAGCTGGTATACCCCTTTGTATAATATGTATAATCAAACTATATTCTACAGGATTGAGTAATATAAATAGCATATCAAGGAGTTTGGGACTGAAGCAAGTGGATTTAGCATATCGTTCTTTTATGCGTTGCGTTTGCATTGCGTTGCGTTTATGTTTCGATAAGTTGCGTTGGATTGCGTTGGGTTGCGGTAGGAAATAATAAAAAGGTGAGTAGAGGTGAATAGTAGATTGTGATAAGTTGCGTTATCTTGCGTTTGCCATGCGTTAGGTTTTATTGATTTTGCGTTGCGTTTAGGTGCGTTAACGCACAAAAGAACGGTGCCCAAGGAGGAGAGGGTGAAAATTACAAAACAGTGATTCACCGAGAGTGAAATAATCAAAATATAAAGAGCATTTTGATTCCACTAAATTAATTTGCTACTTAGTATAAATAAAGTCTCAACTAAATTTGCTACTTAAATAGCTTTATAGTTTGTTTGTATTGGGGGTTGAAGGAGAAGAGGGGAAGGGAAGGGAGGGGAATGGTCTAATTTTTTATATTTAAGAATACAATTAGAGGGTGAGGGGAGGGGAAGTCCAACTTACCCAAATTTACTAGTTTTTACCTAAATTTGTCAAAATTTACCAAAAATTACCGAACATAAAAAAACAAAAAAAAATTAATTATGATATATTGGCACCGTTTTGCCAAAAGTTACCAGAATTTACCAAAAGTTACCAAAATTTAACTTTTACCCAACTGTTTTTTATCCATGAATTTGACAGGCCCTAACCCCATTCCCCTCCACAATGCCCTTTTCTTAACCCTCAAAATGAAGGGGGATGGAAGAATTTTAACACTTACCCTCACTTCCCCTCATTAATAAATCCAAATAAGGTTAATCCTAATCACCTCCCTTCCATTCTCCTCCCCTCCATTATCTTACCTTCATTTCCCCTCCCTTCTCCCCTCTAAATTGAATCCAAACACACCGTTAAGCAGTCACGTAATCAACGTTGGCCATTTGATTGGATTTAGAAAACTAATACGATGTTTAAAATTAAACTTTTTCTTTAGCAAATTGTTCAAATGCAACTATACAAGCTGAGGTATACTCTTTAAAAGGGGTTACAAGTTGGTAAGATGATTCTATATCTTAACGAAATCGAATCCACTAATCAAGTATTTATGCTTCGGAGTGTCATATGGCCTAAAAAATTTGAGTTGCTTACCCAAAGTCATAAACGGATACCTCTAATCTATTAGTGAATTTTTGGATGACTTAATCAAGATGGAGTGATCATAATTCCAACTATTTTAGGAAGGTCTTTTTCCTTCTTTGGTGCATGTGTAAATTAATGAAAAAAGTGCCTTTTCAAAGTAATATATTTAATCCCTTACAAATAATTATAGAAATTAAAAAGGATTTTACCCGACTAGAATAGAATAGTCTGAAATAAGGATGCATTGTGTTTTTGTAATGTCCCTATCTTTCCGAAGGTTGACAAATTACTTATCTTATTTGGCAAAAACTTATGAGTCGAGGTGTTATGTCATGCTACCTAAATAACACAAGGCTATGTATATACTAACAAATAACCTATTACAGACAAGGGGATTGTAATGTCAAAGCCCAAAACTTGGATTCAACATTTTGTTGGAAAAATGATGTTTGACCGGCTTGAAACTTCATCATCTTCTTTTGACTTCTTGATCTTCTAGCGGTATATGTGATAAGACAGATATTGAACTTAATAACCATACGATTATCTTGTTTGGATATTGCTAAGAGTCATAGACGAACACATTTGCCTTAAGAACTATTTACTATACCGTAAACGTTAGAGGGATAAAACTTAGCTCTTATCGCATTCAAGAAAAATGATTTCTTACTTGAATCACTCAAGTATAGCTACAGTCTAGACAAGAATGAGAGGGTGTGAGTATAGAATGATGTGTTCTCAAATGGCTAGGGTATGTCTCCTATTTATAGGAGAATTCCCACCCCTCTTCATACCCTTGGTCAAAGGACTTAGTTAAGGTCCTTAATGAGTATCTTGACTTTGGCTAAGTCATTTGACCATGTGGTATGATGAGGATATAGCTGTTGGACAATTATATCAGAGACAAAATTGATATTGTAACTTAAACTGGATTCTGGGCTTCAACACGATCCAATGTGGAGACCAATTTTGGGTTGGTCTCTGTCTCTTGAGGAGCAAGGTAGAAGAGTTTGAGTGAGAATTAAGTTGTTGATTAATTTGTTCAACTTCTTTTTTGTAATTCCTTTGTTGTAGGGACTCTACTAATCCTAAAATTGTGTTAGGTTTATTTGTATCGAGAGTGTTTCATCTTATACCACAAGAGATTGACATGTAATCTCTGTGTCCCTGAGAGAGTTCTGTGAGGCTCATCTGTGAGTGTTGAGTTCTCAGGTTGTAACTCTAGGGAGGTTGTGAGAGATTGTGGAGATCTGAGAATCTCTGAAACACTGTTGTAATCCTCTAATAGTGCATCGTTCGTGGTTTTTTCCCGGTTTGGGTTTTTTCACGTTAATTCCTTGTGTTGAATCTTTATTTATTTATCGCCCTTATTATTGTTTGTCTGCTAACAACGCCCTGAGAATCCTAACAATTGGTATCAGAGCTTTGGTTGAAGTGAGGTTGATCTGCAGACTAAGAAGCAATGGTGGGCACAATTGTGAAGATTCTGGAGTTCGATAGGAAAGACTACGCATGGTGGAGGATGCGTGTTGAGGATGTGCTCCGCCAGCAAAGGTTGCATCTTGCAATGGGTGAAAAGCCAGAAAAGATGGAATAGAAGGATTGCGAAGAGCTTGATGGTCAGGCATTCAGTACGGTCAGGCTGACGCTAGCTCAAAACGTGGCTTTCAATGTCAAAGATCAGAAAACGACGAAAGATCTGCTCGAGGCCTTGCGAAACACATACGAGAAACCTTCAGCGTTGAACAAGGTATATGGGTTACGCCGTTTGTTTGAATTTAAGATGCACGAGTCTGGTGATATACATGATAGTATGAATTAGTCGAATATGATACTATCAAAGTTAACCTCCGTGGGATTTAATTTCGACGATGAGATGAATGCTAATATACTATTGACTACCCTACGTAAGTCTTGGGAAAATTGCGTGACTTCTGTAACTTCTTCAACTAAGAAGGATGAGAAACTGAAGTTTGGAGAAATTAGAGACTCTGTTATGAATGGAAGTATTCGTAGGAAAGATTTCGATGTGTTTGAGTCTTTGGGGAATGCTTTGACTGTCAGGGGCAGGAAGAATAGTGGGAGATCGGGTCGGGGTCGATCAAAATCTAGAGGCCGAAACATGGAGCAAGTGTTGTGTTGGAACTGTGGTGATATAGGTCATTTTCGTAGGGATTGTCCTAAACCTATGAAGAGCAGTCATAATGACCATGACTCTGTATATTCTGCTGAGGATATTGGTGATGCCCTAACTGTTAGTGTTGACAAGTCAGAACGGAGTTGGGTGATAGATTCTGGTGCTTCGTATCACTCTTCGTCTAGCAGGGAGGCCTTTAGTAATTTTGTGAGTGGGAGGTTTGGCAGGCTTAGGCTTGCAAACGGTCACAACCTAAAGGTGCTAGGAAGAGGTGATGTGAACATTAAAAGTTCTAGGGGTGGAACTAGGAAGTTGAAGAATGTTCGGTATATCTCGGGTCTGACCAAGAACCTTGTATCTGTGAGTTAGCTGGATGAGGAGGGGTTCACGACGAGATTTGAAGATGGTCATTGGAGAGTAACGAAAGGATCTCTGATAATTGCAAATGGCAGGAAAGAGGGGAAGCTATATTCTATCATTGATAACTCTAACATGTCGGTTCAAGCTCGTCAAAGGCATGTTAGCTTCTTTGATGAGAGAAGGGTACCAGAAACGAGGAGGTTTCCGGTCGAGGCTACGGGAATGGATGGTCAGCCAAGGAACGCATCTAACCTGCACGGGAATTCGACAAGTTCAACACGAGGTAAAGTCTCAACCCAAAATTCCCCTAAGATGTTGACGATGATGCGTATGTCGGAGTTGCAGGGTCGTGATCAGTTCAAGTGGGAGCCTGTTGCTAAGATGGGAGTTGATGGGAGGTCAATTGGGGCCTCTGTTGATCTTTGCTGAACAAGATCAAGATGGATGCATGGATGCACTAGAGGATTCGAGGAGGTGTTGAAGTGGTGATTGAAGATAATCGACGAAGGTTGTGTTTATAATTGGTCTCCAAGTGGGAGATTGTTAGGTTGAATGTGGAGACCAATTTTGGGTTGGTCTCTGTCTCTTGGGGAGCAAGGTAGAAGAGTTTGAGTGGGAATTAAGTTGTTGATTTGTTCCACTTCTTTTTTGAAATTCCTTTGTCGTAGGGACTCTATTAATCCTATAAAATCGTGTCAGGTTGTATGAGGCTCATATGTGAGTGTTGAGTTCTCTGGTTGTAACTTTTGGGAGGTTGTGAGAGATTGTGGAGGTCTGGGAATCTCTGAAACACTGTTGTAATCATCTAATAGTGCATCGTTCGTGGATTTTTCACGGTTTGGGTTTTTCCACGTTAATTCCTTGTGTTGAATCTTTATTTATTTTTCACCCTTATTATTGTTTGTTTGCTAACAACGCCTTGAGAATCCTAACACGTACCACAACCCGCGTTGAGCCTAGAATACTCAGTTTAAAATATGACCTTTATACTTGTACTATATGATTTCTCATGCTATATAATCTTCTTATACTTTTGAAATAATCTTAACACATTTCACACTAACACTCTAGCACTCCTCAAGGAAATGAATGTTTCACCCATGTATCGAACCCAAGTGAATAAGATGAAATGCAAAGTACTTACCAACTAGACAAATACATTTCGGTTTAAATTGGACAATGTTACTAACTAAATGAAGTATATAATTTTCTTGATATATATGTATAATGTATTCTTTATTTTCTAACTTGAAATATATGGAGGCTTATTTTGCAAAAACACAACTATGTAATGAAAATTTTTACACATAACTACGCAACATAGTCATAATGTCCGAGCATGACAAAAAGATTACTTAATTAATATAATGTTTTTAAAAATTGTGTATGATTGCTATGTATATGTTAAAACGACGGATTAATTATTAGGAGATTCGGTTAATTAATTAATTAAGATGATATATGGGCATATATAATCACATGGGGGCCAAGGATGATCATAATAATCCTCAATAGACAAGATTAGATAGATGGACATGATTACTACTACAAGTGTGTGATGTGATGTGATCACTTTCCACGTCCTCATAGGAACATATTAATTAGTAATATACTCCTTCCTCCTTCGGTTCTATATTAAATGTTGTATTTAAAAATTATAAAGTCAAATTTTAAAAATTTTAACCATAAATTTCTCAATATATACAATAAGTTGTTTAATAAAATTATCATTATTGAATTCGTAACGAGAAATATTATTATAAAAGTATAATACTACAATTGTTAATGATATATTATGTAAGAAATCATTAACAAAACAGTAATATTGAAGTCCGTGAAAGTCAAAATTACGACAATTAATATGGATAAGAGGAAGTAATTCTTTGTATTAAAATTGTCACCTTTTTCTTTTTAATTTGAGAATATATATAAGTAGTAAAAAGGAAAAGAAATGGTATAATTATAAGAGCTTCCATTTGCTTTTCCCAACTTTCAAAGCATATTGGCATTTGAATATCTTTCTCTCTCTCTCTCAAGTCTCAAGTACTTTGAGTGAATAAAAATGAGGGGTGGCAAAGTGAAGGGGGAAAAGGAAGCAGCTTGCAATTAAAAAAAGAAGGAAACTAAAGTAGAAAGTAAAGAAAGGAGAACCCAGAACCCAGAACTCAACTTTTCTTTCTCTCTTGGCATTCACATTCTGAAGCTGAAGAGATCACCACAAAGCCAATTCTCATTCTCTCATTCTCTCATTCTCTCATTCTATCTTTCTAAGATAGACAGACAGAGTGGTGGGGGGGTATAGATACAAATGAACTTGGTCTGCCATCAAAGAAGAGCTTCTAATTTCTTCATTTGGATTTGGGGGCTCTGTTCATGCAATCTTCAAAGACCTCCAAAACTAGGTACACTCACTCTTTCTCTTCATTCATTATTACATCTTCTTTCATTAGATGACACTTTGAGGATGAATCAATGCTTCAAACCTTAAGAATGCATTGCTATTTTGTTTTTCATATGTATATAGTTAAATTTAAAAATTTTCACAGATAATTTTACAAGATTTATCGTGTTTCAAATAAAGTTGTTATTTTTAGATTCATTATAACAGTTATTTTTATAAAAAATATAATATTGTAATATTTTCGGTAAAAAAAATATTCAAAATTTACCATCAAAATAGAACACTAAATTGGTGAAAATACCAAAATGATAAAAATTGTGGGGAAGGAAGAGTTATATTCTCTCCTACGCCCAAATTAATTGATCTTTTGGCTAAATTTTGACCATTAATTATTCACAAATTATAATGAGTTACAATATGAAATTAACTTCGTTGTGATTTCTAGTAGAATATATTTCTAATGATAGTAATTTCACATTGAGTTTTGAGTAATTAACTCGCATGCATATTTAGATATAAGTATGTAACCATTTATACACGAAGCCTCAAGTGTCAAAGGAGTGATCCCATTAGTTGGACAATGTTGTTAGCCGGTAGAAATTGATTCAACCCGAAAACTGATCTGAACCCGCCTAAAAGTTTAAGGTTAAGCTCGAAATTTCCAAACATAAAACATAAATAAAACCAATACCTAATCGACCCAAAACCGACCCGCCCACCCAACAGGAACCAAGCGATTTACATAGCTTCTAATTCCACTCTGATCCATCACTATCTAAACTTCTGTCTTTTTCTTCTCCAAGAATTTGTCTTTGCATTTCAAGTCCTTGCTAGATTTTAATTTTAACCCGCTGAATAGTTTTCCTTACTGTTGATCTTGAATTTATTTCGATGGCAATAATGTCTCTACCAAACATAAAAATAATTACTCCCATTATCCTAAAAAGAATGTCCCTATTAATTAATGAGGCCAGTGATAAATTTGATTTTTAGGCCCCGGCCCTTTATACGACTGACAATTTGCAGTGTCACACTCCATCGCACTTTGTCAAAACCCACCACAACATACCAATCCATCACATCAAACAACTTTTTCAATTTATCCCAATATAATATTTCAACTCACTTTATCCAATTACTTTTTCACAATTATCAATATAATTTTTAAATTTATATAAAGAAACCCACCACAATTTAACAATAATTCACCGCAACTCCACCACAACTTAGCAATAATCCACCACAACTCCACCACACCTATCATAATTCCACCACACCACACCGCACCATATCGCAGTCAGCCCTGTAAAATAACAGGGCCTTAATTTGTTAAATTATATCTTAAACAATTGTATAAAACTATCATTATAAAATTGGTCTTAAAAGATAATTTTATTTAAATATAACAGTTTAAATTTAACTAAGATAATGTGAAAATTTTCATACAAAGAAGATTAAACATGAAAATTAATGGTCAAAATATTAAATTCAATAATATAAAAAAGGTTAAGTGAAAAATCCTTTTGGTACGGTGGTAAAATTGTTTTACTTAGGCACCGTTCTTTTGTGTGTTAACGCACCCAAATGCAACGCAAAATCAATAAAAACCTAACACATGGTAAACGTAAAATAACGCAATTTATCACAATCTACTATTCACCTCTACTCACCTTTTTATTATTTCCTACCGCAACCCAACGCAATCCAAACGTAACTTATCAAAACGCAAACGCAACGCACAAAAGAACGGTGCCTTACATTATCATAGATTTTTGTTGTCCGTTCCTTTGTCTTAGTTCTCAATCTCAAATGGTTGGGAAGTCACATATTACTATATTAGGCCTATTCCTTTATGCGGTTGATAGGCTGTAGTGTCACGTCGCATCGTAACTTTTCATATTTCATTATAATTTATTACAATTCACCATAATCTATCACAATTTACTTTTTCTAATTTAATTTATTTTTTATTAAAAATTAAAATTTCCATATTCCACCACAACTCATCACAACTTTCTCCAATCAATCACAATCCATCGCAATTTTTCCCAACCCGCTGTAATCTACTGCGTTTTATCCACACCGCACTGCCCTACCGCCAGCCGTATAAAAAAAATGGGCCTTAATTGTATTTTATTTACTCAGAATAAAAATCTTTGAGAGTGGACTCATATCTCAATTAAGATTTTACTTGATGCGTAATTGAATATGGTTTCTTTTTTCTCAATTTTTTGCGTGAGTTTTGGTTAGCGTTGATTGGTAAGATGAGAATTTAAGTGGGATAATTGGCGTCTACAGTAAATTGTCGTTATCAATGGAGAAAAACAAAAAAGAAGGGGCCCAACGGAGGGGGGACATAGAATAGACTGACAAAACCTCACTTTTTAGGAATTCGAGGCACCCCAAAACAATACCTCGGGGTTGAGTTTGAATTGGACTATCCCCAATTTCTCACCTTATATTTTATACCTTATATTTTATACTACCTCCATCTCCAAGTAAATGTCAAATTTATTAAATTTTGACTATAATCATTCATAATGATTTGTAATATAAAATTAGTACTATTCAAAAAATATTGTACTAAACATCACAATATCGTTAATTTTATATTATAATTCATTATAATTTGTGAATAATTAATAATCAAAATTTAATTAAATTGACACTTATTTACGGATGGAGGTAGTCTACAAAAATTTTGTTACGAGTAGCTAGGCATCAAGTGGCTAGCTCCAAATCTCCATGTTTAATTTAAGTGTAGTATTTCATAAGGCTGTAAGCCTGGATGGGGGACCAAGCAACATACACTGGCTACACACATCACAAATTGAAGGGTTCAAGGGTTTTTTTTTTCAATTTTCTACGAGAAAGGCAAAATATAATTATTATTATTTATTTATTCAAGAATTTTACCTATATATATTATGTGGAATTATTTCAATGAAAAGCTTAACCCGATAGTTGAAAGTCCAATGGTAGTTTTATAATCTAATGCATCCCCTCATACGAATGTTATTTAGGCTTGAAGTGTGAATGTTGCTCTTCACCTTGTGTAAATATATGTGGGGGTTGTTGAGATTCGAATCTAAGATCTTTTACCCAGTCTGACTTTGATATCATGTGGAATCATAGGCTGAACCCTTGGTTTTCAACTTTAACTTTTTGGACCCTAAAGTTTGTAGGCTGAAAAAAAAGGACCCTAAAGTTTGAGAGGTGAAAAAAGAGCCCGTTTCCCGTTTTTCTTTTTCTTTCCATGTTTGAATTTCTCTCCCGATTGACATCAAACTTCAAGACTAAGGTTAAAACCGATATTAAAGTTATAATAAACCTCTTTTATTTATATTGGAGTTACTTAAAACCATATACTCAGGGGTCTAAGTAGCTCCGACATGAATTAGAGAGGTATATTATAACTTCAATATTAGTTTTAACCATAGTCCTGAAGTTTGACGTCAATCGAGAGATAAATTCAAAAATGGGAGAAAAATAAAGAATGAGACATGGGTCTTTTTCTTCAGCCCACGAACTTGAAGGTCCTTTTTTATTCAGCCTACAAACTTTAGCGTCTAAAAAGTTAATGTTGAAACCAAGGGTTCATAATATAAATACCCCTAAAATTCGGGGTCCAAAATGCAAAAAACCCTGGAATCATATCAATAAAAAACTTAAGTCAATAATTGAAAGGTCAATGATGATTTTATACTATAACATATTATTAGGCACCGTTCTTTTATGCGTTAACGCACCCAAGCGCAACGCAACTTATCACAACCCTACCGCAATATAACGCAAATTACCATTACTTTTTAACTATTTCCACCGCAACTTAACGCAGCTTAACGCAAACGCAACGCAACGCACAAAAGAACGGTACTGAATATAGAGTATTAAAAAACCTCTAACATAGAACTCGATTATACACTAATGTTAAATGAAGTGATAATTCTAACTTCATCGACTTGATTGTCTCATCTTGACTACTTTAAGTTCAATTTCCTGATTTCTTTGTCATTTACTAGTAAAGAAGGTAATTTTCATGCAGTATTATAGCATAATTTTGGTAGGACATATAGATTATCTAATTTCTTTCCATCATGTAAAACACTTCTTATAAAGTTGTGTAAAATTGTAGAATTAATTAACTTTACTCTGATTCATACTTTTTGATGCCTTTCCCTCTAGAAGTTGTCTAACTTCTTCCATTTCATATTATTAATCGTTACAGTTAATATGTATTTGTAAACTTTGATCATTAATTATTAAAATACATATACTGATTCAAAGTATCATTAATATTTCATTAGACAGGACTATTATTGACTCATTTTGAAGTTGAGGGAGTAATAAAATTAACATATGATCGTTTCGATGTCATGATCAATATCATATATACCCATATCTTGGTTGGGATTATTCTCAACATAATTAGGTGGGTACGTAAATACTAAATTGTGGGTAAATCATAGATATGTAAAATTTACGGCGTTTGGTAGTATTTTCAGAAAGTTTTTTGGAAAAACTTTCTCGTGAAAAACGGATCCCCTTGGAGAAAATGTTTAGTATATCCAATTTCACGTCGAGAGTAGTGTTTTTTTTTTTTTACCATGGTAAGTGGGGCTATCCATTTACTATATTGGGGAGAACCCAATGAATCCACCAGTCCATGAGCGGTGAGGAAAATCAGACATGCACGTCTGTTACTGCTCCCACGGATCGATCCTGAGACTTATAGGATAACACGTACAGCGCAGCGGATTCAACTTAACTAATTCTTTTTGTGTTCTTTAATTTTTACACAGGAAGCCCTGGTACCAAAAAGCAGTAGAAATGACAACACTGTGGAAAATAATCTTCAAAGCCCCAGCAAATACAAATTCTGCCCTTTGGAAAACCATAAACAGCACAGAAATCCAGCAAGTACCACCATCAAACCCTAACAACACCAACACTACCAACAAGCAAAAGCTAAGAAAATGCACCTCTTTAAAGGTTGCCACCACCTTCACAAGAGTATGCCTTTGTGCTCCCATTTCCTCCTACAATGAGGTCTTCAATGGCGATCTTCTTCCTCCTAGAAGAAGCTACAGCTACCCGAGATCGACGTCCAACAACAATTACAAACAAGCCTTCCCCCCGGGCCCGCCTCCCGGGGTGGATTTGAGGGTTCCAAGTGGAAGACATAGCGTCGAAAGGAGGGTGTTTAGAGGGAAGTCGTTGAACGACGATGTTTTGATGAGGAGGTTTGTGATTGAAGAGGAGGCAATGATGCAAGTTAGGAGGAGGAATCAGATGGAGATTATTAGGAGGAGAAGAGCTGTTTTGAGGAGGAAGAAGCTTGGCCCTAGCCCTCTTTCTAGAATGGTGTTAGCTGAAGAAGAACAAGAACAAGAAGAAGAAAAGCATGATGATGAAGTACAAAATGAGTGTTCTAACTCTTGAAATAGGAAAACCAAAGAAGAAAAGGCAATTATTTTGAGCTTTTTTAGAGATGGGTGAGCTAATTAATTAGTTGTTTGATATGATCAATTGTATTGGGTTGATGTTTCTATGTGAATTCCTTTTTGAGATGTGTTTGATTTGGTCAATTTTGTATAATAACTACATGTATTTAATTCAAGTGTTTTCATGAGGGAGTGGATATGCATGCATGCAATGTAGGTATTTATTCATTATATGCATGGAGGTCTTCACTACTCACTAGAGAGCTTTGAACTGCAACTTCTTCTATCCCTACGAGTGAGATTGGAATTAAAATCGTGCCTCCTTGCAGCCTCATCTCTCGTAAAACGAATTCAAAGGCTTGTCTAGACTGAAAATATGTGCTAGACAAGTTTTGTAACCTATCAAGACAATTGGTTAATTTTCACAACTCGACCATGGTTTTTTCAAAGAACACTAATGTCTATGATAAATGAACAATTGTTGTCATTTTTAATCTACCAAGGAAGGATAATTTGGGAAGTATTTGGGGTGTCTGGTTTTTTTTGGAGGGAGGCCAAGGTTGGATTCTTTAAGAGGTCTCCTAGCTAAAATTCTCTCCAAGTTACAAAATTGGAAACCCAAGATTGTATCAAAGGCAAGTAGAGTAACATTGATCCAGTCTAACATGGAATCCCTTCCTTCTCATACCATTTAATGCGTTTGTTTAGTCAAAAATCCTGGGAAAATGGTCAATTTTCCCGAGTTGACATATTTTCCCTATATTTGGTTGTACATTGACCTCGGAAAAGTTTTTACAAGGGGCCCACCATTTGTAAGGTCTTCCTAGAGAAAATTTCCCTTGGGGGTTAAGAGAAATTTTTCCCGGGAAAATATTTTCAATGGAAAACTTTCCAGAGAAACTTTTCCCCGGGAAAAATTTTCCTAGGAATCTTACCAAACGCAAATGTTTTCCTCTTCCAAAAAATCTAGCTCGGGATATAAATTTCACTAGCAGAAATTTTTTCTGGAAGAAACTTCAAACCACATTCTCATTAACTGCAAGTTTGCCAAAGAGGTATGCCAACTTGCCCGAACCCGTTCTGATAATGCCTCTGATGGTCACTTGTTGTTCGTTAATGCACTCAAAATCAGGAATTACTTTAAATCACCGAATATAGATCGGGTGGTCGCGTTTTTTTTTTTGAGTATTTGGGAAGCGTGGAATGCAAAAAAAAAAAAATCACAATATGAACATCAACCATTTAGCAACTCTTATAAGGGCAAAGAAAGCAAATGCAAAATGGAGAATTTGTAATTCCCTATCCCCCTATTCATCAAGATCTCCTCCTGTGGTCAATAACACCAATCCTGTCGTACAAGGAGAGATGGGTCTCGTGGAAAGCACCCATGAAAATCCATTGCAAGATCGACTTCGATGAGTCAAAAAAATATTGGTCGTTGGAGGTTGGCCTGGTGGCCTTATAATTAGAGACCATGGAGGAACTCTGGTTGAAGAGTATTCCTTTTTGCTAAGATAGGTGTCAGTTCAAGTTGATGAGACAGTCGCATTGCGTAATGCGTTAAAACAGGCTACATGAGGTTGGGAGATATCATTGTTGAGGGAGACAACAAGATTCTTGTGAAAATCGTAAATGACGTTGGAGGAATACCCTGAGAAATTTACAATATTGTGGTTGACATTAGAAGATTCATATAGGAGATGAGGTGCATACATATGATCTACGCCATATATTTTACAGGGAAACCAACAGAACAACAGTCTGGTTGGCCAAAGTGAGCTAGAATGTTATGTGGAGAAAATAATGGTCTAGTAACATTCCTAGAGAATTAAGTTGTATCGTAAACAAAGATAATTTAGGTTGCTTCCTTGCAAGGAGGAGAACTTAATTAAAATATGTTTCTTAGATTTTATTTATAAAAAAAACTTTCATTTGATAAATGTTAGGGTGACTGATAAAAAAAATTTGGACAATTATAACATAATTCACAATTTGAAACTTATTGATTATATTCATTATTAGAAGGCTGTTTTAAAATGATTTTAATCCTTGAATGATTTGTCTTTTACAAAAGAGTTTGTCTCACGAAACTTTTAGGTCCTGTTCTTTTATATGGCTGGCTGCGGTATGGCGTGGTGCAGTGTGGTGGGTGTGTTGGAATTGTGGTGGATTATGGTGGGTTATTGGTAAGTTGTGGCGAGTTTTATTTTTTATAAATGTAAATTGTATTGGTAAATGTGAAAAAGTTGATTGTGGTGGGTTGTGGTAAATTGTGGTGGATTGAAATGTTACGCTGGGTTCTGGCAAAGTGCGGTGTGTTGTGTCATCGAAGCTAATCAATCAGCCGTATAAAAGAATGTAATAGGGCCTTAGTCGAGATCTTATCATTTAAAATTTTATGAAAATTAAAAGTAGTAACTACTACTTAAGATACAACTTTACATAAATAAATAGTTATATATATTTAATTTGAACCCACAACTTGGATTATAAAATTTTGTAAATAGTTGATATCAGCTAAATCAAAAGAGGGATTTCAAATTGCAAGATCATATATTATCATCCAAGTCGTCATTCAAATGTGTCTAGCTAATTTTCAACTTACTATTCTAAGGGTAATACCAAGTCATAAAGAAATGCCAATTGTCCTATGAGTTTCCATCATACCCTAAAAAGACCATTGTTTGGTGCAAACAAGAAGCCTTTAATTTGTACAAATGGAATTGTTTGCTTGAGTTGCTAAACCCCAATTATTATGCATTCCACCCAAAAGCTTTAAAGTTTCCCCTTCAAAGAGGCAAGAACCACCACACACAAATGACACTCATAAGAGCTAACCACTTGTTCACCCAAATATGTATTTCCTTCTATTTTAGGTCAACTACAACTTTAGAAGCTTATCTAATCACTTTATTGCAATACTATATATATAATTATAAATGAAGGGGGGGAAATAGTTAGTAACTTTTGTTTGTTTTCCATTGGTATTTTGTTAGAGTTTACTTATAAGCCACTCCAAATGGGAGAAAAGCAGGAAAAGAAGCTCAGTAAAAAGCTGAATTAGTTCACTTATCTTTATCAATCATCAACAATCTAATTGCCTAATCAGGTTTCTACTGTCTACCTGATGTGCAATATGTCCCCATGCCACACAAAATTTTGGTGTCCTATATATCAGTTAGCTATGGTTTGTTAAACCCTAATCATCTCTTCAATACTTTCTTTGCTTCTCATTATATATCCATCAACTATTTATTTTAACAACTTCCAACACATCACATTAATCTTCAATTTATGATATAATATATTTAAAAATATACAAAAATATGTTAATATTGTGAAGGTATTTGTTCAATATATATCTAATAATATTACTTACATATTTAAATAATTACATATATTAAATAATTAATAGTCAAAATTTTATTACACATTTCCACCTCGCAAAGATAGATAATTATGAACAACGGGAGTGCATTAATATTCTTACTTTGAGATGGACGCGGGTTGTAGAGAATAAGGATTAGAATCATATTCATCCATATCCTTATGGATTAGGATTTATTTCAGAACTTTGATATTCTCAATCATGAATATATAGGTAATTTTGCTGACATGGATTAATTAACCATACCTACACAGTTGTAGAAAATTCTTCTAAGGCTTTCTCATACTTCTGTCAATGTAACGCCCCAACCTTAATCACGGGGTTAAACTCCACTTAAAGACCCTAAGCCCGCGATTAGCGCAGCGGAACACCTTAGGTCGAGGCATTACCGCCGTCTCCCAAAAGAGACAAGGCAACCACATCAAAGAACTTCCAAAACCACAAACCAACTTAACAACCTTCACATAAACTTATACAATCTTTGGATAAAGTACAACAACTTAAACATAGCTTAAACTAAACAACTCCCGAAAGATCCTGCTTGTCCTTGATTACCGATGGACTCCATGGAGAACTACCTCGAAGCCTTGAACTACTTTGGAACTGTCTTATCCTTGCCTTGGGAGCTCGAGCCTCCTAAAAACAAAACCATAAAACATTGCAAAGTGAGTGGGGAAACACTCAGTACGTAAACCTCCAACACGTCAAACCGTTCGAAAACGGTTTTAGTGCCGGCATTTAAATTCATTTTGAAAACGGGAAAGGGGATATAAAACACTAACTTGAAATGACATGAGCATAAACATATACATGAGTAAAATAACTTGAATTCATAAAGAAAGAACCTGTCACATGAACTTAGAAGTAAATACATAAACTTAAGAGTTTTGGGTCCCCTTTAGATCGATGCAAAGCATCTCGCGCACGTACGCCCAAACCGATCTGGAGTTTGGATGGGTGACTGCTATGCAGTCAGACACTGGCCAGGTCTAGGACACTCTGATCAGGAGCATCTAAAACATAAAAAGGCTAGCACTTCTCGTAACTAGCTAGAACATAGAACATAGAATCCATAAAATGGGACCACTTAAAACCATGAATAATCATAAAAGCATAGATTAGCCCAAACTGTAAACATTTAGCATAAACCATAAACATCTATCATAAATCATAAATCTTTAACATAAATCCTAACCCTTTAACATAAATTGTGAACCTTTAACATAAATCATAAACCTTTGCATAAACCGTAGACGTAAAGCATAAATCGTAAACATTTGCATAAACCGTGAACATAAAACATAAGCGTAAACATAAAGGAGCGAAGAGTTGGACAATTCGCGTACCTTGGAACGCTAAGGTCTTTGGCGGCGCAGCTCGGCTTGGAGATGGCTTTAGAAACTTGTCAACTAAAATAAGAATAAGTAGAAACGAAGAACCGAATAAGGTTCTAAATTAGATTCATAAGTTTAGAAACTTAGTAAATAAAAATGAAGTAACTTTTGAGAATAAAATTTCAGGTTATAGTAAAATAGTGTTTATAGCATAACTTGAGTTAGGAAAATCGAAACGAAGTAAAAGAGTACATCTCGGAATAGAGAAAATCATAATCTACAACTTTGTCAACAGAACCAGAAGCTAAAAATGAGTGGAAGGGCCCCAAAATGGGCCCGGACAGAAGCTGAATATATGAAACTTTAAGCTTTTCGGGTCGGAAATACATGAGAAGTATGATGTAAAAGGTGATTCAAATAAAAGGACTTGAATACAAGAGATTAAGCTTGAATCAATGATGAATAGGATGATTATAAATTGGAAGCTCGGATGCGAAAATAATGAGTTCAAATATGGTTCGATAATACGATATGGAATGAAAAGGCGAAAGGAAGCAAGATATACATACCCAAATGTGAATAAAAGCAAGCTTGGATTTATGAATCATGAAATGAGTAATGAAATGAGGAATGAATTGGATTAGACATTGGAGGTTATCAAGCTAGAAAGAGCTTTTAGCTAGAGCAAAGATATTGAATATGATGCTTAAAGAAATATAGGAAATAAGGATTTACTAACATACTAGCTCTTGAAGAGTACACATAAGACTTACTTAGGACTCTAAAAATGGTACACTTAGCCTTAACACATAACTCTATAATGACAATATATAACCATGACTCATTTATACCTAGAACCCTTATTGGGTTGATTTGAGGCCCAAAAGCTATTACTTTACAAAGGTTATTGTGAGCAGAAAACCATTCTGGACAGCCCGGTTTCCCGGGGTCGTAACTCACACTCGATATCGGATGACGAAGAACCATACCTTTCCGGAAAGCTTGCAACATGGCCTAAAACTTTCATGTTTACCATAAAAACCAAAGAGGTCTCCAAACGGACGAAAAGCAGCCCTCAAAACACTGACTCAGAATTCGTATATAAAATCGTGAGGTTACGGTTTTGGTCGTAACTCGGGCTAAACATGTCGGAAATTGAAATTCCAAAGCCTATGGTTTGCTAACACCTTAAGCTATCCAATGGAGTATAAATTTGGGCAAAAATCTCACTTTTATAATGCTGTAAATTTCCAGAATTGAAAACAGTGGCTAAAACACCTCAAACTCATCTTTTAATCGAATTTTTCCTCTTAATTACATTAGAACTTAACCTAACTTCATCTAACTTTAATCCAACAAATTTCCAGAAAATAAAACATGACAAACTCTTTATCAAAGGCCTTAAAACCACATGCATCCATGGATTAAACATTAACTTCACATAATACACACTCTTGAATTCTTGCTCCAAAACTCACAAATTCACCCAAATTAAGCATGATAACTCTTAAATTATAAATTCATAACAATATCTCAGCCCCTAAACACATAAAAACTCACAAGAAATCCACATGCATCAACACTAATTCATCATCCACCATGAATTCAACAAGAACCTCCCAAAACTCATCCAAACACACATGCATAAACTTGAAACTCAAACCCTAACTTAACCATAACAATTATATACTTGAATTCATAACTAAAGAGAGTAAAAGAGATGAAATTTAGCAAAGAAACATAGATTATACATATACTTTCAGATTAGGGTATAAAAGAGTTGAAAAAGGGGTTTGAGAGATTACCCTTGGGGTTAAAAACGGATGAAATTGCAAGAGAGAGGAAGAGGGGTTGCGCGTGGGGCGGCGGCTGGCCGGAGTTGGCCGGAAATTGGCCGGAAAACGGCCGGCTGCTGGCTGGGGAAGAGGCTCGGCCAAGGTGGAGAGGGAGGAGAGTGGGGGTGCTTGAGAAGAGTTTGAAATGAATTGCTAAAAAGACTAAAACTCCCTCACTTACTTATTTATATCAAAACCTCTCTTAATAAAACTAACACATACTAATACTAATTTATTTAAAAGCTGAAAATATAATGTAAATAAGTTAATCTTAAGTTTAATAAATTTAAAGTAAGTAGTTTGATTCAAATTTGAATGAAGTGAGGTGTACCTAGCCCCCTTGTAACTACAACATTTAAACCCATTTAACACCATCTCCAAATACCAATGCTAACAATAATTACTATAAGAACCTTAATTAAAATAAGGTAAAATGATAACAATAGGAGTAAATATATTGTAATTGTTGTAAGAACTTGAAATATTGGGTTTTTGTAGGAAATAAAATATATTGATAATAATTGGGTAACAAAAAAAAAATAAAATGCAATGACACTTGAATTAAAATAATAAGGTGGAAAATTACCTCTTGAAATTATGTAAGGGAATAAAATGTAAGAAATTAAAATTGGGACGGTAAAATATATATATAAATCGGAACATGTAAATATTATCCGATTCTCGGTAAATAAATTTATAACGTAACTATAATCTGAATTACTTTAACTTATTGAACGAATATGTAAAGTAAATTTTTAAGCCGATAATTCGGCACCTTAGCCATCTCCTGCACGAGACTTGTCACCGATAACAATGAATAAACAAGTAAATCAATAAATAAATAAAGATAAACGCAAAAAGAAATTTATAACGCGATTTAGATAATTACTATGGTTAGTACGTAAATAATCATGATTTTGGGGCGGGTTGTTACACCCTCCCCCCCTAAAAAGAAGTTTCGTCCCCGAAACTTGCGGCTGGATTGATTGCGAACGAAATACCTTAGAAAAGATGTGGGTAGCCTTCCTTCATTTCTTCCTCGGTTTCCCACATGGCTTCCGAGGTATCTTGGTTTGTTCCAGGCTCTGGTCGCCTAGTCCTCTTGGGGCACTCGGCCGCCCTATGATCAGATCCTCCGCACCATAAACAATTGTTCGTGCCCATCCGGCATTGTGCGGTTGAATGGTTCGTTCTTTCGCATTTCTTGCATGGTTCCCGGGCGGTAGGCGTCGTCTCTCCATGAGAAGATACATTCGGAACGATGGGTCGTCCCGTGATGAGCGGTGAGAAATGTAGACGAACTTCGTCCGCCGGTGGCGAAAACACGTGTGGTGGCGTGATTCCTGCGTTGGGAGGCGCTGGTAGTCCTAGCATCTCGTGGAGAAAGGTCATAGCTTACTAACATGGAGAGTTAGCATCGCGCGGCGCGTGATCATGACTTCCATTGCTATCCGGTTCCATGCCCGATGTAGTTGAGGCACCATGCGTGGTGCCCCGGTTCTCCTCGACGAGTAGCCGATGCAGGTCCTCGATGTCATCCCACGAGCTCTCGTGGGAAAGAGTTGCTAGCAAACACCGAGCTCGACAACCATCGTCGTGATATTCAGATTGTGGTTCGCGCGCAATGTGCGTCCAGAACGTCTTGTAAGGCCTTAAGGTGGTCTTGGACGTTAGAATCGGGGTCCATAAACATTGCGAAAGGATTCGGGAGGGAATTGCCGTTGGCGTCCATCCAAACCATACATAGAATGCGAAGCAAGGTTTTATAACTCGTATCATAACAAAAAGAACTCGTTAACGTAAATAGAAGAAACAACTTAGGACGAGGTTCGAGACTCAACCAAGGTAACACCTTATAAACGACTCATGGAGCTCTTATTTGACTTTTGAACTTGCCTTAAGCTTTTTCCTTAACACTTTCTAGATTCCATATATTGTACCACCTTTCGGATTCCCTTACAGGTTCCTTCCATACTAAGATTTAAAGCTCATTTCCCCCCTTATACCAAATCCCACTTGGGACTTGCTTTGTAATCTTTTCACCAACTATTAAGGACTTTCAAGAAGACACCCTGACATACACCATGATTTCCCAATATACTCATAGCGTTACATGTGTAAACTACTAGGCTTTACTCACATTCACCTAGATTTTCCCTTAGAAATTTTGGCTAGACTTGCTAAAACCCTGGGAAAAAAATTCGGCAGCACTTCCCCTATAAATTGGACTATCCCAAATTTTTACATATCTTCATACCTGAAAGAAAACATATGCACCATATATATATACATCCACTTGGAGCGTCAAGCTCATCATCCAAACCAACCAATGCACATATCTCCCATATCAGTCCATAAAGGACGCATAAACCACACATAAAAATCCCAAAATTACCATATTCAAATCATACTTCCTATAAACTCCTAATCTTCCCAAATACTTCTTATAACTCCGCTCTGATACCACAACTGTAACGCCCCAACCTTAATCACGGGGTTAAACTCCACTTAAAGACCCTAAGCCCGCGATTAGCGCAGCGGAACACCTTAGGTCGAGGCATTACCGCCGTCTCCCAAAAGAGACAAGGCAACCACATCAAAGAACTTCCAAAACCACAAACCAACTTAACAACCTTCACATAAACTTATACAATCTTTGGATAAAGTACAACAACTTAAACATAGCTTAAACTAAACAACTCCCGAAAGATCCTGCTTGTCCTTGATTACCGATGGACTCCATGGAGAACTACCTCGAAGCCTTGAACTACTTTGGAACTGTCTTATCCTTGCCTTGGGAGCTCGAGCCTCCTAAAAACAAAACCATAAAACATCGCAAAAGTGAGTGGGGAAACACTCAGTACGTAAACCTCCAACACGTCAAACCATTCGAAAACGGTTTTAGTGCCGGCATTTAAATTCATTTTGAAAACGGGAAAGGGGATATAAAACACTAACTTGAAATGACATGAGCATAAACATATACATGAGTAAAATAACTTGAATTCATAAAGAAAGAACCTGTCACATGAACTTAGAAGTAAATACATAAACTTAAGAGTTTTGGGTCCCCTTTAGATCGATGCAAAGCATCTCGCACACGCCCAAACCGATCCGAGTTTGGATGGGTGATCGCTATGCGATCGGACATCGCCAGTCTAGGACACTCTGATCAGGAGCATCTAAAACATAAAAAGGCTAGCACTTCTCGTAACTAGCTAGAACATAGAACATAGAATCCATAAAATGGGACCACTTAAAACCATGAATAATCATAAAAGCATAGATTAGCCCAAATCAGAAACATTTAGCATAAACCATAAACATCTATCATAAATCATAAATCTTTAACATAAATCCTAACCCTTTAACATAAATTGTGAACCTTTAACATAAATCATAAACCTTTGCATAAACCGTAGACGTAAAGCATAAATCGTAAACATTTGCATAAACCGTGAACATAAAACATAAGCGTAAACATAAAGGAGCGAAGAGTTGGACAATTCGTACCTTGGAACGCTAAGGTCTTTATGGCGTGACTCGGCTTTGAGATGGCTTTAGAAACTTGTCAACTAAAATAAGAATAAGTAGAAACGAAGAACCGAATAAGGTTCTAAATTAGATTCATAAGTTTAGAAACTTAGTAAATAAAAATGAAGTAACTTTTGAGAATAAAATTTCAGGTTATAGTAAAATAGTGTTTATAGCATAACTTGAGTTAGGAAAATCGAAACGAAGTAAAAGAGTACATCTCGGAATAGAGAAAATCATAATCTACAACTTTGTCAACAGAACCAGAAGCTAAAAATGAGTGGAAGGGCCCCAAAATGGGCCCGGACAGAAGCTGAATATATGAAACTTTAAGCTTTTCGGGTCGGAAATACATGAGAAGTATGATGTAAAAGGTGATTCAAATAAAAGGACTTGAATACAAGAGATTAAGCTTGAATCAATGATGAATAGGATGATTATAAATTGGAAGCTCGGATGCGAAAATAATGAGTTCAAATATGGTTCGATAATACGATATGGAATGATAAGCGAAAGGAAGCAAGATATACATACCCAAATGTGAATAAAAGCAAGCTTGGATTTATGAATCATGAAATGAGTAATGAAATGAGGAATGAATTGGATTAGACATTGGAGGTTATCAAGCTAGAAAGAGCTTTTAGCTAGAGCAAAGATATTGAATATGATGCTTAAAGAAATATAGGAAATAAGGATTTACTAACATACTAGCTCTTGAAGAGTACACATAAGACTTACTTAGGACTCTAAAAATGGTACACTTAGCCTTAACACATAACTCTATAATGACAATATATAACCATGACTCATTTATACCTAGAACCCCTTATTGGGTTGATTTGAGGCCCAAAAGCTATTACTTTACAAAGGTTATTGTGAGCAGAAAACCATTCTGGACAGCCCGGTTTCCCGGGGTCGTAACTCACACTCAAGATATCGGATGACGAAGAACCATACCTTTCCGGAAAGCTTGCAACATGGCCTAAAACTTTCATGTTTACCATAAAAACCAAAGAGGTCTCCAAAAGGACGAAAAGCAGCCCTCAAAACACTGACTCAGAATTCGTATATAAAATCGTGAGGTTACGGTTTTGGTCGTAACTCGGGCTAAACATGTCGGAAATTGAAATTCCAAAGCCTATGGTTTGCTAACACCTTAAGCTATCCAATGGAGTATAAATTTGGGCAAAAATCTCACTTTTATAATGCTGTAAATTTCCAGAATTGAAAACAGTGGCTAAAACACCTCAAACTCATCTTTTAATCGAATTTTTCCTCTCTTAATTACATTAGAACTTAACCTAACTTCATCTAACTTTAATCCAACAAATTTCCAGAAAATAAAACATGACAAACTCTTTATCAAAGGCCTTAAAAACCACATGCATCCATGGATTAAACATTAACTTCACATAATACACACTCTTGAATTCTTGCTCCAAAACTCACAAATTCACCCAAATTAAGCATGATAACTCTTAAATTATAAATTCATAACAATATCTCAGCCCCTAAACACATAAAAACTCACAAGAAATCCACATGCATCAACACTAATTCATCATCCACCATGAATTCAACAAGAACCTCCCAAAAACTCATCCAAACACACATGCATAAACTTGAAACTCAAACCCTAACTTAACCATAACAATTATATACTTGAATTCATAACTAAAGAGAGTAAAAGAGATGAAATTTAGCAAAGAAACATAGATTATACATATACTTTCAGATTAGGGTATAAAAGAGTTGAAAAAGGGGGTTTGAGAGATTACCCTTGGGGTTAAAAACGGATGAAATTGCAAGAGAGAGGAAGAGGGGTTGCGCGTGGGGCGGCGGCTGGCCGGAGTTGGCCGGAAATTGGCCGGAAAACGGCCGGCTGCTGGCTGGGGAAGAGGCTCGGCCAAGGTGGAGAGGGAGGAGAGTGGGGGTGCTTGAGAAGAGTTTGAAATGAATTGCTAAAAAGACTAAAACTCCCTCACTTACTTATTTATATCAAAACCTCTCTTAATAAAACTAACACATACTAATACTAATTTATTTAAAAGCTGAAAATATAATGTAAATAAGTTAATCTTAAGTTTAATAAATTTAAAGTAAGTAGTTTGATTCAAATTTGAATGAAGTGAGGTGTACCTAGCCCCCTTGTAACTACAACATTTAAACCCATTTAACACCATCTCCAAATACCAATGCTAACAATAATTACTATAAGAACCTTAATTAAAATAAGGTAAAATGATAACAATAGGAGTAAATATATTGTAATTGTTGTAAGAACTTGAAATATTGGGTTTTTGTAGGAAATAAAATATATTGATAATAATTGGGTAACAAAAAAAAAATAAAATGCAATGACACTTGAATTAAAATAATAAGGTGGAAAATTACCTCTTGAAATTATGTAAGGGAATAAAATGTAAGAAATTAAAATTGGGACGGTAAAATATATATATAAATCGGAACATGTAAATATTATCCGATTCTCGGTAAATAAATTTATAACGTAAAACGTATAATCTGAATTACTTTAACTTATTGAACGAATATGTAAAGTAAATTTTTAAGCCGATAATTCGGCACCTTAGCCATCTCCTGCACGAGACTTGTCACCGATAACAATGAATAAACAAGTAAATCAATAAATAAATAAAGATAAACGCAAAAAGAAATTTATAACGCGATTTAGATAATTACTATGGTTAGTACGTAAATAATCATGATTTTGGGGCGGGTTGTTACAGTCAACCTGGGTTCAAATATAGCACAAGTAACTAAAAACTATTCTCTTCCACTTGGTTGCTTTTGCAAGTTCCATGTGCAGTGCTTTGCAAAACCACCTGGTTTCCATCCAATAGACTAACAACTCTGGAAAGTTGCACTTGAAAAAGAGGTACAACAATTCATCCATGTCCAAAAAAAAAAAAAAAACATATTTTGCTTGTTTTCCTCAAGGATGATTCAATAATGAAACTTTATTTATCTTCTATCTTGTTATCTTTCTTTTAAGAATAATTTCTTAGTCCAGAGAAAAGACACAAAAAACATTAATTGGAGAATGTGAGTTAAAAGAATATTACATGTTTAGAGTCAACCAATAATATATATAAACATTAAATTTTAAAGATAATAGTTTTTATTTAGGTAAATTAGATTATAATAACTCGTATTTTCATATTTTGTTCACAAATAATTCCTACTTTATTTTGGAGTTTGGTGGTCCTAGAAAAAATAAAATTATATTTTGATGGGATACCACCAAGTCAACAGGTGGTGACTTAGTGGAAAGCTGACTGATCAAGCATACTCCTATCGGTACACGTCAGTTTTTCACCAAGTCACCGCTACTTGACTCAATAGTGCTCCATCAAATTACAATTTCTTTTTAGGACCACCAGAATATAAAAATATAAATTTTTGGCATACAAAAGTTGTAAGCGTGGATTATTATGATCCAATTTCCTCATATTTATGTGCAAATTCTTATTTTTCAATGATTTTTTATCATAGCTAGGTGCATTTATTTATTCTTATATAGCCTTTAATTTGCCTTTTTATTAATGAATATATACCTATATTCTTTTGTCATTTTATAATGGAAAATTGTGTATGTAAAAGATAATTTCAATATGAAAGGTACGTAAAATGGTCCATGAATAAATTACAAGGATGTTATATATAGAGAGAAAATGTTTCTACAAACATGAAACATATATCTACAATCTATAACACGTTTCTTTATTTTATTACAAGAAGTTACAAAATAAACCATTGAGGTGTAAAGGGTACTTCAACACTTGCTCATTAGATATTTAGATGCGTTTTACGTAAAATTATGACATCATTTATACCAAAACACAATTTATGGGTAAATGTAATAATGATGGTACCAGAAGAATAATTAGACCTAACAATTAATCCAGTAAAATCCAAATTATGTTGTCACAAATATTAGTCTTCCCATCCAAGTAATAAATTAGCTGAAGAAGTTGGCCACAAACAATTGAGTGAGAGAGGAGCCAACTTCCCTCTTTGTCTCTCTTTCTACACCATCATAAAACGTCATAATGATGGAAGCCAATACAACATTTTATAAACCCTACACAAACGGTGGAAGTTGAAGAGAATCAATAGACAAGGGGAACAAAAGGCAGAGGAAAAGTGGTTATCCTGCTTTTTTCTCCTTCAAATCAAAGTTCAAAGGCTATAGAATCAGTGGGAATGAATGAATTTGCATTCAAAGTCTTCTAGAAAGAGAAAGTTGAAAGGGAAAAACCAAACAATATTATTGTTAATTAGTACTAATACAAAATTATGAAAGTGTATGGGAAAGGGTAGAGAGAGAAAGGCACCATTTCAATTCTCTACTTCTTCCTCTCTTCCTCTCCCACCCACTAATTTTCTCTTCAAAACACTTTCTGGGTTCATTCATTTTCTTGGTTTCATGGCTCATTAAGGTATGTTTATTCTTGCTAAAGCTGTAACTTTTCTGGGTTTTGGTTAATTTTGTGAGTTAGCATAAAGGGTTGTATGTTATTTGCAATACGTGGGAGCTTTTTCTCCTGGGGATCAGTAATGAAAATTTTCTTCCCCCCCTTTTTTTTTTGGTCGGGAAAAAGGGTTGTTTTTCTGCAACATATATTGGTAGCTTCATAATTTCAATATCAAAGTGGTAAATTTTACACTTTTACTGTTGGATTCCATGTATTACGTCCATTTGAAAGTCTAGTTTGATGGGTACCAAAGTAACAAGATGTTCATAATTTCAAATTGGATAACCTCTGGGAGGGTTTTTTGTGTTCTTTCTGAATGATACATGAAAGTTGTTGTTCATGAGTAGTCGAAGATTTGTATGCTGAGTTAGATTAGTTTCTACATGTTGTTGCCAGAATTCAAAGGTGATCCTATGAAATTGTCCAACCACCAAGGGTAATCTTGTAGTTTCCTGGTGTCTCCTCTGTTTAGTCATGGAACTTTTCTCAATGTTTAGTTAAAATTCCATTGAGTTGTCTGTTATTCAGTTATCAACTTGGGCCAATAAGTTTTTCATCCAAACAAAAAATCAATGTTAGTCTATCAACTTCCAAGAGAGATGTTGGAATTTTACTGATTATGCAAGTTTATTCAATATTTGCACTCCTAGGGTGTGTCAAATTCATGGGTAAAAAAAACAGTTAATTTCGATAATTTTTGGTAATGCTAATATATCAAAGTTAAATTTCTTTTGTTTTTTAACTTTGGTAATTGTTTGTAATTTTTGATAAATTTTGGTAAATCTAGACAAAAATTTATTTTGATAAATTTAAGTTACCCATGAATTTAACAGGCCCTAGGTGTGTTATTTCTGTGGTGGGCAGGGACTGGAATACAGTAATGTGAGCAAAATGGGGAAGAAAGGAAACTGGTTTTCAGCAATCAAGAGAGTATTTACACATAGTTCCAAGGAAAAACTAGTTGATGTAAGTATCCCTATACATTTTCCTCTACAGTTGATGTTATTTCAGTATGATGATGTTGACATAGTTTCTTAACTAAACTTAACCATGGTGGTAGGGAACAGAGAAGAAAAGTGCAAAAGAGGAGAAGAAGAAGAAGAAAGGGCTCGGAAAGCTTAAACATGGAGACAGGCATTCATTCATCCCTTTGTTCAGAGAACCAAGCAGCATTGAGAAAATACTCGGGGAGGCAGAACGCGAACACCACATTACAGAATGCAAGCCTCTAACTCCAGTACAACATCCCACCCACGTATCACCTTCTCGTCCTCCTTTGCACCCAGACAGAGGTGCTACTGTAAAGGGAGATGCTTCTCCAGGGGCATCCTCTTCACGGAGGACGTATTCAACCCCTCCTTCAAGGCGAGTGGCTTCTCCGCTTTGGGAGGCGACCCCTGTTCATACTGCTACCCCTGCCAGGACTCCTTCGTCGAGATATGTTCAAAGGCATAGGACTCTACCCACATTGAGAGAGCAGCATGTTTGTGCTACTAAGATCCAAGCTGCCTATAGAGCCTACGCCGTGAGTTTTCTTAACATTGACTAATTTGGCCGACCTAAAATTTTCGTCAGAGGTGTTGCATTTCAGTATTGAGTATTTTGTGGGGTGTTTCTGCAGGCGAGAAGGAACTATAGAGCGTTGAGAGGTTTAGTACGGCTGCAGGGAGTGATGAAATCCCAGAATGTGAAGCGACAAACAGCAAATGCATTGAAGCAGATGCAGCTAATGGTTCGTGTTCAGAATCAAATCCAATCACGAAGAATCCAGATGTTAGAAACCCAGGTGCAGCAGCGTCAAGGACAGCATAAGAACGGCAAGGATCCAGAGACAGCCTTCAACAAGTGGAACTTGGTAAGATTTGTACCATTTTTTTATTTTGCCATTATTGACCAATTTTGATCAAACCCCACATCAATTTGCAGTCGGAAAACACGGAGGAATGGGAGGATAGTACACTGACTAGAGAAGAGATTGCCGCAAGGATGCAAAGGAAGGTCGATGCTATTATCAAGCGAGAAAGAGCTATGGCGTATGCATACTCCCATCAGGTTAATTTTCTACTCACTTCAGTACTTTAGGCTTTTCCATCAAATTCTTTACCTTACCATGTTTTTACTTGTTTGTGTTAGTTATGGAAAACAACACCAGGAATGGCCCAAGCAGCTCTAATGGAAATCAGATCAGGAGGTTTTCCCTACTGGTGGAACTGGCAAGATCATCGACAGCAACCACCACCTCCTACGACACCAATCAACCACCGATCAATCCAAAGCCCGGCAGCAATTAAAACCCCACAGTTCACCCCAACCCCAACTAGACCAACTCCAAGCAACAATGCCAGCCCACTGTCCTTCTCCACCTACTACAGACAACCAAGTCACAGCTTCGACAACCGAGACACCGCAACACCACGATCGACGAAGTCAGCCGCACCAACAAGGCCAAAACTAGCAAGGACACCTCCTAACAATCGAACACATCACAAGTCAACCGGGGCAACCACATTCAAAGATGATGACAGCCTCATGAGCTGCCCGCCTTTCTCAGTGCCACACTACATGTCCCCAACAGTGTCCGCCAATGCCAAGGTCAGGGCCAGTAAAGAGAGGGTTCCAAATAGCCCGAGCTCGACCGTCACTGAGTCGAGAAGCGGGGTTAGGTTTTCATTTGGGCAAGCCATGATGGGATCCTTCAAGTGGAAGAATAAGGAAGAGGGTTCACAAAAGGGGTCAAAAGGGAACAGGAATGAAGCTGAGGTGCAAACTTTGGCTGATCACTTGAGTGTTCATTCAACTGTGTCCATGCCCACAACTGTAGGTCGAAAGCCTTTTAACCGATTCGTGTGATTTTTTAAGTTACTTTGAATGATTTTAAGAGCGTCTGGGTCGTCATTTTTTATGTTGCCATTGTGGAATGTCTCCATGTATTTGTGATGGTTATTGAGGATTGAAAAATGATGCTGTGTGCTAATAATATTAGGATTAGATTGTGAATTATGAAACGTGTGATGAGAGTGTAATAACTTCGGTCACGAATACATTGTTGAGACCATCATCCTTGCTGATAATATACTTCTTTTGCCGCTTAAGCCAAAAGATCCCTCCTTTATAAGAAATCGTAACTCTTTATTCAATTTTTCTAAATCATTCCGACTATAAAAAAAATTCTGTAAGAAATCATATCATTTAAAATCCAATTCCTCTTATACCCTAATTAGTAGACATTAAACAACATCATTTACATTAACAAATCAGTATCAATCTACAATACCTAAGTTTGAAGCAAAAAGCACACGAGAGTTTTAAAATTGAAATTTTGCAATGATGTTCTTCTGACAATGGAGACCATGAAAGTAGAAAACATTCACTAAAATCATCCATCGATTCAGAAAATTCAATGTTTACATCAAAGTGAACAAAAATCATTTAAGATTGAGAAATAATTAAAGAACTAATCTATATTAAAAACTTGAACGAATAAAAATACTTCCCAAGCAATTAATCCACCACACCAAAACCACGAAAAAGAATTCAAAAAAGGAGTGAGAGAAAGGTTAGGGATGTAGCGACTTGTTCGAGGCCATAATCAAAACGAGAAGAGATTTGATAGGCACGGAGAATCGCCATTGAGATTGATATAGCCAACCTTCAATGCAAGATAACATCATTCTATTTTGACGACCTTGCTCTGCAAATTGGCATCACATTCATATACACAACCTTAAACTGACACCGATAAAGAAAAACTCAAAAACAAATCAATGAGGAGAAACAAAGCTCGACATTTGAAAACAAACAGCTGAGAGAAAGATTAAAAGTTGGTGATGGAGATAACTGTGAACCAGGCATATGTATATATATTGGGTGGAGAAGATGAAGATGAAGTAAGGCTGCCGCAAAACCCTAATTAATCATCCTCTCTTTCTGTTGGGCTTTCCGTACATTGGCGGTGCAAAACAAGCCCATTCAAAGCTTACCCATTCTTCTCATTCTGTTGCTAGGTTACTAGGTTTACTAGGTTCATATGCTTTATTTTCCTTCACCTTTACCCGCTCGAAATACAAAGGGTCCGATATAACAATTTTATCCCTAAATTAGATTAGTTACAAATTTACAATTAAGCTAAAATTTAAAAATCATTGGTTACCTACTAATTCATAAAATTAGAAGCAACTGTTTAATGAGACATTTTACTTTATTATAATCTAAGTTGCACAAACTAATACTTTTAACTATGATTAAAATATAAATAAATTATAAAAACAAAGTAGGAACTATTGACATACAAAAACTGAAAGTATGAATTAATAGAATCTAATTTCCTTTAATAAATTAGCTACTAGAAATGACAAGAGTTGTTACGTTAGATACTCTATTTGAACATCCCCTATGGAATAAAAGCAGGGAGGATGAAAAATTTGTTTGAACATTTTGTGTACTTGCTAACTCGTGTTCATACACGAATTTCTTTTTATCCATGGATATAGTAAATTAATTAGCAGTTTGCCTTGTAGTTTATATTCACGTACAAATTATTCTTTGAATGTACTAATACTCAATCAACAATTTGCCTTATAGTCTATTTTCACACATAAATTTAGTCTTTTACTTACGAGTACAATAACCAAGGATACCAGCATCAAATGAAAATTAAGTTACTAAACCTATCAATTCCGATGAACGGGTTAAATACAGGTCATATGTATATCACATTAGGGAAATATAAGTCAAGTGTATCTCGAATTAAGGCAAATTTAACATGAAAAATGCAAGTAAGTGTATTTTGAATTCAGGAAAATACTCATATTTTTTGTTTACCCACGCATTTAATTTTCTCGAATACAATAATCAAGAATCATATCAACAAATGAAATTTAAGTTATTAGACCTGTAAATTCGGACGGATGAGTTAAATATAGTTGAAAAATATTTTTTTAGGGCAAATACGAGTCGGGGAATCTCAAATTTATGCAAAGTTGACGTTAAAAAATACAGATTACATGTGTTTTGGATTCAGATAAATATAAATCAGATGTACTTACCATTTGACGGGTCGGTTAGCTAGTCCTCATAAAAGGGGTTCTATGAAATACTATTGGCATGTAACAAGGAACAAAGAAGAGACTCAAAAAGTTCAAACTCCAAAAAGGTAAGAAACTAAGAATCCAATAATCCTGCTTATTCTTTTGGCCCTGTGGCAATCTTATCCTTATTTTCTCCTACCGCTGGTGCTTTCTCCTGATTTACTTTGTATAATGCAAGATTCCTAACAAAACCATTCAGTTCTTTAACTTACTGTTCGAGAAGGATATATAACCAATGTAACCAACCGCAACATGTTGGAGATTCTTAGCTCATTTGATATGAGCTGCACTGTGGCATCCCACAAGTTTCAGGATTGATTCCTAAAAAAAAAATATGTTGGAGATTCACTTTGCAAACCACTTTCTATTTTGGTCATGCCTACATAGCATGTTTGCACTAGGAATATACAATTGTTTTTCCAGTCAGACACCAGAACCTGAACCACACAGTAAGACAGCATAATAAACAAGCATTTGAAAGTTGAAACCACAAAGAACAGGCCAGATCACAAGTATGTTAAAGTGGTAAATCAGTAAGACATATGGTTTAAATCAATCTTCCAAATGACAGAATGTTCATATCAGCAATGTACCAAAAAAAACAATTGTTCACTGCTGATGCTCCCCACTTTAATGCTTCATCATCTAAATCCTTTTGAATCCTGTAAAAATCAGCTCTTGCTTCAGAGTCCATCAAAATCAAACCCTAACTTCATCCTGCTGCTGTCGATCGCCGACAAGCAAGAAACAATCCTCCAATTCATATGTCCTAATTTGAGAACTAACCCTAATTAAGATTGCCAAATGAAAACTTCACAAAGGAAGCGAAAAATCAAGCTCGAACTTGAACATGCTTGCTTCTTGCATCCTCCTCAAGCAACAACCCAAGCCCTTCCTTGCCACGGCTTCTTATGATTCTCGAAGCATAATTCTCCTGCTGCCATGGATTGGCAGACAGAACTCGCAACCCGGAATTCTTATTGATCTCGAGAACCTCAGGCAATCCATTGATACATCCTTTCGACATCCCCACATCGATCCTGATGGCCTTATTCTCACAGGCCCCGTTAATCCCATTCTCTTGTATGGTATGCCCCATGATCATCCTCTTCGCCCCCGGAATCGTAGCAAGAACATGCTCAAGTGCCTTGCAATCGCATTTCTCTGCCATTTCATGCGAAAATCTCCTCAACCAAACAATCGAATTTCGCCCCCTTCCGATATCCCTGCACAAATCACCTCGAACGCCATTAATCCAATCTCTAACCTCTTCGTTAATCCTGTCTAACCCATAAGATACGTGATTAGGTAACAAACCCCCATGAACAAACACATTCTCACCCATTACAAGAACAGTCACATTATCAGCCATAAATCTCGTGCTTACCGGACCATTTGGCCTCAACGCAGCAATTCTAGCCCTAATTCCTTCCTGGAACTCCTTCCTAATCCCCTTGAATTCGAAAGGTAAACCTGCAAATGGATCTTTCACTGAATTTAGCAAACCAGAACACAGATTCTTCATCGAATTACCAACGCGATACCAAAACGCCCAATCGGAGAACTCTTTCAACGATTCAGGAGTAATATACCTGAAATCGCCGTAAACGTTCATGATTTCGTGATTGCCATTCATGGTGATGATTTTTCCGCTGGATTTCTCGGCCTGCCGCTTCAACCTCTCAAGGAAATAGAGCGCCTTGATCTCCTCGCCGCCACGATCGAGGACGTCGCCGACCTGGACGACGGTGGAGGTGCCGCCGGACCAGTTTCCGGCGGCGTCGATGAGTCCGGCGAGGCGGAGGGATTGCTTGCACTTCTCGAGGTCGCCGTGGATGTCCCCGACGGCGATGAGGCGGTCCGGCGGAGGGTGGAAGGTCTGGAATGGAGCATTAGAGTTAGGGTTAGGGTTAGGGTTAGGGGAAGGGGAGAGAAAGAGGCCGCCGCTGACGGAGAAGTCAACGAAGGCATCGACGAAAGAGGAGAGAAGGTTGGGTAGTTTTCTGCAGGTTTCATTTTGGGTTTGAGATTCCGCCATTGTTGGTGCTGTGAAGGTCGTGTGGCAGTGAATTATTAGTGTTGGATGGAAGCTGATTTTCGGGACAAAAATAGTTGTTGGATTATTTGATAAATAATCATTTTATGTATCATCATTGCTCAATTGGGGCAGTCTGGGTAGCCAGGTAGGCCTGCTGCCCTGCTCTACGTAGAGCGCAAAGAGAATGCAATATGGTCACTGTTTTGTGTAAAATTGATAGGTAAAAAATAGTTGGATAAAATTAAATTTTGGAATTTTTTGGAATTTTTGATAATTTTTTACTGATTTATGTTAATATGTTAAATTTTTTTTTAACTTCAGTAATTTTTGGTAAATTTTAGTAAATTTTGACAAAATTTAGACAAAAAATGATAAATTTTGATAAGTTAAATTTACCTACCAATTTGACAGGCCCTTAATGTTTATTGTCAATAATAAAATTGTTTATATAAGTATGCACCCATTGTATATTCATAATAGTATAATTGTTCACTCATATCTACCCGAAGTATATGTTTAAGATGCATGCAATATATATTGCCAAAAAGAATGCAGTTTTAGAAATCTTCCTCTCAAAGTAAATGTCTTTCACACCTTTTTATACTCATCTTTATTCAATAGTTTTTTCACAAAATAGTGTATCAAAAAGTTTGAATTTTATACTTTTCTAATAATTAATATATTTTACTATCTTTTACCATAAATCTAATGGTATTAACTTTGTATGATGAATCATTATATATATTGAAAAATTAACAATTAAAGTTTTTGACACAAAAACGACAGCGATACTTAAATAAAACCAAAGAAAATAAAATGTAAACTGTATGTGTAATTATTTAGACAACCATACACAGTGAACCAAACTAAGGCATGTTTGGTTGACAACTCTGTAATGGAACTTGATACTAAGATCATTCATTAGTTCAAAATCAAACCAAAAAGCGATTAAGACCTAAAATCGGAACCGAAATTTGCTATTTAAACCGAAACTGAATAAAATTAGTCGAACTGAACTAAATAAACCGAATAAGAATCGAATAATTTTTAACGTTATTTCCATACTTCCATTTGTAACATCCTCGTAATATTTTTCTTAGAAAAAGTGTGGTTATAAAAATTAGAAATCATGGGGAAAATTTCTAAATCAATATTTATGTAAATTATGTATGCCAAGGATGTCGGCCTTGGTTGATAGCGGTACTTTATGATAGAGTCAAATGAAGAATAATAATTTGAAAGTAATTATTCATAAAGCATGTCAAGTATGCCAAGATATGCATGCCTTTAGTGATCAAAATTTATGAAGCACATAAATTACAAAAATAGGAATCTTGGGCACTTTATACACCAAAGAAAATTATAAGTTTGATTTGCAATATTCCCTAGTAATCCCCCCCCCCCCCAAGTGACTTCATATAGAAAAGCAATTAAGGAGAAAATTCAGCTATGGAAATCAAATGGATTAAGTAAAAATGGTTTTTTTTTTTTGCTGAATTTTTTTGGTTGGATTAAGTAAAAATGGTTAGTAGAAGACTAGGGGAGTTTAGAGGCTAGCAAATAAATAAAATCAAACAAAAATACTCCCCAATTGCATATAGCCTTAAAGATTGATTACTTGCAAATTTCAAACAAAATCTAACCAAGATTTGAAGAGATAGAAGAGAGAAGAAAAAGAAGAATCCAACAAAATATTGCCTAATATTTTGCTTGATCTTATACTCCAAATCTCACGCAATCTTCCTCATTCTCTCTCTACTCAGCCACCCCCTCCCTTCTCACCATTATAAAACACCTCATCCATCCCAAGTCAGTCCAAGAACATCACTACACCAAACATTCCCTTCAAATACAAAAAGAATTACATTAAAAATAGAATAAAAGAGTTCTAAAGAAAGTTTTTATTCTCAAATATCCAAGGTATCTCTTCCATTCACTCTTGTCACTCTCAAAGGATACCCAAAAAATACCAAAGAAGCCAAGGTATGAAGATATAGATTTTTCAGCACCAAATGAATGTGTGCTAAGTGCCTAAGATAGGGCCATAAGGTCTGAAAATCATTATATTTATGCAAAGTTTTATTTAGTTAATTATTTGCATTTGATGAGGTTTATGTTTTACGTGTTCATGATGAATGTGGAGTTTGATGTTACTAAGTTGATGATACTAACTTTTACTACCAAGTGCGCGATAAAGAAACCTATGAAATCAAGTCATATTATTCCATATTTTATGTGATAATCTTGACGTTACCATGATTCTATGACAAAAAGTTATGTAATTCTAAGTTTATGATGCTACTTATAATGCTACTTTATGACACTTATGATTTAAGTTTATGATGCTACTTATGATGTCACCACAAGATATTTAAGTTATTATGACAAGTCCTATAGAGATGATGTTCATGGTTTTAACTAACGAATAAAAGTTATAATGCATGTTCTATGTATTCATTGCATCATCTAGCATTTCATGCATTCATGACAGATGACACTAGTAAGATGACCTTGAGTCATATTTAGTAAGTCCCATAGGGTATACGGTTCTTTAAGTACTATCAGGCAAGAGTGATGGTCTATAAGGCACACTCATTTTATGATCTTTCTATGATTCTTTTATGGTCCTTTTATGAGCTTTCTATGGATATTTTATGATCCTTTTATGGTCCATGTTTTATCTTTCTATGGTTTTTTTTATGATCCTTTTGTAATTCCCTCACGACCCTTCTAAGATTTTAATTATATGGTCCTTCTATGGTTTCTTTATGGACCTTCCATGGTTCTTTTGTGACTCTCCAAGTCTCATGGGCAGTATGACAAAGTATGATAAGTGGTACCACTAAGTCCCGTAGACATCATGGTTTATAGTATGAAGATCCTCACTATGAAATCCTATAAGGGCGTCATGGACATCCAAGTGCTTGGCCAAACTGTTTTATGAGCATTAGGCATCTATGCCATGGAGCATATGCACACAAGGATCATGATATTGTATGTATGCATGTTTATGTATGTATATTTGTAATACCCCAGATATGTGGTTAAAGTGTGACTTAAAAGGATTGAAATGACTACTTATATCACCAAAGTGCACCTTCTTTTATGGTAGCTCGTCCTTTAGGTGTTAGGTTTTAGGTTATCTATTTCCTAAAGAGATACAGATTAATTGGCGGAATATTATAACAGTTATAAACAATTAACCAAACAACTGCAGTGGCTTTAGTAATTATACCTGATCGCTAATTCCGGCTGAAGAAGATGTTGACCTTCCAGATTCCAATGCTGAAATCCTCTACTGAAAAGTCCACGCAGCACTCCGGGAACCCGATTGCTAGATCGACCCGATCGAGACGAATCTCAATCTAAGATGTATGTGAGATTGTTTCAGGAAACAGAGAATGTTTCCTGAAACTAGAACTGCAAACTAAAAGAGAGAGGAACTCAGGAAATCACCCTGGTATCTCTCTAAGAGTCTTAGGCAGTTGGTGTTGAATAATCTCTCCCAGAGATCCCTTTATATAGTGTTTAGAAAACCTAGGGAAAGGGTTTAAAAACCCTAAAGGGCCGAATGAAAACGACGGCGCGTTTTCTGGGCCCAACATGATCCGTGTTGAAACAACACGGTCCGTGTTGGACTCCAGAGAGTCCAATTATTCGGCCCATGGACACCACGGACCGTGGTGTCTCAACACAGACCGTGTTGGGTCAACACGATCCGTGTTGAGCCCAATTCGGTCCGTGTTGGGCTGATTTCTCAAAGAAATCAATTCCCAACTTTTCTAAACTTGATACAATATCAATTAGGTTACATACATTGTTCCAAGGCACTGACTTGTGTGACCCAGTAGGACCAAATAATATAGTTGTAATTAAACATATTTAATTACTAATTATAGAGGTCTCTAGCAAGACATATAATTACTATATTACTTTGGTTTAATCTCCGTGTATAGCGAACATTGTCGGGACATTCCCAACAATCTCCCACTTGTCCCACAAGTGTTCGATTCCTTGAATTCCCTAGTCACTTACTGTCTCTAGTTCAGATAAGGTAAGCTAAAGTCATCCTTATGTAAGACCCGAACGTTCCTCGATCTCCGAGTTTAGACTTTGAAAAACAGACGATCAACTATTGATTCAACTGAGCTCGGCCAAGCATTTTCAGTCCAATCTCACCGAGTGGCCAACGAGACAACTGTCCCTAATAGGGAGGACAATGCCATCTTGTTCAGACACACATTCTCACATGATCCAACTGTAACCCAGACACCGCCTTTATAGCCTACTGTTACGAAAGGCGTTTGACGCACTCCAAAGTCACAGCAGACCATGTAGTCTGTGTATTGAACTCATGATTTAGGAATTTTGAGTAGTGAGAGCTCTTATGACATTCCTAACTTAAAGAGCTCCCACTGCGGGTCAGTTCGGTAGTTGTTCTCAACAGTACCCATGTGATTGATTTATGATGTCATCACATCACTATGATCACGAAACTTGATCATCACCTCAATCCTACATGCTAATTGTGTTGATATATTATCACTGTTCCTACGTGATAATACAATTAGGAACCAGGTCGACTATCGACCAAGACTAGCGTTATCAAGTTCACTAATGGGGTTTCAGAAATCGGACCTCATCCAATTTCCCATTTTGAATGCGCTAACCTTTTTGGACATTTACATAATTCTAAACCACAATTGATGTAAATTTTGGAATCTTATTCTCAATGATGAATCAACAAGGTCATAATTCATGAACAATTCATGCAAATTTGACTTGTTAATATTCCGGAATGTGTTTAATACATATTGCCCATGCATGACTATCATGCTATAACTACAACAGGGGTTTAGTACATAATACTTGCAATGAACCTCGTACATATACCATCTCACTAATGACCTCTCATATAAGAAGATATTTCCGGAACACATGTTTGGATTCATAGTGAGCTTCAGTTCCTTTGCTTGAGTGATGGCTCCTATCAATAAGGCTTCATTTCTCTCGCAAGGCTAGAAACATCACCCAGTTCTAAAAACGAACTTCATGATTTACGCCACAACTTCTAAATTCGTGTCATACTTGTCTTATTTGTAGAATTAACCGCATGTCATGTTAGGAACTTCTTCTAGTTCTCCTCAATACCACTCAATACAGATCGTATAATTTTCTCTGACCTTTCAAATAATCATATTTCTCTACATGAGTGTAGCGTCAATGCAACTCTTCACACTTAGCTTTTATCAACACTTTAGACTTAGGACACATCCTTAGTTTTGCTTATACATATACAATGTATATGTTATGTTGGACTTTGAACATCTCATGGCATACATTAATCTCACGCCTGAAGCATGAGTTATATGTCTCATCCTTCTTAGAACTTCTTATTGTTTTGAGACAATCAAATTCCGCAAGGATATGCCATGATTTTGAAAATTAATCTATTCTCGAAGTGAGTTGAACTATTCAACACCTAGTTAACTTTGATTCAAACAATCAAAATCTTTAATCTATCATTATAGATCTTGTTTCCAATAAAATTCTTAGCCCCACCAATCCTTCACTTTGAAAATTATTTCCAAGTCAACCTCAATAGAAGCAACATTGGAATATTCTTCTTAGTAGGCAGTATGTCAATCACATACAATATCAGAAAACGCATTGCTCCCACTGAACTTCTTGTAAACACAATATTATCTTTGGCACTTCCCAGTATGTCAAACCTTTTTGATATCCTGGTCAAGAAGGTCAATGATTCCAACTCCTAGAAGCTTCCTTAAGACCACAGATGGTCTCTTGAAGTTTACAAGTATTCCAACAAAAGACCACTCAGTTCTGTCAAGTACACACCTTTCGTCAAAATCTAATTTTGAAGTCAGTCTTGATGTCTATCTTAATGAACCCATGTTTTGCCTTAAAACCCTCCTATGCCTGATGGCTCACACCTTCAGACAAATCAACCAAGTTCTAAACTTGGTTGAATACATGGAATCCATTTTAGACTTGGTTGCATGGAATCTTGATTTACTTAAAGCTTCTATGGATGTAGGTAGAGTCATTACTTTCTAAAAGTAACATCTCACGTTCATCCATAGAAGATCGATATCTTTGTGGCTGACGGAGTTGTTTACCTCACCTTGCTTGGATAATGTTCATGACACCTTCTCCTCAACGTTTTGAGAAACTTCAACTGCCTCAACCTTGTTCTTAATTTCCCGACCAATAGGAAAAATTTGAACAAGGATCAAGTAGCGGAGTTTCAGGTGATGATTATAGTGTTTTGTGTCTCTCGAACTTCGGTAAGTTCAAAAACTCTCCCACTCTTTCTTTTAGAGAATAACATATTCTCTAAGAAGAAAGTATTTTGAGACACAAACACTTTCCTCTACAACAATTTTTAGAAGTGATACTCCTTTCTTTCAGAAGACGGTTCAAGAACATCTCTTCTCCATATCATATATGGTGTCTTCTCTAGTGCTTCAGATAATCTTTATTCAGTAGTTAGAGCTGTGGTTAACTGCGTGTATCCCCAAAAGGTAATCGGCAATGTTGATTCAACCATCATTGATCGCACCATATCTAATAAGGTGTGATTTCTCTTTTAGATACGTCATTGAGATGTCGTATTCCTAGAAGAGAGAGTTATGAAACAATTCCACATTCTCTGGAATGGTCAGTGAAATCATGGCTCAAATACTTACCTCCTCAACCTTGTTGAAGGGTTTTGATTTTCTTGCCAAGTTGGTTTTGTACTTCACTTTGAAACTCTTTGAATATTTTCAAAGGATTTGGACTTGTGGCGTATTAAGTAGATAACCCATATCTACTAAAACAATCGTCACTGAAAGTGATGAAATAGTACAGTAAACCTTCTTCTAGCATTAGTGCTCATAGGCCCACATACATCAGTATGTATGCATCCTAATAAGTCATTAGCTTGTTCACCAATTCCAATAAGAGGTGATTTTAGTCATCTTACTCATTAGACATGTTTTGCAAACATTGAACTTTTCAAAGTTTAGGTTTTCCAAAATCCTGCACTATGCAGTTTCTGAATACATTTCTGATTAATATGACTTAATTAAGCTTATAGTGCCACAATTATGTTTCATTTGAGTCATTTGTTCAAACCCTTGGCTCAACCATTAGCATCCTTTCGATCTTATCTAGGTGCTCTTCATTGTTTCGCCAAGACTACTTCAGTTTGGAAATCTTTAAACTATTTTAACATTCCAGCTTCAGATGAATCTCACATACATGAATCACCATGTGTTATTTTATTCATCTTTGAAGATTTGAAGTAATCCATCTATTGTACTTGTGCTCAATTTGGACTACATACATCCATATGCATGAGTGTTTGTTGCACGTTCATCCTTTCTTGTAAAAGATCCAGTCATGCTTTGCAAACATCACATGTTTCAAAGTCTTATCATTCAAAAGTCTATCAATGTGACGCTTCTAAATGCGCTCTCATTTGCATGACTTAATAGATAGTTATAGGTTTTATGTTTGAACATGAGTTACTCCTTTTTAAACCTTTGGTTTCGATGTATTGGGTGTGTTTATCCGAGATCCTCTCTCTCTCTCATTGAGAGCAAGAAATCAAATTTCTATTTATAATGAGAACATAGAATCACCTATAAATTTCTCTTATAAGTCTTGAGGGAATGGATAAACAACCAACTCTTCATAAGGAACTACAACTAATTGCATGTTCCTATTTGTAGGTTGACTCTCATCCTTCAAAGCACATCTACTTTGCTGTAGATACTGCACATTTGCATAAATGCGAGTTTCACAGCCGGTATCTTATACTCAAAGTGGGTTTAATAAGGGTAGTGTGTATCATATACGCATTTGCCTATAATTGAAATCATATCTCAAGTCTTTCTTATAGTTATTCACGCTCCCAATGTCATATATATATGATCTGGTTGTTAACCGGTTACTGTCATTGGTTGGGTATGTACAACTGTTTGTCTTTACCTTTCCTTTGACTTCTTGTCTTTGATAGATTTCTTATTTTCCCTTTCACTAAAAGACTATCTTTGGTTTGCCAATCTTTTGGCTAAATGGGATCTGAGGTTTCTCATGTTTTTAAAATAGTCAAATTATTTCAGAACATGAGCGCCAACAATTGGCTCTTATCTAGCTCAACCGAGACTATCTGGTTATTGGTTTCATATTTATCAACTCTAACTAGTTCGATGAGCTTGGTTTTGAGTTGGTAATATTGAAATCTTCCTCTAATCTTCAAACATTTTGAAGTTAAAATTGTATGAATACTATGACATTACATGTATTCATTTGACTTGATTGACCTCTTAATATTGATGCCTAGCTCAATGTTATATCAAAGACATGTTTCTTTTAATTCGCCTCCAAGACAATCTTGTGATAGCGATGCCAATTAAGGAATTGGTGTAATTGTTTTTCTCTTTCTCAAGGAAAAAACAATATTTTATTAGTGGTGGATGTTTGAGTGAAAAGACATAAATAATTCTATGAGACAAGTTGATTCATTTAGTAATTATTCATCAAAAGAAATTAAACTTGTAACGCCCCGGAAATTTAATTATAAAAAGTCACAGTCAAACTAACGTTAACAGACAAAACTTAGCGGAAGACTTCAAATTTAGTTTGGGCGTCACTGCCGTATCCCCGAAGGAATACAAGGCGAGAAAGGAAAACACAACTGTCTGCTAACTGTAATAACCCACCCCAAAATCATGTTTAATTACTTATTAATCACAGTAATTATCTAAATCGCGTTATAATTTTTTTTCGCGTTTATTTTATTATTTATCAACGTACTCGTTTACTTATAGTTATCGGTGATAAGTCTCGCGCAGGAGATGGCTAAGGTGCCGAATTATCGGTTTAAAAGTTACTTTACATATTCGTTCAATAAGTTAAAGTATTTCAGTTTATACGTTTTACGTTATAAATTTATTTACCGAGAATCGGTTACGAATTACTTGTTCCGATTTATATATATATTTTACCGTTCCAATTTTAATTTCTTACATTTTAATCCCTTACATAATTTCAAGAGGTAATTTTCCACCTTATTATTTTAATTCAAGTGTCATTGTATTTTATTTTTATGTTACCCAATTATTATCGATATATTTTATTTCCTACAAAAACCCGATATTTCAAGTTACTACCTCGATTACCATTTAATTACTCCTAATGTTATCATCCTATTATTATTTTTAATTAAGGTTTTAATCTCATTTATTGTTAGCATTGGTAATTGGATGATAGTTTTAAGTGTGTTTTAAATGTTTAGTAGAAGGGGTCTCAATACACCTCACTTCTTTTCAAATTTGAACCAAACTAATTACTTTTAATTTATTTACTTAAAACTAATTTATTAAAGTTGTATTTTCAGATTTTAATTAAGTTAGTATTGGTGTTTTAAATTAAGTGAGGAGTATACAATAGTAGTAGAAGTGGGAGGCTCATTTTAACTCAATTCAACACCCATCTCATTTTCTCTCACTACACTCTCAAACTCCTCCCTCTCCCTCCTCTTGGTGTCCACTCCCAGCCAGCTCCGGCCAGTTTCCGGCCACTTTTCCGGCCAGCCGGCGGCGGTTTCCGGCGCAGTGCATCCCCCTCTTCCTCTCTCTTGTGTTTTCATCCATTTTTAACTCCAAGGGTAATCTCTCAAACCCCACTTCAATTTCTTTCAAACCTAATCTGAAATTCTATGTTTAATTTATGTTTCTTTGGTGAATTCCATCTCTTTTACTCTCTTTATTCATGAATTCAAGTATATAATTGTTGTGGTTAAGTTAGGGTTTGAGTTTCAAGTTTATGCATGTGTGTTTGGATGAGTTTTTGAGAGGTTCTTGTTGAATTCATGGTGGATGATGAATTAGTGTTGATGCATGTGGATTTCTTGTGAGTTTTTATGTGTTTAAGGGCTGAGATATTGTTGTGAGTTTATGAATTAAGAGTTATCATGCTTAAATTGGGTGAATTTGTGAGTTTTGGAGCAAGAGTTCAAGAGTGTGTTTATTATGTGAAGTTAATGTTTAATCCATGGATGCATGTGGTTTTCAAGGCCTTTGATGAAGAGTTTTTCATGGTTTATATTATGGAAATATGGTGGATTAAGGCTAGATGAAATTTGGTTAAGTTTTAATATGATTGAGAGTGGGAAAATCCAATTAAAAGATGAGTTTTAGGTGTTTTAGCTACTGTTTTCAATTCTGGAAATTTACAGAATTATAAAAGTGAGATTTTTGCCCAAATTTATACTCCATTGGATAGCTTAAGGTGTTAGCAAACCATAGGCTTTGGAATTTCGAATTTCCGACATGTATAGCCCGAGTTACGACCAAAACCGTAACCTCACTTTTTAAATACGAATTCTGAGTCAGTGTTTTGAGGGCTGTTTTTCGTCCTTTTGGAGACCTCTTTGGTTTTTATGGTAAACATGAAAGTTTTAGGCCATGTAGCAAGCTTTCCGGAAAGGTATGGTTCTTTGTCATCCGATATCGGGAGTGTGAGTTACGACCCCGGGAAACCGGGCTGTCCAGAATGGTTTTCTGCTCAAAATAACCTTTGTAAATTATTAGCTTTTGGGCCTCAAATCAACCCAATGAAGGGTTCTAGGTATAAATGAGTCATGGATATATATTGTCATTATAGAGTTATGTGTTTAAGGCTAAGTGTACCATCTTGGAGTCCTAAGTAAGTCTTATGTATACTCTTCAAGAGCTAATGTGTTAGTAAGTCCTTATTTCCTATATTTCTTTAAGTATCGTGTTCAATATCTTTGCTCTAGCTAAAAGCTCTTTCTAGCTTGATAATCTCTAATGTTATCCAATTCATTCCTCATTTCATCACTCATTTCATAGTTCATTAATCCAAGCTTGCCTTTATTCACATTTGGACATGCATATCTTGCTCCATTTCGTCTTTTCATTCCATATCGTATTATCAAACCATATTTGAACTCATTATTTTCGCATCCGAGCTTCCAATTTATAATCATCCTATTCCTCATTGATTCAAGCCTATTCTCTTGTATTCAAGTCCTTTTATTTGAATCACCTTTTACATCATACTTCTCATGTATTTTCGACCCGAAAAGCTTAAAGTTTCATATATTCAGCTTCTGTCCGGGCCCATTTTGGGGCCCTTCCACTCATTTTTAGCTTCTGGTTCTGTTGACAAATTTGTAGATTATGATTTTCTCTATTCCGAGATGTACTCTTTTACTTTGTTTCGATTTTCCTAACTCAAGTTATGCTATAAACACTATTTTACTATAACCTGAAATTTTATTCTCAAAAAGTTACTTCATGTTAATTATTAAGTTTCTAAACTTATAAATCTAATTTAAAACTTTATTCGGTTCTTCGTTTCTACTTATTCTTATCTTAGTTGACAAGTTCCCAAAGCCGTCTCCAAGCCGAGCTGCGCCGCCAAAGACTTTAGCGTTCCAAGGTACGCAAATTGTCCAGCTTTTACGTTTAAGTTATACTCATAGTTCATGTATTTCATACTATGTCAAGTTCCATGAATTTCAATATCTTTACATCTTTTAGTGGACCCGCATTTTATGCTTATGATAACATCCATGTTTTAGCACTCCTGATCAGAGTGCCTTGACCTGGCCAAATGTCGATCGTTAATACCAATCATTCCAAGTATAGATCAATTTGGGCATACGCGTGTGTGAGGTGCTTGCACCGATCGTAAGGGTCCCACTTACTCTCTACTTTCATGAATTTATGTTTATGCTTATGTTTATGTTCACGTCGTTCAAGTCTTTTTTCTTTAACCCCTTCCCCGTTTTCGAAATGATTTTAAATGCCGGCACTAAAACTGTTTTCGAACGGTTTACGTGCTGGAGGTTTACGTACTGAGTGTCTCCCCACTCACCTTTGCGTGTTTTAATGTTTTGTTTTAGGAGGTTCGAGCTCCCAAGGCAAGGATAGGGCAGTTGCAAAGTAGTTCAAGGCTATCGAGGTAGTTCTCCATGGAGTCCATCAGTAGTCAAGGACAAGCAAGATTTCTTATTGGAGTTGTTTAGTTTAAGTTATGTTTAAGTTGTTGTACTTTATCCAAAGATTGTATAAGTTTATGTGAAGGTTGTTAAGTTGGTTTGTGGTTTTGGAAGTTTCTTTGATGTGGTTGCCTTGTCTCTTTTGGGAGACGGCGGTAATGCTTCGACCTAAGGTGTTCCGCTGCGCTAATCGCGGGCTTAGGGTCTTTAAGTGGAGTTTAACCCCGTGATTAAGGTTGGGGCGTTACACTAACGGTAACTACTAACAACTCCAAAACAAAACTTTAAGATTTCATAACGAAAATAATATAAAAAGATTCAAGGACTTCTAGACTCGTCGTCCTCACTTCTAATTCCCGTCCCCAGCATTTAGATCTTCACCTGAAAACAAAACATTTCAAAAATGAGGGGGAAATCTCAATAATGTCTACCCCTAACGTTTAAAACAGTTTAAATTCATTTCAATTCATTTTGGGGAGAGGGATCGAATCAAACGTTTTACAAACCTTTAATCCCATACTGTTTCCTCAACCCATCCAATCCATATTTTAATTTGCGGGCGGGATACCAAATCCCTTAAAGTAACATCGCCTACCAAAGGCATCAAGAACGTCGCCTACCAAAGACATAAATAATATCACCCACCAAAGGCATCAAAACATCGCCTACCAAAGGCATCAAGAACATCGCCCACCAAAGGCATAAATAATATCGCCTACCAAAGGCATCAAAATTCTATCCTATATCAGGGAAGCAAGCTCTGATCTCCTGGTCCATAACCCTGCAGGTTGTTACACCTGCACAACAGGTTATCCCCCAAAACACGCTTAACGTTTCCACTTGAATTATTTACACAATATTCAAACTCAACTCACGACTCTCAAGTCAAACCATCCCAAGTTATCAAAACCATAAACAAAACTTCGAATAAAAGACCATCCAATTTCCTCAACTCAAATAAACCAAGATCACAATCAAATCAAAGGATTATCAAAACAGATGGTCGTATTTCCACAAAAGTCCCCGTTCAGGATGCAATTCTCAAAATAGATTATAAAACATCAAAACACATTTAAAGAGCATCCCGATAGGGATTAGAGCATAGACAATTACCTGAATAACGTCACAGTACAGCAATAAGGAGAACACACTTGAGCTCACTATCGTCACGCACTAACTCGAGCCTAGAATAAGAATAATTATCTAATCAAAACGCGTTCTAACGAAGTTAGTATTAACTATCAACTACCTAACCCATCCCCTAGGAACACTTAGGTTCCTATCATTTATGAATTACACTTAACACACTCAAAGAATTATATAACAAGTTCACACATAAAATTTACTCAACAATTTTCATAAATAAAAGCAAGCAGAGGACAGATTGTAATGTTCACATAAAACGGGTCACAACTCAACTTCCGACATCCTATGGCTCTGGTTCTGGACTTTTCAGAAACCTCGGGATGTCTACTAAAACTTCTATGTTGATGACCAAGCCCATATCAGTCCCGAAGGACTCTAAAAACACCCATCTTCCCAATTGGTCCAGATCTGACAGGTTCTGGTAAAAAGATTATAACTCGGGTTATACAAATCAAACGTTCGATCCGTAAAATTCATATGAAAGCTAACGTCCTAAGGTACTTCCAGACCAAAGGGTAAGGCTAAATATTAACTACACAATAAATGGGAACCGATATCGTACGATATATAAATTCTGTCCAAACTAACCTATCTTTAGCTCGGGGTTTTTCAGTCCTACTTTAAGCACGTTATCCCGGGACTCTAACTTGGGTCTCTAAATAGTCCACTTAAGGTCAAATACCTTCCCCTTAATCTCCTAACACAACCAAGGTCAAACTATACTCAAACCTACACCAAATTCTCACATAAACAATTAAATTTTCAAAAATAAACATTTTCTTTAAAAACGAACCTTAAAGGTCACAATAAAACCCAAATTTTCGGCATCGAACCTTATGAAAATAAACCACGCACAACAAGGGTACTAAATCTCCACTCATGAGAAAATTTAAAGCATTTTAAAATGAAGAAAAACGATAAAACCGATACCAATTATGCCCTTTTCAATATTATTACTCTCAACAACCAAACTCAATTAAAATCCGTTTCATTTCACTTTAAACATTAGCCAACAAGCTACTAATACTAATAATAACAACAGTAGTTTATTGAAAATGCTAAGAGGATCAAACACATAGTATTAACATGTTTTAAGTAAAACTCAACAACTATGCTAATAGATTAATGTTACTAACGAATCTAAATCCAATTACTAGACTCTTAACATAACATGAAGTACTAATCTCAAACTCTAGTTTTAAAACTAATTTACTTCATAAAACCCAAGAATAAAACCAATACTAGCATTAATAATCAAAATAAGGCACGAAAACAATTAGAGTTTAGGGTTAGGGTTTACAAACAGTAGGGACTGGTTGGTGTTCGAGGGCCATCACGGCGGAAGCGGCGCGTCTTGTGGAAGCAGGTGCAACGGTGGTCGAAGCGGCGGTTGATGGCGACAATTATGGGTGACGGTTATGAATGACGGTACAACAGCAACACTTTCAATCGTCTCTTCGCATTAGGGCGGCAGGCGATGGTGTCCGACGACTGCGACAGTGGCTTGGCGGGTGCGGAACGTGGCGGCGTCGGGTGGTGCAATCGCTGCTATGGTGGTATCGCACGGGGCGGCGCACAAAACCGAGACACCAAGGGAGAGAGGAAAAGAGCGGGATAGAGAGAGAAAGAGGGGGTGGTGGTCGGTTCGGTGGTTGCGACGAATTGTGTGGTGGCCGGATACGGTGCCGGCGATGGTTGGCCGCAGGAGGTTGATGGCCACGGGGAGCAGTTATACAGAGAGAATGAGGGAGATAGGGATTAGGGAATGATATTAGGGTTTACTATAATAATTATATATACTAACTAAAATTAATTTAGTGAAAATAATCTGCAAAATAGTTAACCACGGATGCTACTAATAACTAGGAAAGTATAAATTTTAATTTCTCAACTACTACTAATAATAATAATAATATTAAAAAAAAATAGCCACGTGATAATTAAATAAACTAAACACATATTCATCAAATATTACCACGTAAATTACCCAAAACATCCCTATTCCCAGGCACGTTTCCGTAACATAGAAAATTACTATCTTACCCTTATTAGCCCATCAACGGTCCTACGAGCTCAAATGTTAGCATAAACAATCGCCGATAAAATCTCAAAATTAACGGAGTCAAGCTTAAATAATTAACGACGTCACGGTCAATGCTTTCAAATTTTTCGGGGTTTTACATCATTACCCCTTAAAAGAAGCTTCGTCCTCGAAACTTAAACTCATACCTAACGGTATGCCAACTGGAACTAATGGTGGCACTAATCGAAAATTCGGGGTTTTACATCATTACCCTCTTCAAAAGAGTTTCGTCCTCGAAACTCGACGCATCTTACATGTTGAATAGGTGTTGATACTTCGATTTCATCTCCTCCTTGGCTTCCAATGTGACTTTGGTTTTGGCATAGTTTTCCCGTCACACTTTCACTAGAGTGACAATCTTTCATCCTAGTTATTTCTTTCTTCAATTTAGAATCTCCAGCGACCGCTCCTTGTAGGTCAGGTTCTCTTTCAGCCTCCAAGTTCTCATCGGAAGTCTTCTTTTGCTTCCAGGCCCTCTTTGGGGCTGTATTCCTTACCCACCTCGGGTTTCAAGTCTTTTAGAGGAGCTAAAGGCTCATGCTCATAGCAAAGGCGACGATATACAATCCAACATATGAAAAATAAAATAATTAAGCACGCACTTACAACATATAAGAAATCTAAGAAACAGACAAACATTCCATACCCCCATCCTACACTCATCACTCCGAACGCAGCATCCTAAGGTCTAACTAAACCTAAGGGACACTTAGGAGCTACAGTCGCAACCTGCAGCTCGATACCATTCAGAACGCCCGGAAATTTAATTATAAAAAGTCACAGTCAAACTAACGTTAACAGACAAAACTTAGCGGAAGACTTCAAATTTAGTTTGGGCGTCACTGCCGTATCCCCGAAGGAATACAAGACGAGAAAGGAAAACACAACTGTCTGCTAACGGTAACTACTAACAACTCCAAAACAAAACTTTAAGATTTCATAACGAAAATAATACAAAAAGATTCAAGGACTTCTAGACTCGTTGTCCTCACTTCTAATTCCCGTCCCCAGCATTTAGATCTTCACCTGAAAACAAAACATTTCAAAAATGAGGGGGAAATCTCAATAATGTCTCTCCCTAACGTTTAAAACAGTTTAAGTTCATTTCAATTCATTTTGGGGAGAGGGATCGAATCAAACGTTTTACAAACCTTTAATCCCATACTGTTTCCTCAACCCATCCAATCCATATTTTAATTTGCGGGCGGGATACTCGAATCGACACCTCCATTGTTGTTGGGCTCCCACTCAACTTGTTGTCTCCAATTACAACAAATTTACAAAGTGTACCTCACGATTGAGGCCTTACATGAATTAAAATAAACTTAACTGAAATTTAAATTTAAAATTTAATTCAAAGACGGTACGCAGACCGTATTTCACCCAACCCGGTACGCAGACTGGTAAAACCGACTATCTATGGCCATACTAGAAGCACATGCAAACATATAATATTGCAATAAACACATGCTTAAATAACAAATTATAAAGGCATATAAATAATTGCAATATAACACATAAGGAAATAAATACTAAATAAAATTTTCTAAAGGTTTGCATGATTAATAAAATAAATAAAATCCAAATTTTATCTTAGTTACCTAAACAGATTTAGGATTTTATACCTATACATACAAAATACTTGACTTTCCTAAAATCAAGGAGTCTAAAAGATACTATATCTTTCAAAGGTATTGTAAGTTTGCTAAACTTTACAAAATAATAGATTTTATGCCCATTATCTGATTTAGTAGTAATAGGATTTAATAATTAATTTCTAAAATTAATTACAAACCCTAATAATACACGAATTCACCAAAACTGCTGGCAACACGGTCCGTGTTACTTCCCAGTTTCGGTTAATTTCGTGAATGAAAAACTTAAATAAAAATATCATAACTTATCGAATTTAAAGATTTCATATCGCAGTGTTATCTAATAACCCAATATGAAATATTTTCCAGAATTTTAACGATTTCTAAAAGATTGTTAAAATTTAGGGAATTAAACCTTTTAATTCTCCGTTTAAGAGGAAAATAAATAATAATAGTTTCATAAGTTTAAAAATAAAATTTTATAATTTTTCCATACAGTAGGTTCATCCAATATGCTACTGTAAAAATTTCATATTTTTATCAAATTTCGAAAATTAGAATAAAATTCAGAAAAGTAAACAATTATACTTTTCTGTTAAACTGAAAATTAAAGGAAAATTAGTAAACGATTTCGAAAATTCACGAAAGTTTTATCCATAATAGAATGGTTATCCAGTAAACTATTGTAAAATTTTTAGAAAATTTGCAAATTTTTATAAATATACAAAATTCAGAGAAGCAACGAATTTATTTCTCTGAGATCTGAAAATCTAAATTAAAAAATATAATTTTACAGGATAAATTAACGAAAAATCTTTTCCATAAAAGTATGGTTATCCAGTAACCTACTGTAAAAATTTCAGAAGTTTTAAAAATTTCTACAAATTTATAAAATTCAGAGAATTAAACGAATTTTAATTCACTTCAGATCTGAAAACTCAATTAAAAATCTATTTTAATTGGGCAAAATCTACAAAAATTATGGAAAGTTTAAAACACTTTTATACACCTCCAGTAAAAATGTCAGAAATTTTCGAGTTCGTTTGATATTTTATTTCGATTTTTCATATTTACCGTAAATAAACTAAATCAAAAAATTAATTCTACAAAACCCTATTTTGCGAATTTAGACCTATTTCATGTATTGCCTACTGTTTAACAATATTAAACATGATTGTTTCTAAAACATTCAAAATTAAATTGAGTTCATGTTATATTTAACAATTAAACAAACATAAAATCGATTAATTAAAGGCAATAAGAAACAAATAATAACAAAGCATGAAATTTTACAATAAAATTCCAGATTTACTATCATGAACATTAAAGATTAAACCATTCATAAAGATTCAAAATTTTAGGCATAAATCTACTCTAGCATATTCATAATATAATTCAACTATTGACAAAATTAATTATGAATACAAGTACAATACTTTAGCATGCAATTGGTGGCTTTGATACCACTGTTAGGTTTTAGGTTATCTATTTCCTAAACAGATACAGATTAATTGGCGAAATATTATAACAGTTATAAACAATTAATCAAACAACTGCAGAGGCTTTAGTAATTATACCTGATCGCTAATTCCGGCTGAAGAAGAGGTTGACCTTCCAGATTCCAATGCTGAAATCCTCTACTGAAAAGTACACGCAGCACTCCGGGAACCCGATTGCTAGATCGACCCGATCGAGACGAATCTCAATCTAAGATGTATGTGAGATTGTTTCAGGAAACAGAGAATGTTTCCTGAAACTAAAACTGCAAACTAAAAGAGAGAGGAACTCAGGAAATCACCCTGGTATCTCTCTAAGAGTCTTAGGCAGTTGGTGTTGAATAATCTCTCCCAGAGACCCCTTTATATAGTGTTTAGAAAACCTAAGGAAAGGGTTCAAAAACCCTAAAGGGCCGAATTAAAACGACGACGCGTTTTCTGGGCCCAACACGGTCCGTGTTGAAACAACACGGTCCGTGTTGGACTCCAGAGAGTCCAATTATTCGGCCCATGGACACCACGGACCGTGTTGGGTCAACATGATCCGTGTTGAGCCCAATTCGGTCCGTGTTGGGCTGATTTCTCAAAGAAATCAATTCCCAACTTTTCTAAACTTGATACAATATCAATTAGGTTACATACATTGTTCCAGGGCACTGACTTGTGTGACCCACTAGGACAAAATAATATAGTTGTAATTAAACATATTTAATTACTTGTAAAACCTCGAATTTTAGGAGGAATGGAACCGTTAGTTTCCTTACCGGACCGTTAGGGTTAAGTTTAAGTTTCGAGGACGAAACTTCTTTTAAGAAGGTAATGATGTAAAACTTGAAAAATCCAAAGATGTTGACCGTGACGTCGTTAGTATATTATGTTTGACGTCGTTATTTATTATTATTCGTTTGTGGTTATTTTTGGCTAACACTTGAGCTCGTAGGATCGTTGAGGGACTAACAAGGGTATATTGGTAATATCATGTGTTGTTGTTATTATAGGTCTATTATTATTGTTATTATTATTATTATTATTATTATTATTATTATGATCATTACTAGTTGACCATTATTATCAATATTATTATTACGTGGGTTCTATCTTATGGCTATAGTTACTTTATCTTATTATTATTGCTATGTATTTTATTATTATCACCACTATTAGGTTAGTATTAGTAGTAGAAATCCTTCTAGTATTAGAATTGTCGGAGTTGAATCGTTAGTCAACTAGCAGCGAGTGGATTAGATTGGAGTTCGAATCAGATTAGAGTTAGAGTAGGATTAAAGGCTTAAATATAGCAGTTAACCTAATTTTATTTTTCCTTCAAAAAACAAAAACCTACGTAGACCCTCTGTTCTCCCCCTCACGGTTTTTCTCTCTATTCTTACTCTCTCTCTACCGTCCCTCGCTGCCACCACCATCGCCGGAACGTAGTCCGTCACCACCGGCCGACCACCACGCACTCCCTGCGCCGTCAAGGCTCGCTGCTCATTCGCCCAAACTCGAAGCAACACTCGCTGCTGTTGTTGTTGCTACTATGTTCGTCGTGGTTGTCGCCGCTGCTCACCAGTCAACCTCGGACGCCTGCTAGTGACACCGACGACAACCCATCGCCGCTCTCGATCACGGAAATCCTCACGTAAACCCTAGTTTCGTTCACGCCTTACTACCTGCAGGTTGAGTCTTGCTCAGGCTTTATTGAGTTGTACTCTATTAAGCGTGATTCTTTATAATCTGAGGTTAAATTATATTAATAAGGGTGTTGTAATTATAAACAATCAGTGAGAGTTGTTCTTGTGTATGTTAGTCGAGTATCATGCGAAGTTCTTTGAGCATTCTTGTGTCTTGAACATATCGATAAATTTCTTAAATAGAATTAGGTTGTTTGATTAGTAAGATAAATTCTTGTTAGATTTATTTATTTTTTTTAGTATTTACATGCTTCTTGTTGTTCTTTCATGTTAATAATCTATGTTTAGATGGGATAGTTTATGTAAGTCATGATAGGATTTATATTACTGTAGATTATGCAAATTTAATTGAGCTTTTGCAAATAAATTGTAATGTTACTTGTGTTAGGATTTATATTATTGTAACTTTTTAATTAATAATGTGTTGCTCACATATGAATTATGATGTCGTTATGTCAGGGTCATACGTTTAATTATGAGTTGCAAATTTATGTGATAAGTATTATGCTTGGTAAATCATGTTAGGGTTCTTGTTAGTATTATCTCATGCATGAAGTAAGGTTAATTGGGTTGTTTTGATCAAAGTATTAGTTTTATTTATTAGCATGTTGTAATGCGTAAAAGAAAGTTTTACAATTATGTTCCTCCTATTTTACAAGTCTAAATTTGTGTTGTAATTAGTAAAGTCTTGAGCTTTATTTGTTACTTTTGTTACTTGCTAATTCTTGTATTAGGTTATTATTATGAATAATATAGGGTGTGCTGATAAGATATTACTTGATTGGTGTTGTGATGTTAAGAGAATTGAGATCGTTCATTAAGTTTTAATTTTAGAAATTATAAAGTATAGGCCTTGGTTGGATTAGGGTAGAAATCTTGACCTTAGCCACTATTTTAGGCCCAACTTGGGATCCCGAGATTGAATGGTGGAAGCTAGAACCGAAATTACCAATTATCTGGGAACCAGGAACGAGACAGTTTCGCTAGGCTGTAAAGAACGGGTCACCACGAGAAGTATTGTTGTCCTTTGATCGAACCCGTTGAACTGGAGGTCCGCTCAGATGTTAGCTTTCATAGGAATTTTGCGGATCGAACGTTTGATTTGTATAGCCCGAGTTATAACCGTTTTACCAGAACCTGTCAGAACTGGACCAATTGGGAAGATGGGTATCTTTAGGGTCTTTCGGGACTGATATGGGCTTGGTCATCAACATAGAAGTTTTAATAGACATTCCGAGGTTTCCGAAAAGTCCAGAACCAGACCCATAGGATGTCGGGAAGTCGAGTTGTGACCCATTTTATGTGAACGTTACAATCTGTCCTCTGCTTGCTTTTATTTGTGAAAATTGTTGAGTAAATTTTTATGTGTGAACTTGTTATATAATTCCTTGAGTGTGTTAAGTGTAAATCATAAATGATAGGAACCTAAGTGTTCCTAGGGGATGGGTTAGGTAGTTGATAGTTAATACTAACTTCGTTAGAACGCGTTTTGATTAGATAATTATTCTTATTCTAGGCCCGAGTTAGTGCGTGACGATAGTGAGCTCAAGTGTGTTCTCCTTATTGCTGTACTGTGACGTTATTCAGGTAATGTCTATGCTCTAATCCCCACCGGATGCTCTTTAAATGTGTTTTAATGTTTTCTAATCTGTTTTGAGAATTGCATTCCGAAAGGGGACTTTTGTGGAAATGTGACCATCTGTTTTGGATAACTGTGCGTTTTATTTGTGATTATTGGTTTATGAGTTGAGAAATTATGATGGTCTTTTATAAGTAGTTTTGATACTCGTTTTGATAACCTGGGTTGGGTTTGACTTGAGAGTTGTGAGTTGAGTTTTGCATAAGATACTAATAATTCAAGTGAAACTTTAAGCGGGTTTATCTGGTCGTAGCCTGTGGTAGGCGGAAATGTGAACTCTTGATATTCTGGTCGTAGCCTGTGGTAGGCAAAGGGTCTGGGACCCTGGTCGTAGCCTGTGGTAGGCGGAAATGTGCTTGATATTCTGGTCGTAGCCTGTGGTAGGCAAAGGGGGTCTGGGACCCTGGTCGTAGCCTGTGTTAGGCGGAAATGTGCTTGATACCCTGGTCGTAGCCTGTGGTAGGCAGAGGATCTGGAATCCGGTATGATAATTGTTACTTTAAGGGATGTGGTATCCCGCCCGCATAATAAAATATGAATTGGTTGGGTGGAGGAAAAACAGTTAAGGGATTAAAGGTTTGTGAAATGATTTGACTTGTTCCCTCTCCCTCAAATGAATTGAAATGAACTTAACTTGTTTTTAACGTTAGGGGTAGACATTATTGAGATTTCCCCCTCATTTTTGAAATGTTTTGTTTTCAGGTGATGATCAATATGCTAGGGACGGGAATTAGAAGTGAGGACGACGAGTCTAGAAGTCCTTGAATCTTTTTATATTGTTTTCGTTATGAAATCTTAAAGTTCTGTTTTGAGTTGTTAGTAGTTACCGTTAGCAGACAGTTGTGTTTTCCTTTCTCGCCTTGTATTCCTTCGGGGATACGGCAGTGACGCCCAAACTAAATTGAAGTCTTCCGCTAGGTTTTGTCTGTTAACGTTAGTTTGACTTTGACTTTTCTATAATTGAATTTCTGGGGCGTTACATTACTAATTATAGAGGTCTCTAGCAAGACATATAATTACTATATTACTTTGGTTTAATCTCCGTGTATATCGAACATTGTCGGGACATTCCCAACATTAGGAACTCCTCAGTTAAGCGTGCTTGGCTGGGAGTAGTTTCAGGATGGGCGACCTCCTGGGAAGTTTCCCAGGCAGCGTGTGAGTGAGGACGAAGCACGCTGGAAAGACTCGTGGTGATTTGTAGGGTCAGTCAACGATCCTTGAAGCAATTATCGGTAATGTCCGCTGCCCGAGAGGGGATGGGGCTTATTAATGATGATGTATGTTTATGTATGGTTAAGTTTACGTATATGAATGTTTATGTATGGTTATTTTATTTGTATGTATGTAGTTTAGCCATTTTTAGGTATGTATATATATGTTCATGTATGGTTGTGTAAGCACATATTTGATCGGGTATGTTATAATCTTCATACTTAGCTTCGACTAATCCATGTTTATGTCCTCCTCTTAGGTACTAATCCTTCTAAAGAGGCATGATGTTGAGAGATCTTCAAAGGAGAAGGAGGCATGGAGGCTAAGGTATGATGATGGGAACCAATGGCTTACTTCAAGAAGACATGAATAAAGACTAAAATTAATTAAGTACATGTAATTTCTCTTTCTACTATGACATGAACTTTACTTTACTTTTCATTGCTGAAAAACTTACATGTAAAATGACTTATGAGAAAATACTACTTTCCCTCCCCTACTACAAATCGTCTTAATATTAATAATGGACTAATAAGGGTGTGTAAAATTTATGGGAAAAATACAGTTGAGTAAAAGTTAACTTTTGGTAAATTTACACTAATATATTAAAATTATTATTTTTTTGTTTTTTAATTTTGGTAAATTTAGGCAAAAACTGGTAAATTTCAGTAAAATAAAATTACCCATGAATTTGACAGGGTACGGAGAAAGTTTAAGCTATGGGTGCATCTCCTTGGGGTTGTAAGTAGTGAGGATTACCCACCTTACTCCCTATGTAAGATAAGCCCCATTTGGCTTAAGGGTAATCCATAACATGATCTTCTTAATAAATAATATTTAGTTTGGACATGATCATTACTAAAGTACTTGATGATGTATGAACTTTATGGACCTATATAGATGTTATGGACATGCATGGTCTTTTATGAACAATATGAACTCAAATAGACCATATATGTACTAAACAAACAACATTGGTAACTAAAACAACATGACACACAAATAAAAAAAAAAGTACGGGCGTTACATCATTGGTATTGGGCATTGGTTGCTGCTATACTAGCCTACTACTTTTGATTTTTTGATTAAACCAAAAAATAACATAAATCAAATAAGAACCCTATTCGATTTTCTTGATTTTTATTTAGTTTTTTGGTTTGAATTGAATAAACCGAATAGGGAAAACCTAATTAAAACTGAACCGAATAAACCATTCGATTTGGTTTGGCTCGACTTTTGTTTTTTTTTTTTTAGTTCAGAACCGAATAACACAACCTTACTTGATACCTTTGGATATCAAGTTCCCATCATTTTTGTTTGTTTTGGCCTTTTGGGGTTTAGGACTTGGAGCCCAAGAGAATCATGCTTTCCCTCATTAGGGGTGTCCCATACATCTCCTTTTTGAGAGATATGAAATTTTATTCCCAAAAATATTCAAATAAAAAAATAGCAAGAAACATTTGTAATTCTTAGAGCCTTCCTATCATATGTTTCTATTATTTCCTCTTCTTCCATGCCCCTTCATCAAACTCCACACCAAGAACTCTAGCAATCTTCCGAGCCTCGTCATCCGTCGCCTAGAGTGAAGAAGATGAACGAAAAATCCGCCGGTAAGAGTGATATGTAACTGTCGCCGCAAAGTTACACAATTTTCTTCCTTTTATTCTTCCCCTTCTCACGTATGCCTCGATCTGGGCTTCCTTCACCATTTTTCATGTTTTTCTTCTTTCCCTTCTCACTTAAGTTTCAATGAGTTAGGTATTTTTATGATTTTTTTACCAGCAATTTGCCGATTTTCATCTTCTTTGTAATTTTCTACAATTTTTCTTTTTTATTCTGCATTTTTTATCGTTTTCATACTTGCAACTTGCACCATTTTTTCGCCACTTTCGTCTTCTCACCTACTACATAATTACTGCGATTTCCATCCTCTCTGTGCTACACTGCAATATTTTACACTTGTCATTACTAAAAGTTCTTTATTTTCCTTCCCTTTGTAGGTTGGGTAGATAGGTGCGTCAACGTAAGAGATATGATTAGCTCACGATGAACACCACCAACTTGTTAATTTTGGAAAGTGATAAGCCTACCACTTACAAGCAAGATTTCGTCCATATTCCAAGAAATGGCTTGAAGCCATGAAGTTTGAAATGGACTCCATGTACGAAAATCAAATTTGGAACTTTGTTGACTTGCTTGAGGATGTGAGAACCACCAAGAACAATTGGATCTTTAAGGTATCACCGAAATGGATGGTAAATCTAGCGTTTACAAAGCACGTCTTGTAGTAAAAGAGTTCACTTAAATTCATAGTATTGACTATGAAGAGGCATTCTTTCCAGTAACGATGTACAAGTGCATTAGGATTCACCTAGCCATAGCCGCATGGTATGACTATGAGATATGTCAAATGGACATCAAAATTGACTTCCTAAATGAGATTTGGAATATGAAGTATATATGATACAACCAGAAAATTTTGAGGATCCGAAATATGTTGGCAAGGTCAGTAAGCTGCAAAAGACAATTTATGTTCTTAAGCAGGCTTCTAGGAGTTAGAATCAAAGGTTTAACAAGGTTGTTAAAGAGTTTGGTTTCCTAAAAACCCAGACGAACTTTGTGTTTACAAGAATTTAAGTGGGAGCAGTGTAGTCTTTTTGATATTGTATATAGATGACATACTCTTGATTGAAAACAACAATCCTACCCCTCACATGGACAGGTCCATTGACAATGAAGTGATAGGATCTTAACTAAATGAGCAAGAAAAGTTCCACATAAAAAATTAAATACTACTCAATTGCCAAAAAAATGGAGCTAATTTTTTTATTTATTTTTAATGTCAATTAGGGTTGTCCATACTCTAATCAAAACTAAAAAAAGAACGGTATCAAATGGATTGAGAAAAGTTAGCCCTTAGCACAAGAAAATTCTAATGTTGGAAGAAAGTTGGATTTAAATAATCTACACTTTGACCCATAATAGACTTAATAATTTGAACTTTAGATTTATTTTTCAACAATCTGAACTTTGGAACGGTATCAAATGGTACACCACCGAGTTAAGAACTAAACAACTTGATGACGTGCTGACATGGTGTTGGAGGAGTGTGTGTTGCCTTACCCGATCAACTTTGACTCTCCACTTCGCCTCCCCATTTTTATTATCTATCTTCCAACCCCTTTCTCTCTCCTCCTCCCTATCCTCTCCTTCAATCCACCCACGTTCAGCCCTGGCTTCTCCTCTCCTCTCTCATTTTCTCTCTCTAATCCATCCCTCTCCCTTTTTTCTCTTTCTTTCTCTTATCCTCTTTCATATCCTCTCTCATTTTCTCTAATAACCTGGAGCGTTACCGTCGTGGTGGGAAGAATGAAGCTTGAGTTTTTCGAAAGAAAATCAAAGGAAGCCAAGCTTGGGCACGATAGGGTTTGCATATGACCTTGGCTAGGACAGTCCACAACCTTGGCCTAACGTTCCACCATGACTAATTAGGCTAAACCACCATTAATCACTAAAGAAATGACTTGAACACCACCAAATAATGATTGGGTAAAGTAACAAGAATTTTGAAGGAGAGGCTTGGAGTACTCTCTTGCAATGACATTCAAATCATTCAAAAACTACGCAGAAAAATGAAGGCATAAGTATTTATACAAAGGGGGGGGGGGGGAAGCCAAAACACAGTCGTTTTGATTGCCGAAAACGACAGAAACTTGGACCGTCGCGGGCGCGACGTCTGGTGGGTAACAACGGCATGATATCGGCAATCGGGCGAGAGCTTGGGCGCGATCACCATCAGCGCGGCGAGCAGCTTGGCCAGAAGGATGTCGTAGGCGAGAAAGACGATGTCATGGGCGCGACAGGATCCTGCCCCAAAATCAGCTGAAGCGGTAGGCGGGTGTCGCGGGGCGACATATCTGGTCGCGGGCGCGACCAAGCGGGGCAGCAAGGCTTCTCGGGCGCGACGACGCATGACCCGGGCGCGACTATGAACTGTCCAAAACAGCCATGCATGCCCATTTAGCTTCCAAAAGTAACCCAAACCCCGTCTCCACATGTTTCAACAACTCGGGATGGTCTGGTACGGCCTCGGGCCTCCGGGGTCGGGACACAAGCGGGCCTCCTTAGAAGGTATCGGTTCCCATCCAATGGATGGCCGAGACTACCCTCGTGTTTCCGGGTTTCGCCGGGAATTGCACCTCGAAATTCACCGTGGTTGAGGCAGGTCGCTTGGCAAATGTCACGAGGGACGAGAACGGAACCCGAGACTCTTCATAAGCAAACAAACTATTAAAAGACTTAGAATAAAAATGACTCAATTGCTGACGAAAAGGGTGAGTGGTTCTAGATCCGGAACCTGAAATCTGATAGGAATCGGTCAAATAGGTAGGTTCCGTAATCTGAACTGGTTAAATGGGTAAGGGTAAGGTTTCACAAATTCAGGAACCTATTAAACATGTAAGGGTAAGGTTATTAAACTATTACCTTGAACTGGAACTTGGAAACTATCAATTACGTTAGGTACCGGATTCACGAAACCTAGAACCTGTAACTACTGGGTGCGTGAAACCTGAAGCCTTATTTTAATAACAAAATAAATATATACATTTATTTTAGAAACCATTTTTACTAAAAAAACAGTTGTAATATTTATTGAAACTTAATTTTTATTAACAATATTTGTAATTTTGTATCGGTTTTTTGATTTTTTCATGTCAGACGACAGTTACAAATTCACGACAATCAATGACTTTTTTTCAAACCAATGTGTATAGATAACAAACAACATAGCACAACAAACTTATAATTATGTATGTTAAACATCAAAGTTGTGTGAATGGATAAAAAAATCTGTGACATTTTTTCAAAAAACGTGGCAGAAAATATAGTTAGTGTATTATATGTGAGTACCCGGAATCGAACCCAAAACCGCAAGTAAGGGTATGGTTTCCTAAAATTTATGAACCAATTTAAATGAGTAAGGGGAAGGTTCCTAAATTTTAGAAATCGATCAAACGGGTAAAGATACAATTCTTAAATAGATAAGGATTCCTAACCGTGGGCAAGGGTATCTGGACCTCGCTCACCCCAGGACAGACGACTGGGTTCTAGAATCCCGTATATTGTAAAATCGCACCCCCCCTTTCCTATTCGTTGATGACTCCAGTTTACAAACCGCTTACCTAAAACCCTAAACCCTAAACCCTGCTTTCTTCGGCTTGCCGGTGTTGGAGACAGACAGTGAGAGATGGACCACATTGCAGGGGCTGAGGAGCGAATGGTGACCGAGAGAATGAGGAGGAAACTCGATGAAGTAAACACTGCTGCGCAAGCTCAGCTTTCTGATGTTCAAGACCATATCAATTTCACCCTCCAGGTTATTCATTTCGCCGATTCTCTCTATTTCTGGATTTTTATTCAATTGCATTTGTCTTTGCTTGCAAAATTGAAATTTGCCGTAAACATCTGGGTTTTGTTACATGAATTATGGGGTGCCAGAAAATTAATCCAAATGGGGAACTGATAGTGGTAAAATTGAAGTGAACACTGCAACTCTCTCGGCTTTTATCAGTTAGTTTGGGGTCAAAATAGTTGAACATTTGTTCTTTAAACTCTGGCAAATTGAAATACGCAGCAAGCATACTTCAAGTGTGCGTATGAGTGCTTCGATAGGAGAAGAAAGCAAGATGAGATAAGCAACTGTGTTGAGCACTGCAGCGTCCCAGTTATGAAGGCTCAGAATTTTGTTGAGAGCGAAATGGCTACCTTTCAGGTATAGTCTCTTTCCTTCCTTTATATTTCTGTTCTTCTACTCTATTTCTCAGGGGAAACTTGTTAGTTGTTATCCAGTTGATCACCAAATATTCTTTTATTTCTAATTTGTGTGAATTTTCTTATGTTCTTAAATAAAATGAAACCATTAATTGTCAACAATAAAGACCGATTAATCAAGTCTGTCAATGGTTTTTCCAACAAGTCTTACAAGGAGCTCTAGGAACTCTTGAAGACAGGCCTTTAGGTTGGAACTCCAAAACTTGGGAGCCTATGGGTAATATACGGAATTTCAATATGGATAGTTGGGATAAAACTAGTTAATCCTAGATATATTGTATAAACTAGATACATTAACTTTAGGCAATCCAAAACGTTACGTAAAATCCTCATAAGTGTCCTAAAAAAATGATTAACATGTGCTGGAAAAACCAAGAGACACGAACTTGAAAAGTTCCCTTTGCAAAAATCCACCTCACGGGAAAAACTGCAACTGCCTCGTTAGCATGTCAAAAGTGACGCGGCACGTGTTGCCTGCTGCCTGCTTTACCTTGCTCTCTAGACTATTATATGACCCGTCTAGGTCTGTACCTATTTGTGCTTCCTTTGCTGCTCGTGCTACGCAGCACACGACCCTTGCAAGCTTCCTACAACACTCTAATGGCTTCTTCTTCACATGTTTGACCTTGACCACTTATCTTGGCTTCAATGAGATTGATTATTTTGAGCCTTGACCCCATTAGATTCCAAATGCCAACATATCCCACTTCGAGGCTAATGTCAAATCAACCTTAAATCCATTGTTCACCTTTCCTTGTCATCATTGCATACTCACCATCACCACATACACAAATCGTCCTAGTGCATTCACCCGACCTCAACAAAGATCACCTAAGGTCTCACTTGACCTCTCAACATCATCCTTTACATGCTCCCACGTGGACCGATCAAGATCCTGCAATTTTGACACACAACCAGTCAACAAACTCAAAAATGTGGAATATCTTTTGGGAGTTTTTCCTTTTGTTGACCGTGCTAGTTTTCCATGTAAGTTAGGTGATCTTTGTTGAGAAGGTCGTGTGAATGCACTTGGAGGATTTGTGTGTGTGTGTTTTTTTTTGGGGGGGGGGGGGTGATGGTGCGTAAGTGATGTTGGCAACTGGTAAGTAAAGGTGAAGAATGAGTTTGGGATTGATTCGACATTAGCCTCCAAGTGGCAGATTCTTGGGATTTGGAGTCTAATGGGGTCAATGCTCAAACTAATCAATCTCATGGAAGTCAAGATAAGTGGTTGATGTCAAACATGTGAAGGAGAAGCTTGTTAGTGTTGTGGGAAGCTCGGACGGGTTGTGTGATGTGTAACACGAGCAGCAAGAGCAACACGGATAGGTACAAACCTAACACAGGCCGCGTAGGCGTCTAGGGGCAAGGAGAAGCAGGCAACATGGACCGGTCACCTTTAACACAGGCCGTCTCATTGTGGCAGCCCAGTTATTTTTGCATGAGGCGGTCTTATTTTGCAAAAGGGGTTGTTCAAGTGTGTGACCTTTGGTATTTTCAGCACATGTTAACCATGTTTAGGACTCTTATGAGGACTTAATTATGTTACCTTTTGTATTGCCTAAAGTTAACATATATAGTCTACATAATGTAACAGGTTAACTTGTCTTTTTTTTAGTATCCATATCGAAAGTTCACGTATTGTAAACATGAAGTTGTAATCCCCAAGTGATACTACATTGGTGTTTTTTCCCCATGTTGGACTTTTCACATAAATCCTTTTGTTCAATCTTTCTAGTCTTTGTTATAAAATCCTAAGTTTGTTTGTGAAGGAGCTCTTGATCATAACAGGCAGGGCCATAGAGAAGCCAAAATATTTCTCCAGTTCTGTAGAGATAACATCAATGCTGGGGATACCAAATAGGTTGCATGTAAGATATCACGTAAGAGCATAGCCATTGGCCCAGTCTTCCATGTTGTGTGATTCAGCATTTAGTTTGAGACTTGAGAGTAACTTCTCTAAACCTTTCAGGGGTGATAGCTAGGCAGGGCCTTTGAGAAGCCAAACGTTACTCTTTGTGGCTTATGTAAATATAGTACCAGTTGCTGGGGTAAGCACCAAGCTAAACGACCAATCTGGTGCTTGCATTTCACATGATAAATTGTTTCTTTCTTTGAAAACTGACAACTTGGGGGAATGCTGAATTGCAGATATCTGTTTAATGAGCTTAAAAATATTATTTGGAACATCTTTGTTTGATTTAATGAATGTGTATGAAAAGACTTGAAATCTCTTATGAGATAATATTTGACAAATGCCATGGCTATAATGTAGACATCACCTTTCCTATAGTTCAGCTTTCAATATTTCAGGATTATTTGCTACCTTGTTGGCAGCTCTCTGCACTTGCCGTTGCATTACAATGAAAGTCTCATTCTTTTGGCCCTGTCTAGATCCATTATCATTCTTAAATGCTATTAATGCAGCAGCCCCCATTGTCTTTTGAAGCACTGCTGACTTTTTTTTAAAATTTCTTCAATAATAACAGCAGTAGTAATAGTAGTAGTAGTTGTTAAAATGTAAGTGCCCTTACTCGGGTGCACTGCTGGACTATTGAGACAAAGTCTTCCAGGCTGGGTAGTGCACATGCTATTCTAAGTTATTTGCTCCTCTAGTTTGAGTTGCTCCTCGCAGGACTAGATGTGAAGATGTTGGGGAAACTTCCTTTTGCAAATGTTATTAGCAAATGCTATTCTAATCTGTGTTTGCTTCCATATTCCATAGTGTTAAAAGGCCCTTTTGTAATATGAGCCAATATCTCCATATGACCTCTTGAGGTCCTTGTATTATGACAGGTAAATCATTATGGTGACCCCCCTCCCCCTCCCCCTCCCCCCCCCCTCCCCCCACCCAAAAAAAAAAAAACCACAGAGAAAAAGACAGTTTCATAGTTGCAAAGCTTCTAAGCTGATTACCAATGAGCAACATAACACATCACTGAGTAGACACTCCTGGGTGACAAATAACCTGGGGTGTTTGTAGACACACTCCTATAGATGTTCAAGGGAATTAGAGACGTCACTATTAGGTGGGTTTTTGGGATTTCAACGTAGCATATAATGGGTTCAGGCTTGGAGAAAATTTTCACTAGATTCTCATTCTTTGTTTAAGCTCAGTGCATTGCCTTGGGAGATTAACCTATGCACACCATTTAGTTATAAGGGGGCAATTGAATAGGAGTCAAGTTGCCGCATGTATTCATCTTGGCAGAATCAAAAAGTACAAGCTCTGGTTTGAATTTGATGCAGATAAACTGTCATGTAAAGTGTCTGGTCTCTGACGATGGTTTAACAAAGCTTACCTTTCTCATCCAGAAAGTGGTGGGTGTTGATGCCATTTTGTGCTTGTAAACAATGGCCTGGCTTTCAGGGAGTTGTTTCACACAAGAAGCCAATAGATAATGTTCTTATTTTGTCAAGAGTATCATTCTTGTCCTTTTGCTTACATATGCCTTGTATTTGGGGTGCAGGAAAGGTTGCAGAGATCATTAATGGTGTGCCAAGACAAATTTGAGTCTTCTAAACTCAATCCTGGTAAATCCCATGCAATGAACGACTTGGAATCTTGTGTTAACCAGTCAATAGACGAAAGCATCAGGACTCTGCCCCACCTTGTTGGTAAACTGAAGACCGCCCTTGGTATATAATGGCACCAGAGATGGCACAAGGCTTACAGGATCTCCTTCAATCTTTCTTTTCCGCAAAATTCAACATCTCGAAACACCAGTTTGGTAGCATAAGACTTTTCAGGCCTGTTGATAAGGATGATTCATTCAAATTATCGTGGTATCCATTTGTGCTACATTTCGATACTGCAAGTCTGCAGCCACTCTCAACATTACTTTGGACGATGGCCAGCTTGTGGCGCAAGTGAGAATGGAGATGCAGTTAGGCCATTAGGGTGAAGTTTGGATTAGAGAATTGACTGATACTATCTGTTGTTAAAGCATGTATGTCATCATGCTTCTCTCATTTTTTTCACATTTCAACTGGAGTAGTGATTTTGATACAAACCCCCTTATCTTTGGTTGGATGTCTTTCTTTTCTTTTCTTTCTTTTTAATATATTTATTTATGAACAAAACAAACAAGCAATAAAACACAAGCAACTAGTCATAATACTTAACGATATAGCTTTGTAGCTTGATAAGCAAGTTGCACCTTGACACAATGACGTGTTTGCAACTTGACACAATGACGTTGAGGTGGTGTTTGTGGAAAATTACAATGGAGCTAACTCGAAATGTATTTGACCAATATTATTCTTGTTATGAAGGAACAATTCTGAATTGGTTGGAAAACTTGAATGACTGTTTATATCTCTATCTAGTCTCTAATTCTAGATATCCAAAGATAAATGTTGCATGCAGATACTTTTGCAGGTCTTTCCTCTGCTTATGAAATTATACAAACAGCAAAAACATCTAAAACAATAAGTTTCTAAGGATTCAGTCAACATGAAGCAATATATAATCCTTACAACATCCTTCTGTTACTATGTAAAATGAAGTGCAGTGGCACTGAACAGAAAAATGTCAAAACTAGGAAGCTAGCAATCCATCTGCTGACTGCCGGACCAAATTCCTAGAGTGTTGTCTTTGAAGCTTATTTTGATTGCTGCTCACTCTTGTGTTTGAGCTCCTCAAATTTGTCAATGGCCACCTGAAGTTCATCAGTTCCTCCAACTGCTCTCATGGTGTAGAAGTACACTCCAAACACAAATGCTGTCAGCCCCCCTGCAACAATCACATTCCTTGTTTTGGGTGCAAGAGCACTAAACCTTGAAACTCCAGCCATTTCTTGACTACCTTACTAGACCTAAATAAGCCTGAATCTGCAAAACTCCACTGTTTTAGAATTTGATTTACATTACACACCAGACAGCAAACATCACTAAAGTGTGCAGCAGCCACACAAGCAGCAGCAGTTAATTCAGGTAAAGGACTACAACTCTGATGGCTGAACGGAATTCATCACGTTCAAATAGCAAATTTCAAATAATACTTTGCATGTTATTGCAAGAATGTCTCCACATAGATGCAAAAGAAAAGACCTTGAAGAAGAGTTGCGAGCAAATTTTCTGTGATGAAATTGCACCAGCAGGTTTCATTTTTGCCGTTTCTTTTATATATATACATATTGAAATAGGACTGGATACAAGGCTCAAGGATCATTTTCACTGGAAGAAAGTTTAGTACCAACCAGGATGGATTTTGTGCTGCGAAGTGACAGCAGTTCACCCACAACATACCTTCCCTATGATGAGGATAACCAGCGCAAGTAATTGCACCACCATGAATATCAAGAGAGGTCATGCGTGATCCAAACATAGTTTCCATAATGTTCATAGTCTCTCCAAGCTAAGCTCCAAAGTTGAGCAACTTGAAGACAAAACTAGGCTAGGTTCTAGGACAAGTAGTTGTTGAGATCCCTCCTAAGCCATCTACAAAGCATTTCTAGTTTCAAAAGATAGTAGTACACCCAAAACAAGTCAGTTGCATCGGATCCTGCAAGCTAATCATGTCTAATCATGTTGGTCTCACAAAATAGGCCAATGAAATAGTTGATTTGGCCTTGTTTTCACCAAGTTTAATCTTACAATTGGTCCAAAAAAATTTATGTCTTCAAATCAAAAAGCAATATTGATCATGGAATTTTGCATTGGACTCAGATGCTTCAAGCAGATCAATGCGAGCTTGGCTTCACTGTAATGCCACATTCAACATACCAATGGTGTCTAGCTTCTAGTGTGCTCAACTTAGGTAACATATATAAATACAAGTCAACCATAAAAATCCGGCAAATATCCACCCGACACCCACTAATAAGTCCTGAGAAACTACCAAAGGGAAGATGATACAACAATCAAGCCTAGAATTCGCTTACTAATATCGTAAGAGAGGGGAGAAATGCGTTTATGAGATGACAACTATTTCAAAAAATGAAGCCGTAATTCACAAATGTATCATCTAACATACCCCAGTTGCCTTTGAATTAACAAGCAACATCTAAACTTGGATTTCTCACAGATACTACGATAAACTTGTCCAATTGGACCAATTCATACAACAAATTTCTTCATCGCGCGCCAACAAATCATCAAGACAGACAATACCCTTCCATGGAGGATATATGAAAGATTACCATGACAAGGCACCAAATAAAGCTAGATAAACTAGGTCAGTTTCACAATTCTCCCAAACCTAAACTTCCCAGAAATGATCCCGTTTCGAGTCATTCAATTCTACCCAATTCTCAACCAGTTAGAGGCACAAAAATATCTTAGCAATACTTAGAAAAAGGAGCTGTAGCAAGAAGCCATCAAATTGAAGCAACATATCGACATAAAATTTGATTATAATCTGGAATCAAACTAGTTAACAACATCTCAGAGGCATACAAACTATCCAAAATCATTGGGGTTTTACATAAGCGGGCTTGTGAAGGCACACCAACACCAAGTAAGAATGAATGGGTCACAGTTACCAGGTATTGACCTACTCCGAGATGAGAAAGAGAAGTAGTTTCATACAGAAATCAAATTAGACGACAAACTTTGCTTGATTTCAGCCCACGAATGGATGAACGGCATTGCAAGACGTTTAGAGAGAGAGAGAGAGAGAGAGAGAGAGAGGTGTACCAGAGGAAGATCGGCAGACGCGGCGGAGTTCAGCGCGGAGGTCGTTCTTCAAGGAATCGAATTTGGCAGCTGAAATCAGGCTGCTGAATGCTGATGGTACATACAGTTGAAATTCGGCAGGTCTCATATGAAAGGGTTTTGCCGTAAATTTCTTATCACACGCGTAACTCGTGTCACTAAGGTAATCAAAATTGCCACATATTCTCCAAAAAATAACTTGGAGACACCTATCTTTTTGTGAAAATGATTTCTAAGACCCCATATTTTGAAAACTAATTTTGAAATTCCTTTCTTTAATAATTATCAAGAACCACTATTTTAATAAAAACATATTAAAAGGAGTAGTAACTTTTTATATTTATAGAAAATGGTTTAAAATAAAGACCTTTTATGCAAAAATATGGTTTTTTTGAAATTTTTATTAAAACAGGTTTAAATAAACACTCTTAACTCTTTATGATAATTTTGATAGTATTAGTTATCACAATATACTACTTATACCTCAAAAATTGTATTTTCTGTGCTTAGCAAAAAAAAAAATAAACTTAACTAGAGAATATTGACTGATATCTTAATGTAGTTGTGTTAGACCGTCAAATTATTAAAGTTATCATAAGCAAGTACAATTTTTGAGGTATAAGTAGTTGAATGTGATAACTAATACCATTAAAGTTATCATAAAGAGTTAAGAGTATTTATTTTAACATGTTTTAATAAAAATCTCAAAAAATTCTATTTTGCATAAAAGGTCCTTATTTTAAACCATTTTCTATAAATATAAAAAGTTACTATCCATTTTAATATATTTCTATCAAAATAATGGGTCCTGATAATTATTAGCACATAAAGAAAGAGACTTTAAAATTAGTTTTCAAAATATGGGGTCCTAGAAATCATTTTCACAAAAACATAGATACCTCCAAGCCAATTTTTTGCATATTGTCTGTTTGTGCTTCTCTTGCTCGGTCTGTCGGTACAGTGGTGGGTTTCTTCTTTTCTCAAGGTTGTCTAGTGTTTTTGCAGAGTTTCTTTCATGGCGGTTTCAAATTGCTCCTTAGTTTCCCGGTGCATTGAATTGAAGGGTGAGGTAACCTCAATTGTTTCATCCCTCTCCTTTAGTGCTAATGCTATGGATGTGGTCTCTGTGGCTGCCCTTTCTAGGGTTAGCGAAATTTGTGCAGTGATTAAAGAGTTGGTTATGTTGATAGGACCGACTAAAGTCCCTGATTCTGATGTTTCTTCTTCGTCTGTCCCGGGGGTTTTGGTGTCCCCGCCTCGTGTTGTGAAGTCTGTCAGGCCCCCTGGTGTTGGTTCTTGGGGTAGTAGACTTTTCTCTTTGTTTGTGGACAACTTGCCGGTTGGGGTGGACAATATTTGGTTGAAAAACTTGTTTTTGAAGTTTGGTTATGTTGTTGATGCGTATATCCCGAGTAAGGTGGGGCATAATGGTAAGAGGTATGGTTTTGTTCATTTCAAAAATAAAAAAGCGGGTCCTTGTGCTATCCTTGCGATGAATGGGTGGAGATGTAGCGATTCCTTCTTAACTGTTGGTTGGGCTAAATTCTGCAAGAAACATGAGTCTTCTCTTCCTTCTAGGAGGGGCTTTGAGAATTGGATTTGGGTTCCTAAGGATATGCAGTTTGGTGCGAATGTAGTTGATGGTGATTATGTGTATCCTTCTAATTCCGATAGTTCTGCTACCATCTCTGATCCTTCTCATTCTGTTGTCCCCAAGGTTGGTAAGTCTCCTTATAAAGATGCCCTCTTGACGGACCTAATTGTCGGTGGAGATGTAGGTGTTACGAAGGTGGCTCTTTTTGATAGTGAGCGCACGGTTAGTGACATGCCTGACAAAACTGTTGATGAGGTGGTGTGTCATTCACCTCTTGATGTGGAAGACTCCTGTCTTAAGGCTTTTAAAGTCAAGCGCCGGCAAAAGAAGAATGTGAACTTATTGTGGGACCCTAAGTGGAGGTTGGTTAGTCGTGCTTCGTGTAGGGTCCGATCTATGTATGCTAGATCTGAAGAACATGTCAGAAGGAAGGGTAAAATGGCGAGCTTGGTTCTTGATTCGTCAGAGCGTCCTCAGGCTCTTCTGACGGACATGGTGCGAAGAGTTGCTAAGTTTGGATGTGGTTCGGGCTTTATTCGTGGGGACCCTGCGACTGTTGCGAAGCGGCTTGAGGAGAAGTGGTGAAAAGAGCGAAAGTGTTAATTGTTTTTTATGTTTGTGATGTTTGTCATGGTTTTGTTTGTGTGACTTCTTGTTGGTTGCTGTCCTTTCGTTGTTCTTTTCTGCAGTTTTCGCGGTGTTGGTGCTGTTTCTTTTGCCTCTTATGGCTTTCAATTATCAAAAAAAAAAGTGTCACTCAACTTTCTTGTTTTTGTTTTTATTAGTATAGAATGTTCGTGCGAGGCATGACCTAAAAATTATAATTTTACCATATAAGTTTGGTGTAATAATGTACATTCAATTTATTATATTAAATAGATATTGTCTTAGATTATAATAAATATGAAAAATTACAAACAATAATACAATATTATGTAATTTATAATAGTATTACATTTATTTTTCAAATACAATGTACAACAATTTAGTTTTCATACAAACACATAATCTTTTAAAGATTGTCGTATAATAAGAAAATTTTACTGTCAAAGAATATTTAATTTGTGTTTTTACCTGAATTTGAAATACACTCGATCGTATATACCTAAACCCGAAATACACTCATGTCATGTTTTAGAGCGAAATTTACCTGAAACCAAAATACACCCGACCCATATTTACCTTAAAAAGAAACTTTTATTATCAAAGAACATCTGACCCATATTTACTTGAATTTGAAATACACCCGAGTCATTTTTTTGAGAGAAATGTACCTGAAATCGAAATGTACCCGACTCATGTTTACCCTAACCAGATATACAGTCGACCTATATTGCTTAGTTGTTGTACTCAAGGGTAAAAGAGTAAATTCGTGTATGACCACAAGCTAAAGGCAAGTTGCTAATTAATTATTATATCCAAGGATAAAACAGTAAATTCATGTGTGAACACAAACAAGCAGACGGAGCAGCAAAACAACAAAAATGTATTGCCATTTTTATTATTGAATATATGATATCCAACTCATTAGGCCCCTATCTCGGGGGAATACTAACCTAATAGCGATTACAATATATGGGGTACGGGAAACGTCAAAGAAGGGACCACTCCCACCAACAAACTGCTCTCCCAAAATTCGAACTCTAAAATGAAGGGAAGAGAGATGGAATACTTGCCACTAAGGCAAGGGCTGATTGACAAGTAGCACTCAACTTAGTAAAACCATTAAAGATGTCATTCGTTTGACATGTAACCTGTTGTAAAGGTAAAGGTTGTGTTTTTTTTATATATTTTTATTTTTTTAAAATCCTTCCTTTTCTTCTCCTCTCTTTCATCTTCTTCCTCACTCTCACTCTCACTCTCACTCTGCAAAGCTACCCCGAGCCCCTAGCCACCACCTTCGGCACCAGTCTGCTGCTTCCAGCTAACCTCCACCACCCCAACTCTATCTCTCACTTCTCATCTCCCCTCAAACTCCCCACATCCCTATCCCCATCCCTCTCTTACATCTCTCCTCCCTCTCTTGCATCTCTCATCCCTTTCTCATATCTCACCATCCTAAACATCAGCAGCAGCTGGCAAAACCCAAAACACAATCACCGTCACCATAATCCCGACCCAACACGGAAAAATACATATATCTAGAAATTAATTAAAGAGTTGCAATTTAATATCTTAGGTCCAAGATATTAATTGGTGTCTCACAAGCATCTACCATCCATTGTTACTATCATCACCTAACACCCCAATTGACATAATTGGTGTCGCTCACATCTCCCCTCCTATTACTATCATCACCCAAGATTTTAATTGTTGTAATAAATCATCAATTGAAATTATTAGCTATCACATTATATTTAGACCCACTAGAAATTAGTCTGAAATCGTCGAGAACCACAGTCGAAATCAGGCCAAACCCCTGATTGTCATGCCTCTAACAACCACAAATCGCACCTCACCACTGCCCTACCAAAGAAGAAGATTAGAGGGTTGGGCCAGAAATCAGGTCAGAAGAAGAAGAGAAACGGGCAATGAGAGGAAATTTGGGTAGGAAAAGGAGTTGTAATGAAGCCTCAATGAGGGTGTTGGTGGGCCGTGGAAGGGGGGGGGGGATTTTATGTTGGGATTATTTCAATGGTATAAGTGGATTATATAACATGAGAAATCATATCGTACAAGTATAAGGATCATATTAAACACAATCAATTTGCTCACCACAGACTGAGTTGGGTTAGCATGGGTCGTGCCAGCAACTAGAGAGCAAAGAAAAGTGCAGAGGGCTCACCACGGGTCATGTGGTGCAGGCACCACTGGTCTTAGTGTAGGCACCATGGACCGTGGTGACCAGCATGGTGACCTTGCCACGATCCGTGGCAAGTCCCAACTGCACCATTAATATCCAATGACTATATAATCTAGATTATTAATTACTATATAATCTCCAATTAATCTCATAATATTGGTCCCAACAACTATAAATAGGAGTCATTCTCTAGCCATTTAAGCACACTATCATCTAATCACATCCTATCATTCTTGCCTAGACTGCAACTATATTTGAGTGTATCAAGTGAGAAACAAGTTTCTTGAGTGTGTTAAGTACTAAGTTTTATCTCTTTAAACATTTACGGTATAGTAAATAGTTCTTAAGAAAAGTGAGTTCGTCCACATCTCTTAGCGATATTCAAAGTGATATAACCATTGGTTTCTATACCAAACTCCCTTTCCTCCAACACTCTTAAGAACTATTTAGAATGGCCTCACTTAGTGATGTGCCTAGCAATTTCCAAAAGTTAGAACGTTTTGAAGGAGTGGACTTTCAGCCTTGGCAAAGCAAGATGCATTTCTTGCTCACTACTCTCAATGTGGCCTATGTGCTTAACATTGAGATTTTTCCCAAGGCGATTCAAGCACCTTCCACCGATCAGAAGGTTCAAGCATCTTCCACCGAGAAGCCTTCAATGGATTCAACCGAGAAGTCTTCCAAGGATGGTGATAAGAGCAAGGGACTATAGACACCGGGTATTTGAGCATAAGAATAAAGATCGAAATAAGTAAATAATTAAGAGAGGAAGCCAAAACGATTTTGCATGCACTCTACATGCACAAAATCAGATAAAACACATGCATTTTCACTTGTGAAAGTTTGGATAATTGCATGCATAATCTTTTCATAAGAAAGGGAAGCCATGCAAGCCATGCAAAAACACATGCAAGAGGTCTCAAGTTCAAAACCTCACAAAAACACTTCATAAAGAGCAAATAAGAGCCCCATCGTCTATAGTGTGAACAAGTTGAATTCGATGTCAAGCCTTTCACACCTTGCCGACCAAAGGTGCATGGATCAAAGCTGGGTTCATCCTCCCATTTGCTAAGGGTCGATCGGCCTTTAATGTGGTCACATTGGGCTCATTCAGCCACGTATTGCCGACCACCAAGAACACCCCCTTGCCACCATGAAGTTTGTGCCAAGCTGATGCATTTGACTACGAATACATGCATGTACATGTATTTTCAAGGCTCTCATTCTCCTATAAATACTCCCTCTTGTTGAAGCCAAAGACACACAATCTTTCACTCACTTCCTCTCCAACTCATTCTCTCATTTCTTATTTCTCTCACTCACTCACTCACTAATTCATTTCATCTCTCACTCTAATTTATCTCATCATCTCTCTAATCTCTATTCTATCATCATCTTCTACCTTATAATCCATCCTTTCCTTACCACCATAATCTCCATTTCCATCCTTCCTTAAACCTCTAAGCCCTCATCCTATCTTATCTCACAAAGCCCCACAAAAGCCTCCCTAAATCCTACTAAAACTATACAAAAAAGAACCCTTCCTACCATCTTTTTTTTAAACCCCTTTTCATACTCTTTTTCATCTACTTTTTGGCGCTACTTTGGCATCTTCAAGAGGGTGATTCAAGGCATTTGAAATAGCTACTTCAAAGGTTATCTAGGCAAAGTTTCTTCTTCAAAAGTCACAATGTAAGCTTTTATGTGTTTCTTCCTTATGTAAATAAAATGTTGTGTATATTGTACTTTTCTTTCATTTTCATTTTGTATGTTGAATGAAGTAATCTTATAAAGTTTTTATTTATCTCCCTTCCAAACTTTATCAAAAGCACACTTTATAACTTTTAGTAGAGTCTTTCCTTTTGTGAGAGGCAAACTCAAAAGGTTCCTATATTTTGAGTTCGTAACCTTACCCCCAAATCCATTCTTGGTTTCGTATGCGGGGTCTTTCTTATTTTCTTTTCTAGTTTTTTCTTGGCTTTTATCTTAAAAAGTCGGGTGGCGAATCCTATTCGAAATAAAACACATCGGGATTGCCTAAACTATGTTTAACATGGTTTTACGATGTACCATGCAATTTTAAGGCGATGTACATTTCTAAATAATATTTGCCTAAATTGCTTTCTTCCGAGCCTAACATCTTGTGAACAAATTGAATTAATCCTAGAAGAGTTTGAACAAGTGGATGTTCACTCCTAACGGTTTAGTTTAACGATCCATGGGATGCATCAAGTAAAGGGAAAGTAAGTTTACAACTATTATTCATGAAATGTGCAATTGACCCTTAAAGAGCCTTTTTAAAGTTAAAACCCCAGCACAACTCCTTTCTGTCCCATGGACGTTTAGAAGTATGAACGACGAGAAAAAAATGTCTACAGGGACAAGGTGGGGAGAATACACCAATGAGAGATATAGAGGCTTCCTGACAAAGGCTCAAAATGGAGAATGATGATTATATATGTCAAGGATTCATTCGCAATGGGATGAGCGACACCCTCTTTGATGTCTATCAACATGTGGAGCCATCCAAGAAACTTTGGGAGATGCTTGAGGCTAAGTATATGTCAGAAGATGCATCAAGTAAGAATTTTTTTTGTTAGTCAATTTGTGAAGTTTAAAGATGGATGATAATAGGAAAAATCTAGATCAATTTCATGAGATTCAATGTATTTTGAGTACTTCAAGCAACTTAACTTAAACATGGATGGATCTTTAATCGTATCTTCCATCATTGACAAGTTACCTTCTTCTTGGAATGAGACTAAAAGGAAACTCATGCACCGGAAAGAGACTATGTCTCTTGAAGGTTGGCTTAACCATCTTCGGATCGAAGAAGAGTTATGCCTACAAGATGGTACCAAAGAGCAATCTAATGTCTATATGGTGCAAGAGAATAAGAGAAACAAGAATAATAAAAAGGGCCACAAAAAAAAAAGAGCAAGGGAATTTAAAAGCCCAAAAAGGTTAGTTGGGAATGTGGCAAACAAGGGTACACAAACAGAGAGTGTTACCAATGGAAAAAGAAGCATGGTCTTTTGAACAAAGACACATATAATTAAGGGCAATGACAAGGAGAAGGAACCAAATTCCTTCATTGCTTTGATTAAGGACCAAATCAACGTGGTCTCCATTGGTAGTAATGATTGATATATAGACTCGGGTGCGTCAAGATTTATTTGTATTTCAGGGTACTTCAGGGTCTAATTAGTTCCGACATGAATAAGAGAGGCGTATTATAGCTTCAATATCAATTTTAACCTTACTCCTGAAGTTTGGCGCTAATCGGGAGATAAATTCAAACATGGGAAGAAAAAGAAAAACAGTACACATGTCTTTTTTTTTTCAACCTATAAACTTTAAGATCTTTTTTTATTCAACCTATAAACTTTAGGGTCCCAAGAATAAACAATAAAAACCAAGGGTTCAGAAAATAGATACCCCATATACTTCGGGTCCAAAATGCAAAAAACCCAATGTTTATGCATATCTCAAAAAAATGATAACGATGATTTTGTTTTCTTTATGATTTTGATTTTAGTAAAATGCAATATAATTATAATGAATCTTTTTTGTGAGAACTTAATTATGGCTTGTAATAATTTAGAAATTGTTCTAATTTATAAAAACTATAGTGCAAAAAAGGTAAGTAAAACATACTCCGTACTTCACACATTACAATAAATTATAGTACTTATAAAGTTATAATATAACTTTTAATTGTGCATTGAAGAACAATAATTAATTAAGATAATGATAAATAGGTTTAAGGTTGTTTAGGGATTAAATGATTAATCCAACCTTCTATATTTCATCATTTAGGTTTGGATTTTTCTAGTAACTTTTTAATATATATTTTTATATATATGTGTGTCTAATGTTTTTTGTTGGCAGAAAGGTACGTAACACTTTCCATTTCTAAAAGGATCTTTCAAGGTAGGAGACTTGATTATTACATGTAGTGACTCTCTAACTGATATGACGAATATATCAAATTAAGAAGCATTTCTGTTTAACAATTATAAATTATATATAAATAATATAATCCCTTATACTTCTTAGCTAAATATAAAATTTTAACTGTGATTTGGTACTTAATGCTATGCATAATCTGCTGTCATTGACTCGAGCCTCTTAGAACTTCGACTTATTCCGTGCTTCCCGCATACTCTTTCCTTTCCTCAATATCTGTCATTTTAGCTAATTTTTTATTTTCTATAATATCTGTCACTTTACAATTCCAATACAATATTAATGACAATATTCTAAATTTACCTCTTACTTTTATCATTACCAATATAAATATATAACCAAAATAGAAATTTATCTATTACTTTTATCATTTCCAATAAAATTATCATTTCCAATACTATTTTCTTAAAATCTCCTCAAAACTCAAATGTGACAATTATTGAGGAAAGGAGGGAGTATGTGAAATAATGGACTTGAGCCCAATTCAACCCCAAAAGCTAGCTTAGGAGGTTGAGACACCCAAGCCATTATAAACACCATAATATGGGTGTCAAAGGCCGATGTGGGACAACTCAACACGCCCCCCTCACAACGAGGCGCAGACAACTACGGGCACGGCCCCAACATCAATAACCCTGGCTCTGATACCATGTGAAATAATGGACTTGAGCCCAATTCAACCCCAAAAGCTAGCTTAGGAGGTTGAGACACCCAAGCCATTATAAACACCACAATATGGGTGTCAAAGGCCGATGTGGGACAACTCAACAGAGTAGCATATATGATGGCTAAGAACCTTGATGCAGCTACCTACTACCTTCATCCCTAAATGAGTGTCAATTTGACTGAGCCTTAACAGTCACAGAAATATCAACGCTGTTAATTTTATATGGTAACTCATTATAATTTGCAAGTAATCAATGATCAAAGTTTAGTCAAATTGACACTTATTTAGGAAGGAAGGGAGTACTTGATCTACTGGGTGACATGCCTGTTTCTCCTGCTAAAAAACATAATAATTTATTTAAATTTTATTTTACTCTTAATTTTATGTTTCTACATTTTCAATCATATATTTACCATATACAACTTTGTAATATTCTCTGTTTGTTAATATGACCTTTTACCCATAATATTATTGCATTTCACATTATTTGTCAATTTTACAATCTCTATGACATAGTAATTATTACTTTTTTTACACATAATATTCAATAACACTGAAAGTTGATTTTAATTAATAAAATATATTTAAATAATTTTCTTATTAACTACCTTATTTATTTTTGTAACATGAATTTTACCCTAAAATGACAGAAAAAAATAAAGATAGTACCACCTTCGTCTCAAAATGTTTGTCTTTTGACTAAATTTTAACCGTTGATTATACTCAAATTACAAAGAGTTATTATATGAAATTACCGCCATTATAACTTTTACTAAGTTACCTTTCTAATGGAGGTAATTTTGTTTCATAACTCATTGTAAATTGTGACTAATTGATAGTCAAAATTTAGTCAAATGACAAATATTTTGGGATGGAGGTAGTATTAGTTTTGTTAATGTGACACCAACAAAAACATACATACTTCTAGAAATATTAATTAGCAATGAATTATGAAAGTTAGTGACATTTCCTTAATTAGATCGAGAAGGATCGACTTTTTTAATAAATAGAATGCCCACTAACAAGAAAAAGCGAGAAATGCAAAAAGTTGAAAGGTGGTTGGGTGTGAAGGTCTATGAACTCAAGAAAGTATTTGAAATAATTTCCAAGGACATATATATACTCAACTTTAATAAAGTAAGTTCAACGAGTTGCATCCTTTTCCTTCAATATCCATGCATGCAAATTTGAACAATAATGGTAACTTAGACTCTCTTGGATCTATATTTGATAAACGTTTATAGCATTTTGCACGAATATTCACTTATTGAGCTATCTATCTATCTACTGGAGTAAACTACTGTAGTAGCACTTCAGTTCACCCCACTAACTTTTTTCTGATTAGCTAATCATTATAAGTGTAACGCTCTGAAAATTCAATTATAGAAAAGTCAAAGTCAAACTAACGTTAACAGACAAAATTTAGCGGAAAACTCAAACTCTTATTGGATGTCACTGTCGTATCCCCGAAGGAATACAAGGCGAGAAGGAAAACTACCACTGTTTGTCAACGGCCAGCCAACTAACCAACTCATACTTAGAAATAAACCTCAAAAACTAACTTCAACTTTCTCAGAAAAGAAAAACAACATATTTAACGACTTTTAAACATGTCGTCCTCACTTCTAATTCCCGTCCCTAGCATATAGATCTTCACCTGAAAACAAAACATTTCAAAAAATGAGGGGGAAATCTCAATAATGTCTACCCCTAACGTTAAAAACAAGTTAAGTTCATTTCAATTCATTTGAGGGAGAGGGAACAAGTCAAACCATTTCACAAACCTTTAATCCCTTAACTGTTTTCCTCAACCCAACCAATCCATATTTTATTATGCGGGCGGGATACCACATCCCTTAGAGTAACAAATATCATACCGGATCCCAGATCCTCTGCCTACTACAGTTACGACCGTGGTCCTGCACTTTGCCTACCACAAAGCACGACGAATATCTAGAGTTCACATTTCCGCCTAACACATGCTACGACTGTGGTCCTGGACTTTGCCTACCACAGGCTACGACTGAATATCAAGAGTTCACATTTCCGCGCACAAAGTTACGACCGTAATATAAAGAGTTCACATTTCCGCCTACCACAAAGCTACGACTGTGGTCCTGCACTTTGCCTACCACAGCTACACACTGCGAATATCAAGAGTTCACATTTTCGCCTACCACAGGTTACGACCAGAATATAAAGAGTTCACATTTCCGCCTACCACAGGCTACGACCAGGGTCCCAGACCCTTTGCTTACCACAGGCTACGACCAAATAAACCCGCTTAATGTTTCACTTGAATCATTAGTATCTTATGCAAAGCTCAGCTCACAACTCTCAAGTTAAACCCAACCCAGGTTATCAAAACCAAATAAGAAAAACCACTAATAAAAGACCATCAAATTTCTCAACTCATAAATCAAAGTACAACAATTACAACCAGTTATTCAAAACAGATGGTCAAATTTGCACATAAAGTCCCCTTTCGGGATGCAATTCTCAAAACAGATTAGAAAACATTAAAACACATTTAAAGAGCATCCCAGTGGGGATTAGAGCATAGACATTACCTGATTAGCTTCACTTCACAGCAAAAACGAACACACTTGAGCTCACTAACGACGCGAATTAGCTCGGGCCTAAAATAGAATAATTATTTTAATCAAAACGTGCCCTTCGAAGTTAGTTTTATCTACCTTCTAACTAACCCTCCCCTAGGAACACCATAGGTTCCCATCATTCATGAATTTATACTTTAAATTACCTAACACATTCCAAGTAATCACATAACAAGATCAAAACAACCTTTTCACTCAACAACACTTTCATTACTGAAAAACATCAACAAAACAGATTACAGTATCCACATAAAAAGGGTTAAAACTTGACTTTCCGACATCCTATGGGTCTGGTTTTGGACTTTTCGGAAACCTCGGGATGTCTTCTAAAACTCTTAAGTTGAACTCGAGACCCAACACACGCTTTAAAGTCCTCAAAAACAGTCATCTTTCCAAACTGTTCAGATCTGATCCAGGTCTGGTAATCGGGGTATAACTCGACTTATAAAATTCCAAAGTCCGGTCCGTAAAATTCTTATGAAAGCTAACATCTAAGGGATCCTCCAGTTCAAAGGGTTTGATCAAAGGACAACAATACTAATCGTGGTAACTCGATCTTTAGACCCCATCAAAACTATCCCGTTACCGGTTTCCATTTAATTTGCAAATTCGGTTCTAACTTCCACCAATCCGATCCCGGGGTCCTTATTGGATTTAAAACAGTAATTTAGGTCCAAAATAATTAACCTAAGCCAACTAAGGACCAAACATCAAACTTCCTATCATCAAAACCAAAATGTAAAACATGAAATCAACTTTAATATTTCTACTAACCCTAAAAGCATGCATGAAATATTAACACTATCCTAAACATGAATTTCTTAACCAATAAGCAAGAAGGAACTTAAAGAACATGTGAATAAACTATAAAGAACATATAAACATTTAAACTACTAATCAAGAACCCCAACAACCAATTTCTTTATACAAGATTAAATCAAGAATCGTAAATTAATAATCAAGAATCGAACTATAGTAATTCAATCAACCTAACTTATTTAACAAGATTTAAACATGAAACTAAACATGAATGAACCCTAAGAGAATTAAAGAACATATGAATATTTAACTAACAATTCAAGAATTAATCTAGGTAATTATACTTTAAAGATTCGTGCATACAATAATAGTGTTATCTAAAACCCTAACATGCTTCTCAAGAAATTAAAGAATATTATGCAATCGATCATTAACAATTTCATTACAATTATTACAAACCCTAATACACCAAAAAATAAAATTACACATAATAATTTGTACAAAATTACAAGCAAATAATACAATGCAAGAATAATTAATTACAAGTAACAACTTAGTAAAAATTACACCCTAATTACCCAAAATACAAGATTAACCAAATCAAGAAATAACAACAACAACAACAACAACAACAATAATAATAATAATAATAATAATAATAATAATAATAATAATAATAATAAAATAGAAATTAAAGGATAAAAGAAAGAAAAATTTCAAAACAGATTTAGGGTTTACGTCAAAGGTGGTGGTGGGGCAGTCAGGGAGGTTTCCGGCGACTGGGTGGCGGCCGGTCGAGGGGCGGCGACGTCCAGCGGCGGCGCTGTGGTGCGGCGGTGTCGGGGATGCGACAGGGCTTCGAAAAGCGGCAACCAACGGCAATAGGTCTGGCTGTCTCCTTCGACTGTGGGCGTGCGACGACGACTCCGGCGAGCGACTGCGACTCCGGCGGCAAGGGCGACGGTTGCGGTGGTGCGAGGCAGCAGACGCACGAGAGAGAGATGAAGGTTGATAGAGACAGCGAATGAGAGAGAGAGAGAGAAAGAGAGAGATTGTGGGTGGTTCTCCGGTGCCTCCCGGTGGCGACAGCGGCGGCTGTCCGGCGGCAGTGGTGCTGGACCCCAGTTGCACAGAGATAGAGAGAGAGAGAGATGGGAGAGGGAGAGATGAGATGCTAGGGTTAGGGTTTAAATTAGGGTTTTAAGAGGGAGATTAGCCTTTTATACTAACTACTAATAAAGGCCCAACAATACTATTCTTAATACTAATCCAACCCAATACCAAAATCTAATTTTTCTAAAAACAAACCAATAATACTAATAATAATAGTAATAATAATAATAACACTAATAATAATATTATTAATAGTAATCACATAGCAAAATAATATTCACGTAATTATTCATATAACACAATAATATTACTAGTAATACTAATAATAAAAAAAGAGTAAAACTAATAATACTAAACCCACAAAATTACCGATATACCCTTGTTAGTCCCTCACGATCCTACGAGCTCAAGTGTTAGCAAAAATAACACAAACGAATAATGAATAACGAAGTCAAACATGATATACTAACGACGTCACGGTCAACATCTTTGAATTTTTCGGGGTTTTACATAATTACCCCTTAAAAGAAGTTTCGTCCTCGAAACTTAAACTCAACACCAACGGTAAGCTAAAAGGAACTAACGGTGGCACTAATTAAAAACTCGGGGTTTTACAATAAGCATGTCATAATAATAAAAGAAAATTTTGCATTTTGGACTCCGAAGTATAGGGTAATTTATTTTCTGGACCCTTGGTTTTCATTATTAAATTTTTGGACCATAAAGTTTATGAAATAAATAAAAAAGGACCTTAAGATTTGTGGGCTGAAAAAAAAGGCATGTGGATTGTTTTTCTTTTTCTTATCATGTTTGAATCGTTCTCCCGATTGACGCCAAACTTCAGGACTCGGGTTAAAACTGATATTGTAGCTATAATGCACATCTCTTACTCATGTCAGAACTATTTAAACCCCTGGTATTTAGTCATCATTAATTATTGATAAGTAAGCACCATACATCATAGGCGGATTTAGATATTAAAATCATGATTTTCCACTAAATAATAGTTACGGACTTATGGTTGCATACATTTAGAAAAGGAAATCCTCCCATTTATAATAGGTTATTAAATTTTTTCTAATGAATAGTTGGGTTGTTATATTAAATTGGACACTACAACCAATATTTTGGACATTTTTTGAGATATCCACTCAACATAAATATGCAATACCGGTCCATGGCATACATAGAGCCTAATTTAATTTCAAAACCTTGAATAGAGAAAGAGGCTTTGGCCCATGGTGAACTTGCCAGTTTGAAGGTGATGAGATGGTAGAAGGGCAAGATTGGCTCCAATTTGTGCCGCAATATCAGGAGTTCTACTCCCTTTCCCACCAGTCATACCAGTTTGAGTGAACCCTGGGCAGAAGCAATTGACAATTATGTTTTCATCTCTTAATTTTCTTGCTAAAACCCTTGAATAAGCATTCAAAGCCACCTTGGAAACTGCATAATCAGTCCATATTTCTGGCCAACCTCCACTTTCCCATGTCACATCCTCAACTTGCTTAAGGAACAGGTTTACCATCTCTTCTATTTTCTCTGAGCTTAGATTTTCTTCATCCTCTAGCATGGCCCTTATCTTGGGGTTTCTCACCTTCTACATTCACAAAGTATTATCAACACAATCAGTACTTAATCATATTCATGACTTAATTGTGTGAGAAAAATATTGTTTCTCTTATTCGGCTGATTTGTCTATAGCCATTTAAATATTAGCTTGATTAATGTACTTAAATTTAGAGTTTTTTTACCCTCTTGATAATAAACGAATTTTTGGACGTCAATAATACCAACTTTCGGATAATGGACACTAATAATATAGGCTATTTTGTTGCACTGACAATGCCAACTATCGACCTATTTTCCCCCAACAGTACACAACCGATTTGTTATGGTTTTAATTTATCAGAAAGATGACGTGACTCCATGATGTGTGACGTGGAAAGTAGATTAGTGTCCACGTACATCAAGATTTTTTACACAAGTTCTATCTTCCACGTCAAGTATTATGAAGTCATGTCATCTTTCCAAGAGTCAAAACCACACCAAATCTGGAGTTCACTGTTGGAGGAAAATAGGTTTATAATTGATATTGCTAGTGACCAAGAAAATAGTCTATATTATTAATATTATTTTAACGTCCAAAAATCCATAATAAAAAAAGAATTGTAAAGGTGTTGAGAAGGAATAACTCACATTGACTAGGCCAAGCCTTGAGCTAAGGTTGAGAATGCGACTTTTATTAGTAGGAGAGCGTCGAAATAAGGGCAGTAATTCCTCGATTAATAACTTTGGCCCGCTGAAATTGGTCTTTATTACCGTTTCTGCGTATTTCACTGAGTTTTCATTAACGCCGTTAAATGATACCGCTGCATTGTTTACCTGACAATTAACAGTAACAGAAAATATTTTATTAGCAATTAGTAAGAAAAATGATACTGTATTTAACAGTTAGTGCAAAATATTTGTAAAGTTATTGGTAGGTTAAATGCAGAACTTCGAGGCATACTGAGCATGTACGGCCATCAACGCTCCCTGTCATACTTTTTCTTCTTCTTTTTTTCTCAGTGTAACATTTTGTTTCAAAAAAAGAAAAAATATTTCTTTAAAGTTTGCCTGTAAAATATTTATAAAACTCAACAATAATGCTCACAAAACATTGAAATAGCATTCATAAACAAATTATGCAATATTCTTAATTGTAATATAATACTCATAAACTTTATAAAAGTTTCATAAAAATAGACTACGTACAATTCTCATATAATTTTACCAAAACAACAATTATATAGCAATACTCATAAAACTCAACAATAATGCTCATAACAGAAAAGTAATTTTCACAAACAAATCATACCATATTCTTAATCTTGATAATCAAATCACGCAATGTTCGATCTTAAGTGTACAACAATACTTATAATTAACGTCTTGAAAAATATTCACTCATCTCATGGAGGGGTCATACAAAAAAAAAGAAGAAGAAGAATAGGAATGCATAAGAAAAATAGAAACAAGATAGAACACAGGATGGGTGCACAAAAAGTTAATATGTCCAAACTCCATACGTATCTTCGTGTTTATAATTCATTGTAACTCATAATCAAAGTATCATGGTATATGAAAGGAACAACATTTTATTTTGATGTTAGAGTATAGAGAAATATTTTAATACTATATAATCAAATGGATACAAATTTTGAAACTATTATAAAAAGAAAGATGAATTCTAAATGTATAAGGAAAGGAGTATTAAACTCATAACATAATTAAAAAGGAAAGGAGTACTATAAATATAAAAAACTTATTATGCATGTGCGTGCCCAATTTTTTATGAGTCATGTGGCTTTTTCATCTACTCCGTACTTGTTTTTTAAGTGTTAGAAATTATAAACCAGGATGTCTGGCTGAAAAGCCAACCACTCCCCCTCTCAAGTCTCATCCCCCAAAAAGAAGCCTTTGTTCTTGACCCCCTACTTGCACTTTAAAAAAAAAAACCCCAATGTGGACGGTCACCACTCAGTCACCCAAACAAACAAAAGGATATTAGGGGGTATATCTCACATCAATGGGGAAAAAAAGAATCTCAAAGGACATGGGATATCAAACATTTCTCGATCTCTTCCTCCTGCCATTTTCACGTCATATCTTATTAAAGGTAAACGGTCCAATCTATTAAGTCCCCTATCTCAGGAATGTAACACAACAAACCTGTAGCGGATAGAGAACGGGGATGTCAATAACCCAAGTTGAACCTCACTAATACCCGGGCACAACATTTTCTGAATAGGTAAGAGAGAAATGTTTCATCCAAGTTCAAACTCTAAATGAGTGAATGGTAGGGATAAAAGGTGCACCTCTTCACGCTCAGTCAAAAATGATAATTGGTCATAGTTGTTATATTCTTACAAGTTGTACTTTGTTTGAAAATCATATTACCTAGGAAAAAGTGTGTTGTATGACTCATGAATTTAAAAATTGTAAATTATTGATTGTATTTTAACAATTTTGTACTGTAAGTTTTTAATTAGGTCGAATATATATAGCCAATTATTATGACAAGCACAAAATTAAATAGCACAATCATGTCATCGCCAAACAACATATAAATAGATATATAATTTGTACACCAAGCACACACTTAAATTTTAATATTTCTGGGCCCATATTGCAAAGTACTCCATAGAAATAGGATCACAAACTTGAAATATAATTTAATTAATTCATTTTGCAATAATTTAGATCAATGATTCTTCTATAATTGTCTGACTAATTCAAATATAAGGATATAGTCATACAGTGTACTGACTAATTCAAAGCCTATCTTGTGGATAACCAGGTATATACTATATACATATATACCAGGATACGACCCCCCTATCAAATTACATGTTACTTTTTTCAATTAGGTAAATCCAGCCCCATTTTTTAAAGAGGTCATTATTAATAAATTTTATAGATTATGTGATAAGGGAATGAAAGTATGACCCATAAGCTCTACAATTCATACCTAAAGGGAAAAAGAGTATGAAAGATGGAGGTAGTAACTATTTCTTTGGTAATCAAACTTCAAAAAATTAACTATTAAGTTTTAGATATGTACAATGATTCATCATATGAAACTGTTGTTATTAAATTTAAACTTAAAAAATATTTTTAATAATTTTTGTAGCTATTATTTTTTTTAATCGATAAGTCGGGCCATCTATTGAGCCCCTTTTTCAAGGACAGTCCAATGGGTCCACCAACCATAGGGAATGGGAGAAACCAGACATACACGTATGTTGTTGTTCCTAAGAATTGATCTAGGGGATTTGTAGGTTATCACAGTGCACCAGATACCAACTGAGTTAAACATTAATCGGAAATTTTTGTAGTTATATACTCCCTCCGTCCCAATTTAATTGACGTTTTGACTAAATTTTGACCGTTAATTATTCACAAATTAAAATAAATTACAATATGAAATTATTTTCATTATAATTTTTAGTAAAGTATCTTTCTAATGACGATAATTTCATATAGTAACTCATCGTGATGTGTATGTGTGAGTAATTAACGATCAAAATTTTGTTAAAGTGTGAATTAATTTGGGACAGAGGGAGTATTTATTGAAAACGATGCATTGTGAAAGGTGAAAAGTTACGATTATTTTGAGGGGTTATACAACAATAGTTGTGTTGTACATGTCAAAGATGAAGAACTTACAAGAATGTCAAGAACCCCAAACTTGTGTTTGAACCAGGCAGCAAAGGCTCTAATGGAGTCGGGCCGAGAGACGTCGAGCTCACAGAAATGGAGATGAGCACCCACAACTTGTCCCCTCAGTTTCTCCAGAGCTTGAATACCTTTGGATGCATCCCTAGCTGTGAGGATCACAGTTAGTCCTGATTCCGCAAGTCTCTTTGCAAGTGCAAACCCAATCCCTCTATTTGCTCCTGTCACTATGCTTATTGTCTCCTTTCCCCACCACCTGTACAATCATACACCATTCAATTCTATGCACAAATTTCTTCAAGATTCATTCAGAAAATATGCAACTTTACTGGGACATGTAATTAGGGTTTTAGGGTATCCTGATCTTGCATGCATGTATATGGAAAGAACAAGGAAGAGGAGATTACCTTGTTGAAGAAGAAGAGGGGTCCATTGCTTTCAGCTGATTGAAGAAATGTAGAGGGGAGAATGCCACTCTGTGAAGGTGGGAATGATGGCAAAAGAGGAAGAACACAAAGCTGTATTTATATACAATAATATGTCAGCTACAACTAGATCAGGAGACTTAGTTGTAAACTAGCATATAATATTGAACTGCAATTATAAAATTTTGCAGCAGCTAGATCAGGAGGCCAATAAATAATGTCGACAACAATTTCATATACTGCTAGATTCCACTACTTCCATTAAGTACTCAAAGGGTGCTTTCTTTGTTTCACATTATATTTTCTTATTTTACTAAGGCTTAGTTCTTTGAAAATAAAATTCAAAAAAATGTAAAATAACTTACTTTATTATTATTATTATTATTATTATTATTATTATTATTATTATTTGGGTTTTTGGCTGGGAAAATCCATACTGAGAGCCCTGTGATCGAGAATAATCTAAAATGACTTTTTCGCTAGTGACAGTCTATACTTATTCATTATTTTCTCGTAACATCCCAAATTGAAATTTCGGCAACGGAATGCTGATATATGGCAACCGGAGCACGTGCCCTTTTAATTAAAAGTATGTCACGTCAATTTATAGTTCTATTTTATCGTTTATTTTGATGTAATAGGAAGTGTATTAGGTGGAATAAATAATCTAATTTTCCTTAAAATTCGAAAAACTGTAGCTGACTTCTATTAAACGATAAAATAGAATTTTAAAAAAATGACGTACCATGCTTTTAATTAAAAGGGCACGTGCTCCGGTTGCCACATCAGCATTCCGGTGCCGGAATTTCAATATGGGATGCTACGTGAAAATAATGAATAAGTATAGACTGCCACCAGCCAAAAAGTCAATTTGGATTATTATCGATCACAAGGCCCTCAGTATATATTTTTCCCAGCCAAAAACCCTTATTATTATTATTATATAGAGGCTCTTTTTTTTTTCTGGCAGCCAGACATCAAAGATAATACATATAAAATAGAGTATTACTAAGGAAGCATTCTTCTATAGGGGCTCTTTTCTATAGAGGCTCTTTAACCTTGCGTAAATACGTACAAGACTATTGAGATTTAAATATAAAAACTCTCGCTCAATTCAAAATTGTCTCGATCAAAAGCTTAAACTAGTAATTGAATTCTAATGACAGTTTGTCCTCTAAATATCTTAATCAAGTAATTTATAATTTAATTAATCAAGTAAAAAGATTTGAGTGAGACTTTAACCAGGTTTACAATAATTAAGACAAGGGTATAAGGGAATTTAATTAGGTCATGGTCGGGTAGAGCTTGACAAAGTCTAGAATTGTTAAATCATGGGTCTAGAGGACCTTGACTAAGTCGTGAGTGACCAAGTAAAAAATGTTGGTGAATCTCATTTTTTCAATTTCGACAAATTTAGTAAAACCAAAAAATTCAACAACCTCTTTAATAAGATTACACAAGAACACAAGACATCATACAATACTCAAAACTACACCCCATAAGGCAATAATGAAAACTGTAAGTGCACGCAAACACCAAAATTTAACCAAGCAACACACAATAGACTACCCTTACACAAATGTAAGAAGTGATAGTGTAGAATGATAGCGTTGAATAATAGATTCCATTGAGTTTTTGAATTTTGGGATTTCGAAAAATATAACTCAAGTTATAGTAATTTTAAATTGAGGATCTAATTTATGTACATTGGGATCAATGGATTTTTAGGGACACTTTAAGGTGTCAAGGAAATCTTAATAGCCTAAGGGTTTAGCACAAGAGTTGTTATATGTCTTGCAAACTTTCAGGATGTATGGGTTCATAGGAAGTCGGAGTAAAAAATTATGATCCATCAAAGTCGAGCTCTTAACCTTGCTCAAACCAAAATGTTTAATTTGTCGAGCCTTTTTCAAGCCAATTTCCAGTGTCTTCCGAATCCTTTTTTGAGTTTGTAACATAAAAGTTGTAGAACACACTTAAGCTTTCACTCCCGAACAAAACTTACTACAGGCCAACCCTCTTATTTACTTATTTTCAAGTTCTTACTAGCCTTAACTTAAACAATGAGTTGTAGTATCTATGTTTAGCTTTCCGAAATGTTGTTTTTTTTTTTTTTTTATCGTTTAAAGCCTTTGCCAAGATTTTATAACAATGCCAAAAGGCATCCACCATCCAAAGATACATCAGTGCCCAAAATTGAGGCACCACAAAACTACTAAAAACATCATCCTGTGTAGTTTTACAAAGGAGTAAAAGGTCCCCACACCACCTGAAGTTCCAAAACCCCATAATTACATTAGTAAAAGGGGTAAAAAGTTGTTTATGAAGTTTTTTTATGCTCGTAGAAGAATTTTTGCTTTTTACAAGTTTACCATTAATTTTCGAAATTTCCGAATATTTTCATTGAAGTTATTTTTTTTAAACTTAGGGTAGAGAACACTCTCCTCTTCAAAACTCCAAATTAATTTACTATGTGATTTTCCATCTCAAGTGTGGTTCAAGAGGTCGTTGCTACTCCCTTTGAGTCCACCAAAGTCGTAAGGATATTATGCCTACGCTTACAGCTTTAAGGTACGCATATTGCATGTACCGTACCCAAAATCAGTTATTTGAGTTCAAATGAAGCATGTACATTATTTAAATGTGGATAATCAATGTTTTACATGTTTTTCTCACATAAATGTGGTCCCGACCCGTTTCATTTATACTAAAATGCATTATTCACTTCATAACCTAGGAGTGTCAATTGGTCCAGGTATGCGCATATGAAATCTTAGCCCGATGATCATAAATAGGGATTATGTAACACGTGAAAGAATCCTGGAGGGGGGGAGTAAATAGGGTTCATGAATTTTTCTGCACTTCACACACCAAGGACGTTAGCAAATTCAACACAAGCAAAATAAATAACTTTTGTTTCTTTATTGAATTTAAAACTTGAGAAAACAGATGAGGAAGAGCGAGTCGGGATACTTGGCAGACTTGAGGCTATGAGGACCTCAACGTCTGCTTACAAGAGGAGGAACCTAGTCACAGTTCCTACTATTCAGCCTCATCAAAAGATTGTTGATGTTGTAACTCACTGAAGATCAATTCACTCGTTCTTCATTACCAACTAAATGATGTCCTCACCAGAACACACTCTGGTTGCAAACTTCTCACCACTAAACACAAGTGGTTACTCTCGGAAATTTTTTTACTCAAAATTTCCTACACTTCGATTTATCTTCCTTGGAATCGTTAATTATCTTGAAGATGGCTGAGTCTATTTATAATCGTCCTTCTCATGATTCGTCAGCTGCAACGACTAGAAGATAGCTTTCTTTGATTTGAAGATCCTTTTCTTAACTGGTTGATTCCCAATCTTCATATTCTTGGAAGGTATCTTTTGTGCACAATCTTCCTGATTTCTACGATGGCAAGAGTCAAGATTACAATGTGATATTTAAGGGAATACAAATGGTAAGATATGAGATTAAGGGACGTCTCTGATTTATGCCACAATTTTGTTCTTTCGATCAAAACGTTTGTTGAGGTCCTCTGTGGTGATCCCTTTGAGGATGTCGCATGGTGGAGGGCATCAGATTTGTGGATGGATTCTACAAGCTCTTTCTTTTTGGTTGAAAGACAAAATTTCATAGAATATACAGACAAAGTGTAGCGCATATACATAACATAGCATATATAGGGCATAACATATATGAGCAAGGTAAATAAACTGTGATAGTTAGGCAGTTACAGTCCACAAAAGATTTCTCCCCCTTTTTGTCTTTCGGACAAGAAGGAAACAAGAGAGCACAAGAAATGTTTGCCCTAAAAGGCGAAGTTTGAAAATGTTTGAGAGAAGGAGAAAGAGAGAGTGGAGCGTATAGACATGGAGGGAATGAAATAGCTTGAGTAGGAATCAGTATCATCCAACGACAAATAGCTTGAACACAAGAGGATGGATATGACCCTTGGATAAAGGAAAATTTCCACGACCAATGGCCTTACATTCCAACATGATTAGCTAAAGGTAATCCACCATTAATCAATAAAGAAATGACTTGTAACACCACCAATAATCAATTGATAAAGTAAACAAGATTTGAGGAGGAAATAGGAGCATTCCCAATTTCATTAGCATAATACTAAAAGTCTATCTTCAAAACAGTGAAAAAAGAGTATTTATACAAGGGGAAATTAAGCCTTAAACACATTCGTTTAAGGAAGAAAACACGCGCAAAACAGGTTCGTCGCGTGCGCGACGGAGCGAAGATGGTTGGGCGATTCCGAAGGTGCATGATGTAGCGGGCGCTACACCGGATGTCGCGGGCGCGACACTTTTGGGCTCGTAGGCGTCGCGGGCGCAATGACGGGACGTCGCGGGTGCCACACGGTTCTGTCCATCCTCCCTATTTTACCCAAGGTTGCGTCGCGGGCGCTACCATGGGCGTAGCGGGCCCGACGGTCTGAAGCTCCCTTCTTCTCATTTTGCCAACACACATCGCGGGCACTATGGAAGTTGTAGCGGGCGCGACGTTCTGCTGCTCGTGACTTCCTTGTTTTGCTCCTCCCACCTTGCAAGTTATTGACCCGGGGTCACACCTGAAACGCGACCCTCAAACGACCCTTCAAACGCGACCGTCATGAACGGTCGCAAATGAACAGTCGCGCGCCCTCTGGCGCGACCGTTCAAGCCTAACTAAGACCGTTCACTACGGTCTTATTTTTTAGACCTTCTTGTAGTGAAAAAGGTAGTGCATGGTTCATTGATGGTTTCTTTTGAGGTGCCACGAGGCAAGATGGTACGGTCAACAAGATAGTAGAGGCATCGAGCTTCGGAACGAAGGTTAGTGTGTTCAGGATACATGGTGGTGGAGGGATTTCTAAAGTTGGTGAGTAGTTCTTGACGAGCGTCAGTAGTGCAGGAAAGAGCTGGCTTGGACGGGTTAGGGTTGAGGTTGAGGTTAAGGATTCGTTCAAGTTGGATGGGTGTGAGATGAATATCTCTCCCCAGAATGGTAGACTTGAAAGAGGGTTTGGCTGGGTTGGTTGTGGTATCCTCAAGATAGGCAAAGAATTGGTAGATCGGTTCATGGTAACAGAATTCATCCGCCTGGAAAAACGCTTTGCACAATTGCACCCCATGTCAGAGAGGGTGGAGATTAACGGGAAGTTGGTATCTTTTAGGGTGTCCAAGGAAACCTTCTCACAATGGAGAAGAGACATGGACCATAAGGATTCCAGGCGTTTGCGTCGAAATTCCTGAGACGAAGCAGTGACTGTAGCGAGGCAGGGAATAAGGGTAAGATCATCAGAGGAAGAGTTAGTGGAGGCGATGTCGAGGGTGGCAGCGGATTTGCTAGAGCGAAGCCGTTTGGAAGCACTAGAGGGTGCAGCAGATCGGTTTTGTTGGCACTTGGTCATGGTGGGGACGGAGAGAGAGAGTGAGACGAAGAAGGGAAGAAGGATAGAGAAGGAGAAAAAGGGACAATGGTTGTAGATGAGAGAGGAGGGTGTGGTAAAATCAGTGGTGGGGTCGAGGTTAACTAGAAGAAAAAGAGAATGAGTGTAATCATGAAGAAGACGGAGATGGAAGGTTTGACGGAGGGCAATTGAAGGATAGAGGAAAGATGGGGGGACGAAGGCGTGATAAAGGGAGTCAATTTAATGGGACGGTTAAATGGGGAAGTTAGCTGAGTAAATACAAAAGGAGAGAAAAGGGGAGAGAGGGAAACTTTGGGAAGGGATTTCTAAAAGATTTGAACTTAATTTGGAAAAATTTTGGTTTTCGAAGAAATGCAAGAATCTGAACTGCCTATGAGAGAGGCAATCAAATATCTTGGCAGGGCTGAGTTGTTTTGAGAGGCGCCTGGGAGGGCAGATTGATGAACGCATCAGATGTCCAAACAAGCGACGAGTGGACATACCTGTGAAGAGACCGAGGACCTCGTGGAGAGAGGTGAGGACTCCCCCTCAATTGGTGCAGCCTGTGAGCTTATTCTTCTAGCTGAAGCATGCCTAGTTCACACCGGATGATGATGAACTGGTCTTCTGGTAGGGGACTTGGTGAAAATGTCAGCCGCTGTAAGTATCTGGGGAAAAACCCCAAGCTGAGATTACCTTTTTCCACAAGATCTAGAATAAAGTGATGGCGGACTAGACCGGATATTGCCTTTGCAATGGGAGAATTGACTCGATTTATGTCAAATCTGGGGAAAGCATACTGGGATGCAGACAAATGGTTGGTGAGGTATCTGAAAGGTACCTCCCATTATTGTCTTGTATTTGTTGGAACTAACCTTGATCTAAAAGGTTATGTAGATGTTGAGTTGAGTGGGGATTTTGATACGAGCAAGAGTACAATAGGCTATGCGTTCACTCTTGGTGGCTCGACAATTAGTTGGATGTCAAAATTACATACATGTGCTGCTATGTCTACCACAGAATCTTAATATATTGCTCTGTCTGAGGCAGGCAAGGAGATGATATGGCTATAGGATTTTTTGGAGGTGCTTGATCAAGGGCAAGATGGTGTTCTTCATTGTGACAACCAAAGTGTCATTCAGCTGACAAAGAATCTGGTGTTACACTCAAGGAGAAAACACATCAGAAGAAGGTATCAATTCATTCAAAACTTGGTGGAAAGTGGTGAAGTGAAACTTGAGAAAATCGCAGGTAGCAAGAATCCATTAGACATGATGACTAAGCTAGTGGATGTTGGGAAACTAAGGCTCTGTACGGCCTCAGTAGGCCTCTCTGACTGATAAAGAGGTGAGTTGATGCACTAGGGGAACTTGTGTTGATAAGTTGAGGATTTTAGAAGCTTTGGTCTCTAAGTGGTAGATTGTTGTGTGTGGAGCCCAATGGAGGCTTAGCTCGGGGTGTCATAGAATAAAGTGTGTCAGGAAGCCCATGAAGGTGTAGTTGGGCCATAGGAATGGACGTGTGGTGCACAACACGCGGCGCTCGTTTAGGTTAGTTATTATGACGTAGGTTTGACCTAAACTGCTCCTAGCCGCTATTTATACCTAGAGAGGAGTTTCATTAAATACACATCTTGAATTCATAAACACACTGAAAGAAAACACAACACTCGGGAGAGATTGTTCATCTACTTTGAGAGAAAGTGAGATTGAGGGAAATCTCTTGTAACTTGTAATCCTCATATTACTAGTGCATTGATTCCGTGGTTTTTTATTCCCGCTTTAGGTTTTTCCACATTAAATCTCTAGTGTCAATTTTAGATCTCTTTTCCACTTTTATCTTTAATTGTTTGTGGTTTGCTTGAGTACTCTGTACTCTACGATACTATCATCTCAGTGGTGGGGTGGAGCAATGTGAGAAGCGCGAAGGAGAGGAGAGGTTGGGGACGCGAATGTATGGTTACGAATGAACTATTGCGCTGTTTTTCTAAAGCTCAACGACCGACAAGTTATTCATCGCCGAAAAACGAGCGTTCAACAAAAAAAACAACGCCCAATAAAATATCGGTTACTGGTTGCAGACGTTGCAGTCGTTTTATGTTGTAGTACCATTGTCAAAGAAGCAAGCTAGGTTCTGCATTTGTAACTCTCTCGTTGCCTTGTCATCTCTCCAATGGAAGCATTTTATCTACTTTCCTTTGCCCTCAAAATGGCTTTTTGGATGCCAAATCTTCTCCATTGCCATCATGAATGCATGAGTGTTGCATTTTTCATGTGCCCACAACTTGCCTAGTAAACACAAGCCTAAGTGTAATTCCTCCTTCTGCTTCGCATCATCATCCAACCATTGAACCACCACTTTTCCCTCCCCCTAATTATTACCATTGTTGTTTGTGTTGTACACCATGATGATGAGAAAATTGCCTGGATGTTCAACATAAACCACATGGAAATATTACTGACAAAATCTATGAAATTTTAGAGAGAACTTTCACCAAGCCTCAGCCTTGGGAGAGACGCATCGCAAAGATTATTCATTCTTTCTTTTGTTTAGGGGGAGCTACCAAAAATATGTAATTGTACAACAATAAGTTATTATTATTAGACCGCCCTATAAATAATTCTTGCTCAACCATTGAAATTTATAGGTAATAAATATTGACATTTGGTAAAATACAACCATGAACAGTAAACAGAAAATAGTGTATACATATATCTACTTAAAATTGAATAATCTCGCAAGTGATTAGCTCGATAAAAATGCGATCCTAATAAACTTCAAGAAAAATAGTTAGTGCCATATATAATATTCCCTTTGTCATGGTTGGCCAAAATTTGAACAATTCATATATTTAAATATTGTTGACATGAAAAAAACCAGATATGATTAAAGTTTCTTTATCCTGATTTTAATATTGATAAACTTGATTGAAAATTCAAGCTTAATATTTTCATTTATGTTTATTTATATTGTCCGCACATGATTTTGATACACATTTAGACTCCTGAATCATACGACCTTATATGACTAGAAAAAACTACGTAATAAACTAGCCACCTGCAATCTGAATTTTAAAATTCACCGATTTAACAAAAAAAAAGATTATTCAATATATCAATTATTCAATATATCAAAATGAAGAACATGTTCCTTATCGAATAGATAATGATTATAAATTATTTATTAAGAATTAAATTAGTAAAATTATTATTAAAATATAAAATGATGAATAATAACAGACATAAAATAAAAATATGAGGGAGTACATTTATATAATGATATCTAGTTTGAGGCAATATACTACTTAAATGTCTTATTTGTCAAGAAATCAATATTTATTAAGATTTTGATACCGATTTTTAATAATCATTACTAATTATCAATTATAAAAAGTTTGAAATGTATTGAGTATGCTAACAATTACAAATAACACCCTAATCGAATGAATCACATTTGTTAGACATATTTTAGATGTCATTTTGCAAAATTAAAATATTACTGACAAAAATATAATTTTACACAATATATATTTTAGTTATAAAAGTCAATCATATTACTTTTTGAAATTTAATTTAAATTATATAAATTTTATACACTGATAAAACACTCACCATGGTTGTTGCCCCAACCCTCATATCAATTTCGTTTTTTTTAATTGTTTAAAACTTATTGCAAAGCTCTGATGGAGTGCAAACCTTATTTTATCCTCCAATTGAGCAGCACTACATACATGCTCGCACGTACTCCGACCAAAAAGTCAATGCAACCTAATTATTTTTTATATTTAGTTTTAATTAAGCATGCTCGAACTTTTTTAAACTACTAATATCATTAGATTAATTACTTCAAAAAAGAATCAAGGATTATCTATTGAAAGAGTACGTAAGGGAATTTAATATTGTGAAATTTTGGGAATAGTTATATGATAATCAGCTAAATATTTTAATTAAAAGAACTTTAATTTGGTGTTTACTCAATCTGGGTATGTATAGACTTTTTAGAGTTTGTAGGTGTGAAATCTAAAATTTTAGGCCCCGTTCTTTTGTGCGTTAACGCACCCAAACGCAACGCAAAATCAATAAAACCTAACGCATGGCAAACACAAGACAACGCAACTTATCACAATCTACTATTCACCTCTACTCACCTTTTTATTATTTCCTACCGCAACCCAACGCAATCCAAACGCAACTTATCGAAACGCAAACGCAATGCACAAAAGAACGGGACCTTAAAATAGGTTATTTGTAAGCAAAATCACTAATAATTACTCAATTTATACTTTCTCCTTCTCATTTTATTTGTAACCTAGATCAATATATTACTTAAGCTCTAAAAACTTTAACAATTATTTTTTCAACACATACAATATTCTAGCGTATAAAAATAATATATACCATTAGATTCATAACGAAAAATATTGTCATAAAATATGTTGTAATGTTTTCATGAAATACCATATATGTGAGAAATGGTCAATCCAATATGAACATCGGAAAACATCTAATAAATAATAGATAATGCATATGTAAAGTCTTTGAAAAGGTTTTTTTAAGTTGACCAGCAATGACTTCGATGAACTGGGAGAAGAGTTTTTAAACCTAACAGATAAAATATTATATATGTCCCAAGTTATAAAAAATTTGAAAAGTATATGTATGCCTTCACCTTGAAAACGTTGTCAAATTCAAGAATAATATTATGTAATTAGAAAATGTGACTTCTGCACGTTGATATCACTGGCTGCAAAATAATTAGATATAACAAATTAAAAGCCAACAATAACATTGTAACGCCCTAGAAATTTAATTCTAAACTTAACGGTCAAAGTCAACGGTAACATCGGAAGACTCATTTTTTTCTTTTTAATTGTGCGTTACTGTCGTATCCCCGAATGAATATAAGGCAAGAAAGGAAAAACTAACTATTCATTAATTTACTTCAATTTAACAACCAAAAGAAACTTCAATTCTAGAAACAACAGAAACTAAGCATAGCTAACTTCAACTCTAGAACATAAACTAAAGTTATTATCAAACTAACTTTGTCGTCCTCACTTCTAGTTCCCGTTCTCATCACAGAACTCTTCACCTGAAAACAAAACATTTAAAAACATGAGGAGAACTCAATAATGTCTACCCCGAACTGCCAAAACAATTTCAAATTCATTTCGATTCATTTTTGGGGGAGAAGTGAACAAGTCAAATCTTTTCGAAACCAACTTTCTTTCCCAACCAACCAAACCATCCTCCAACAGAATTATTAAGTGGGCGGACCTTGCTTATTTGGCCCACGAAGTCAAAGACTTCACAATAATCATATCTCAATCTCAATATTAATCTCAATCAAACACAATCTCAATCATACGGATGGCCATCCAGTTCACACACGTGCATAAAACTAACCCGGGGGAAGTAGCACCTATCAGACATCCCTGATCTCTTGACAACCTCCCTGCAGGAACAGATCCTGGTCTATGGAGCATTGCCCGAACAAACAACCATATCAGGGCATCCCCTGGTCTCTTGACAACCTCCCTGCAGGAACAGTTCCTGGTCTATGGGACGTTGCCCGAACCCGCATTTACGTCTCATTTGAATTATTAGTCCGGTTTACTAACACATCATTCCAGCCTCAATCAATCCATTCCCAATTTCCAAAACCATTTCGAAATCACGCACAGAAAGGACTGTCTCATTTAATCACTCAAAGAACATAACTCAATTTCCAAACAGACAATCAATTTTCACTATAAAATCCCCTTTCGGGATGCGAAACCGCAAAAATAACTTAAAAATCAACAAAACAATTAAAGTGCACCCCAGCGGGATTTAGGACATAGACATTACCTGACAATCTTCTCTTCACTTCACGAATACACTTGAGCTCACTAGATCGAACGGTTTAGAACGTGCCTAAAATAACGAAATTTCTAAAATTACAACGTGTCGTACGAAGTTAACGCAATCTAATTTTCACCTAACCCACCCCTAGGAACACCATAAGGTTCCCATCATTCATAAATTAACATTTTAAAAATATCTCATATCATTTAACTATCACATATCACCAACATTTCTATATTACAATCAATTGAATAATTCACACATAACAACACATTAATTCAAAAGAATAAACTGGGCAGAATTCAATACTCCAATAAAACGAACCATAACTTGACTTCCCGACATCCTATGGGTATGGATTTAGAATTTCTGGAAACCTCGAGATGTCTACTAAAACTCTTATGTTGACTCCGAGACCTAAAACACCCTTTAAGGTCCTCAAAAACAGCCAATTACACAACCTGTCTAGCTCTGACCTAGGTGTGGTATTTGGATCGTAATTCAAAATATACACCTCCAAATCCCCATCTGTAAAATTCCTATGAAAGCTAACATCCTAAGGTATTTCCAAACCAAAAGGTAGGACTAAATATTATCTACACAATAAATGGTGACCGATATCGTACGACTCATAAAATCTGTCCAAACTGACCGGGTCTTTATTTCGGGATTTTCGATCCTAGTTCTAGCCATACTATCCCGGGACACCAAATTGAGGTTCTAAACAGTCTATTAGGGCCCACTACTTGCCCTTTCACCCCCATAGCACAACTAAGGTCGATTTACACTTATACTACATAAATTGCGATGATAACATACTAATTCTAAATAAAACACATAAACCTAAAATTCACACTAATAATCGAAATAAAACGAAACATGGACCCCTAAACTTCAAAATACATAAGGAATCAGCAAAGGCACTATGTTAACAAAATATAAACAATTTGACCCTTAAAAAAAAAAGAACTCGATAAACCTCTTAATGACGATATAACACACGATAACATATAATTTGTACATATGAGTAACTATTAAGAACATATAATCATACAAGTTACACTTAAAAGAACATAATCATCCATTACTTATACCGTAATTCAATTATTGTTTCCCCTAGACTCATCTAAATCAACCTATCACAATTCACCTAATTTACCCATAAACAGCATGCTTACTATCACAGAATCCTACTTCACACCAAAACTCACACTTAATATAACTAAGCAAGGCATTAGTCTAAGCATGTAATTAACATAATAAAAAAAACTTAGATTATAATAACATATAATTAACCAAAATCATAATCACAAAAGTAATAATAATAATCATAACAATATGAAAAACTCATGAAAATTTTAGGGTTTAGGGTTGTACGTGACTGGGCAACACAGCAGAACGGTGGACGGTCGGGGATCCGGTGACGTCGTCGGTGGCGGGTGCGTCTAGGTGGTCGCCGGGCGGTGGGCAGTCGGTCGATAGCCGCGGTGGTGGTCGGAGTTGAACTCAGCGACCACGACAAACAACGGCAGCAGCAGGCGATGCACTTCTTCGCGTCTGGGCGGCGGTTTCTGATATAGGGTGAATGATTTTCTTTCAAAAAATGGAAAGATTGAGATATAAGAGAAGAAGGAAAGAATAGATTTAGGGCTGGAGAATGAGAATTCTGGGCAAAGTATTTAGAGACAGAGAGATAGGTAGAGAAATAGGGAGAGGCAGAGAGAAATATTTAGCCAAAATCTTGTTATGCTTTTCATTCATGGTGGGAGATATATATAGAGTGTATGGTACTGACCCCCTTGAAACTGTAACAAACTTGACACCTCATCATATTTGATAATATCTAAAACTTCTCTAGAATTAAAAAGGAAATGTACTGGAAATTAAAGGAAATTTCAAATTTATTTTATTTTTTGGAAAAGAACTGCATCAGTTTCCGGCGACAACAGGGGTCGTGCGGCGGTCGTCCGGTGGTCGGGAGTCGGCGGTGATGGTCAGCGACGGCTGGGCGGTGACGGTGGTGGCACACAGCGAGCGGACAAAGGGAGGAACGGAGGGAAGAGAATAGAGAGAGAAAGTACGTGGGGTGATCGTAGCGGTGGCCGGGCGGTTCTTTGGGCGGTTTCACGAGTTCCGCGTGGCAGTTGCAGCGGTGGTGCGGTGGTGGTGGGGCTTACACGAGAGCGAGAGGGAGAGGTTGGAGTTTTAGGGTTTTCAGATTTTAGGTTAATTAAAACATAATTAAGGCAATTAATAACTTAATTTAGTAAACTAAAACTTGGGGAACAAGCCCCCAACCGGTCACTTAAGAAAATAGGGAAAATTTTGGTAAAAAACCTAAAACAATAATAATAATAATAATAATAATAATAATAATAATAATAATAATACTAAAAAAATCCCATAATTAACTAAATAAAAGCTAACACATAATCAACAATATTTAACATGTAATTTACCAAAATACCCCCAGTTCCATGCATAACCATGCACGTAGAAAAGACTATTTTACCCTTTATTATCCCGTGACAGTCCTACGAGCTCAATTGTTAACAATGTAAACACAAAAATAATTAGCCGACGTAAAATAATACTAACGACGTAACGGTAATTATAATAGGATTTTCCGGGGTGTTACAAACATATATTTTTTATTATTAGTGGGAATAAAATTTATAAATTAGTTTGTCATTATAAACAGTAAAGTTAGATTTGATTATAGTGTAGGACTGTGGGTTACAAGCCTAGATCTGTGGATTGCGAGTTAGGTCGATGGGACAGTTAACCCTCAATAATCAAAATATAATTCTTTTTTTTATATATATTTACATCAACTTCCATTGTGTAAAAGCTCCCAATTTTTAATATTAAACACCAATCTATAAAACAAAAAAAACTCCAAATAAGATGAGGATATTTTACAAAATATCCAATTTTTAATATTGAACATTGTAATTGCTAGAGCACTTAATCAAATCAAAGTCTAAACCTAAAACTACATCAACAAGTGCAATCATATATATAGAGAGGAAAATTGGATTATAATAATCTCTACCTTTACAAATTGGATAGTAATAATCTCTACTATCGATTTAGATTCTGGTGATAAAATACATTGTATTGTAGTGGGACGCCACCAAGTTAGAGGGTGGTGACACGGTGGTTACTGACTTGTCACGGCAGGCTTGTGTTTGATTGCGTTGACCGTGGATGTGGATGCCATGTTAGACTAACACATGCATGCCTCTATATTTTTTCTTTTTTCTTTTTTCTTTTTCCATGTTGGCACCCAAATTTTAAACCCAACCCCCCACCCTATTTCTCTCTCTTTTGTCTCCTTCAAACTCCTCATCCTCTATCTCCTTCTCAAACCTCTGCAAAAACTAAAATTCCCTCCCAAATTGAACCTCTGCGGCAAATTCAAACTCCTCCATCTCCTTCTCAAACCTCTCTTTCATCACCTCCTTCTCACTCACTAGCTTCTCATTCTCCATCTCCACTTCCAGAACATTCTTCCTCAACCGCTGGATCTCATTGTCCTTCGCCACGATCTCCGCCTTCAGCAGTGGCACAATGGCGGCGGACTATCGGAGGTGTTAGCTATATCAAGAACTGACAGTTAGCTTGTATCAAGATTAGTTTGTTATAGTTAGTTAGTCTTCTTGAAACAGAATTAGTCTTCTGTTAGCATAAATACCTTTGTTATCCTTTGTATGATTCATTCATTCAATGAAATGAAATGATAAACACATTCTACATTCTATACTTCATTTTGTTCTACTCTCTCTTACATTCTTGATCGATTAACATGGTATCAGAGCCTCCACAAAGAAAGATTGTTGCGTTCCATGTTTTCCTTATCCTACTTCTATCTTAGAAGTTCTGAGTCTTCTGTTTCAATTTTTTTTTCCTAAGCAATGGCAGTAGGTAATTCTGCATTTTATGTTGGGGATATGAGCAACCCTTTTCATGTTCTTTACTTGCATCCTTCAGACAACCTGAATAATGTTCTTGTTAGTGAATTGCTTAATGGAGACAATTATGGGCATTGGAAGAAAGCTGTAGAATTGCTTTGATTGCTAAGAACAAACTGGGGTTTGTTTTAGGAACACATGCTAAGCCTACTGACATTCAGTTTGTACCTCAGTGGGAAAGATGTGACAAGATGGTTCAATCTTGGTTGATGAATGTTGTGGTTCCAAATATTGCACAAAGTATTTTGTTTTCTGCCAGTTCTCGTGATGTGTGGGTTCAATTGGCTCAAAGATTTGGTGAAGCTAATGGGACAAAGATTTTTAGAATTCAAAGAGGTCTTGTTAACATTTCTCAAGGGAGTTTGTCTGTCACTGAGTATTTTACCAAGATAAAAAGATGTGGGATGATTATAATACTCTAATCACTATCCCTAATTGTTCTTGTGGTCTTGAGTGTGCTAATTTAGGCTCTGCTTGGAAGGAGAGTTAAAAATGGAGAGTAGGAGTTCATAAAAGTAAAGGAGTGTGGGAGTATGGGAGGGTGAGAGTATTGGTAAACTGCTTACCCCTACTTGGGAGAACAATTTGGAGAGTTAATAAGAGTCAAATGTTAATTGACATACTTACCCTTTCATAATATATGTAGTTCAATGGTGAGAGTATGAGATGGTTAGGGGTATAATGGTCATTTTCTATGTTATGTATGATATACACCTCCTTACATCCCAAATTGGGGTGTTAAAAAAACAAGAGTAAAGAGGTGTAAAGGGGGGTAAACCCTACTCCCTCTTACTCTCCTTTACCCTTCCTCACTCTCTTCCCAAGCAGGAGTAAGGAGGAGTAGGAACCCTCCTTAACCCCTCTTAACTCCCCTTTACCCCTCTCCTAAGCAGGCCCTTAATAGCAGCCCAAAGCTTGATCAAAGACCAACAGCTTATGCCATTCCTTGTTGGTTTGGATGAAAGTTATAAAGTAGTTCGAGGGAATATTCTCATGATCAAGCCTCTGCCTAATATAGACCAGGTTTATCAGATGGTCTTGCAAGAAGAGAAGCAACACAATTTGTGTGGTAATACTCAATTTAGTTCCAATGCTTCAGCATTTTACTCTGATATTGCTTTAGCTGTTCAGCAAAGAAATTATTCAAGGCCACAGTCGAGGTTTCAATCTCAATCCCAATATGGGTTTCAGTATCAAAGGAGTTTTCAAAAACATCAATCTCAGCCTCAGTATGGGTATTCATCCCATAATCAAGGACAAGACAAGGCTGTGTTGAGAGCTGTTTTGTTTTGTGACTTTTGCAAGAGAAATGGTCATACTATACAAAGATGTTTTAAGCTTCATGATTATCCACCTGGGAATAGGAATAATAAAGCAAAACAAGTTGTTGCTCTTGTACAAACAAATGACAATTCAACAACAATGCAACAGAACTCACGTTCAAGTCAAAATCAGATTCCTGCAATGACAAGTAGTCAGTATGATCAGCTGCTGCAACAAGTTGTTCAGTTAATCCAACAGTAACAACAGATCAATGACAAGAATCATTATGAAGGAGGAACTGCTCGTTTCTTTGCAGGTACCTCTAGCTATTGTCTTTTTAATAAAGATGATAGTCAATCTTGGATCATTGACAGTGGAGCCAGTAATCATTTCTAAATGGTTCTTTCTCTTGACTTTTGGATTGATTTGATGGTGGTGGTGAGTGTTTTAGTGTGTACTACTATTGTTTCTTTTTTGGTGTACGTTACTTTCTTTATCTTGATTTGATGCAAAACCTCAAAGGATGGGCAACAATGACGGACCAAGCACGTCCTTGTCGCAGTGATGGATTTTGAGGGGGGGGGGGAGAGAGAGAGAGAGAGAGAGAGAGAGAGAGAGAGAGAGGGTTGTTAAAATCGGGATCCTAACTCGGTTTTATTGGGTAGTTAGGATCATGGATCGGAATGTAGATAATAGAATCGCATCGAGGATTTTGAATCATAAAACCGTAGGATCGCAGATCGCGATCAGGATTTTAATAACTATGGAGAGAGGGCACATAGAACAAGGAACTGTCGTTGTGGTGTTTTTTTTAAGGTTGGATGATCCAAGTATGAATAAACGAGACAGAAGAGAGAGAAATGAGGAGGGTAAAATTTGGGTGCTAGCTTGGAAAAAACAAAAAGAAAAATATAGAGGCATGTGTTTTTAGTTTGATATGGCATCCACATCCATGGTCAACACAGTCAAACACAAATCCAACGTGACAAGTCAGCAAACCATCGAATCACCACTTTCTAACTCAGTGGCGTCGCACTACAGTACAATTTTTTTTGGACCACCAGAATCCAAATCAATAGTAGAGATTATTATTGTCCAATTTGTAAAAGTAGGGATTATTATAATCCAATTTTGGGAATATGTGTGTTTTATGAAGGGTGTTTGGGGAATATTATAATTGGTGACGTTTACCTTTTTTAAAAAAAGAAAATTCATTATGTATATATTAGTTGTTAGTAAGAGAAATATAATTACCAAAAAGATATTTTTAAATATAAAAGGAAAACAATATAAAATGATATATACATCAATATATAATTAAATTTATTATATATAGACTACAAGGCTTTAAACTATTTTAACTATGTAATATATATATATATATATATATATATTAAATATTTCTTTTGAAAATATTAGAAAGTATTATATATTATTAAATATTTGTCTTTTCTAAAATTATAAATACAATTATTCTATAATAATCTATATACATTCTTATATATGTGTTTTTAACAAAGTTTGTTTTATTATTATCTCATGCAATGCACAGTTGCAATGCACGAATTTAAGTACTACTTTTTTTTTATTTGCACCATCAAATTTAGCAGATTTGTTTTTTTTTTTTTTTTTGGTTGATGAACAGGTTGGGTCAGGTCAACAACCCTTTGCCCAAACCCAACTCTCGCCAACTGTGGGTCCCCTCACTTAATAGGTCAGGTCGGTCAACCACTCAACCCTAACACTTGAATTTTCAACCCCCAAAACAGAGAGATAAAACAAATTATCACAATCACCACTAAAGCCTCATGGCAAACAATAAGAGAAACAACAAATAAAGAGATTGTTGTCACTTATAAGCTCAGTCAAGTTGCATGTTGTTGGTTTTGAGCTTCCAAACTTTTTTGATGTACTATTTACAATTGCTTTCTTGTTTAAGGGGTTTAATTCCAATAATTTTCTAATTTCCACTCACTCACATGTTGAAGGCTCTCTTTAGAATAGTTTGTGTTGCAAGGTTCATGTTAGTAGAAGATTTAGATCAAATTGTTAATTTCTTTTAGACAATTCCATCATTCGATCTATTGTAATTGCCTTCCATCACATCATTGGCTATTGAAATCGAAACTTAATTATCAACTTTAATAGGTTAAACCTTAATTAAACTTCAGCACCAGTCACCAATGTATTATTCGAATAAAACTTTTAGGTCTTGTAACTGACAACTTATGTACAATGACATCGGTATCCCATAATTGACAATGTAATTCTCATCTACAGTTTGAGCACATGAAAAGGGTTTTGTATATCCCCAGTAGGTCTTAATCACGTCTAAAGGTTTCTAGAATGAAAAGAGAGCACGAACATGATTTCAGGAACCCTTTCTAAAAAAAAAATTTTAACGAACACTTTACTTAAAAAAACATTACTTCCCATGTTCAGCTTTCTAGGTGGTGGTGGCGAAGAGGAGGGTGATGGTGGGGATGGAGTGTGAGAGAGAAAGTGAGAAGAGAGAGGTTGGGGGATCTGGCTAAAAGCGAGAGAGAGAGAGAGAGAGAGAGAGAGAGAGAGAGAGAGAGAGAGAGAGAGAGAGAGAGAGAGAGAGAGAGAGAGAGAGAGAGGAGGTGAGGTGAGGTTGAATTTTTAAAATGAAAAATGTCGAATATTTTTTTAATTCAAGTCAACAAATAACATGTTTAAATTTTTTTTCTTTTCTTCTTGCTTAAACAACCGCCACATATGCCATTTTCACTGTCACGCCATACTTTCGACGAGTTGGAGTCGGTGGAGATTCGTTGGAAAAAATAATGTATAAAGGTTAGTTCGTCGAAAACAAAAAGTTGAAGGTCGGTTCATTATATCCAAACACACATATAGGTTAGTTTATTAGATTCCAGTAACCCTTTTGATAACTATGTTGATCATTACTCCATTACTTTTAGGCACCTTGGTTATAGCAAAACCTCTTCAAGCGTCATGTACTCTTGCAATTCCATATTAATTGTCGTATTTGAAAATTGTATCATTAAATCTTAAAAAATTCGACCATAAGTTTCAAAATATATACAAGGACTTGCTATATAATGCAACTTTTATTATATTCGTAATACAAGCCTAAATGTATAATGTTGCAATCGTTAATCAAATATTATATTAAAAAAAGTTATCAATCAAAAAGCAATGTTGAAGAGCGTAATAGTCAACTAAATAACAATTAACATAAAACTGAGGGAGTATATATATCCGAACAGAGGGAATAGTTATCTGGAAACTTATTAAAGGGGAATAATCAATTATGTTAAATTTTAAATTTGAGAAATTTGTAAATAATATAAATATGAAAATAATTTGTGAGAAGTATGTATATAATAAGGCTAGGATATTATATACTCTCGCATGCCGTGAGTTTATGCTTCCGTCAATGGTATACCTTAGAGTATCTACTTAGATTCTACGAAGTATTAAATTTTACAAGAAAAAAAAATCAATATTATTAAAAATTTCATTGATAATTTTGGTAACTTTTGGTAATTTTTGATAACTTTTGATAATTTTTGGTAACTGTTGGTAAATTTTGATAACTTTTGACAAATTTATGCTAGTATATCAAAAAGATTTTTTTTTTCTAACTTTGTTACTTTTTGGTAAGTTTTGGTAAATTTTGATAAATTAAATTTACTCTGCAATTTAACAAACCCTTAAAATTTATCAATTCTTTTTAATTCATCAAGTAAAAAATTAACCTATTTTAATAGGTGTGGTGGACCTTAGTAGGTCATCCACAGTAGGCCTGACAAATTTTTGATCGATCCATTTTTTCTACCCAAAAAAAATCTGGTATGGTCACCGACAGTTCGTCCGAATTTAAAAGTTGACCAATGTCCAATTTGAAATTGGCTTGGGTCCAGGTAAAGGAAACTAGGTCCGCGTTGTCTGAATTTTTGGGAAAGTCCGAGTTCGGTCATTTCGGAAAATCAAACAATGTTCGGAACCTAGCTCATGGATGAACTTGGATGGGGTTTTAATTGCTTTAATTTTATTTATAATCCAGACATTGAACAATTCGAACATCGGACAATTGTACGATGTTCGATTATTTCCAACGCCAAAGTATGAGTTTGTCTTTATATACAATTCGAACCCCACACAATTTTGGGAGAAACTTTTTTTGTTATTTTTGCAACACCATTAAGTTTCTTTTCAAATTTTGAATAATTAAAAAAGGGTTATTGGACAACAATAATACGAACTTTGGGGGTATTGGCCGATAATAATACCAACAATTTTGTTGGAAACTAGTGGTACCAACTATGGACCTATTTACCGGCAGTAGTACACTGCCAAGTTGATAGGTGTTTAACTTGATGAAAAGATGACTTGTCGCCTAATTGTCTGAACTTGAAGCTGGAGCAAGTGGAAAAAATGTCGACCGCCAATTTTTTTTGCCATCTAAGCAGCATTAATCAATTTATCTAGAAAACAATCAAATTGTTGTTTTTAAATTATTGTATAGCAAAGTTTGTTAATGTTACTTAATTGGCAAAAAAAAGTGACCATTAACGTTTTTTTCAACTTACTCTGGTCTTTAGATCAGACAATTAGGCGATATATAATCTTTCTGTGTAGTAAGACACCTACCAACTCAGTTGTGTATTATTGCTGAAAAATAGGTTCATAGTTGGTACTGCTAGTGTTCAACAAAATTGTTTGTATTATTATCGGCCAATAACCCCAAAGTTAGTATTATTTTTGTCCAATAATCCATTAAAAAAAGAATAACAAAGTTACAAATAAATCAAATAACACTTCTAGAAAGCATACCAAAGAGAGAACTCCCAAATTTCTTTCCCTCTCAAAATGTTCAAACTTTCATCCAAATCACTTTAACACAAACCCCATGTCCCATACCCGAGCCCACTTCTACATGGGCACCATCCCAACGAGGTCCTTCGCAGAAACAAAACAACCGTTACATTTGAACACCAGCCTTTTCGCAACGTTAACCTTGGGTCCCTCAACCCTCCCATCATTTCTAAAATATGACCGTTGGCCTCTACTCCCAACAAAACCCATCTCCATATAAACTTCTCCCAAAATCCCCTCATCCCTCCCAAATCAAACACACTTCCCCCAACAATCCCATCTCCATCCAACAATTCTTTCATCATACCCACCAATCTTCTTCAATGGGTCTGGAAGCAGCTCATAACACCACCCACAAGATCTTCCTGCTCTGCAACTACATCCTCCTGGGAGCCGCCTCGAGCTGCATCTTCCTGACCATCTCCCTCCGCCTCGTGCCCTCGGCAGTCGGCTTCCTCCTGATCCTCCTCCATGTCATCACGATTGCCGGGGCGGTCTCGGGTTCGGTCTCCTCGTCGAGCGGGTCACACAGGTGGTACGCTTTCCACATGGTGGCCACAGTCCTGACCGCCATATTTCAGGGTTCGGTGTCGGTCCTTATCTTCACCACCACCGGAAACTTCCTGGCCGCGCTGAAGTCCTATGTCAGGGAGGAGGATGGGGCTGTCATTCTCAAGCTTGCTGGGGGACTCTGTGTCTTGATGTTCTGTCTTGAGTGGGTTGTTATGACTTTGGCGTTTGTTATGCGGTACCATGCTTTTGTTGATGGGAGTCATGTGGGGAATGCTGATGTTGCGAGTGGGAAACAGGATGATTTGAAGAACTGGCATTGGCCCATTTGATGAGATTTCAAGCTATTTTGAGATAAGGAGAGGTGTATTATATGGGTGTCTGTGCATGTGATCTTGCTGGGGAAGGGTTTGTTTTTTGTATTTATTCTTTGTGGTTGCCAATCTGTTTCTTCATTATTATATTATGAATGAAATTATTTGTTCTTTCGTTTATGGATGATTCTTGGATTGTTGATTGAATGCTCTGAATTGATGTTCTTCATCCTAGATTTTTAGTCAGTTCTGGCACTTGAAACGGTTCTTTTGGATTATAAAATATAAATAATATGAGAATCATTAAACTATGCATTAGAACTTGATCAGAGGAGTTGTTGTAAGAAATTGATCATGTCCATTACGTTTCTCAATCCTATTCAGGCTCCGAGGTCATGGGTATGGACTGTTTTGTTCCCTCAGTTTTCTGAAATTGAGATTTTGACAGGTGAAGTTATGGTCGAATTCCACAAACCCACCCCTTGTGAAACAGTAAACAAGAAGATAAAGCTAGAATGCTGACTGATTGACACCTGTATACTTTGCTATTTTCTGCAGTTTTGAGGGTCATTAAAATGCTGCAACTCAATCTTGTCTAATACCTGAAGACGACTGCAAACAACATAGAGATGTAGAACAGGCATGATTTCTTACGAGACATAAAAGCTACTTAATGTGTCCTGTGACTTTGAGTCAAAGGCATGTGAGAATGTTGTTGACATTTGACTCCTGCTTGCACACAGATACACTCATAAAGTCTTTCTTGGGTGGAGCAACAATGCCCACACTGAAACAAGTCAGTGACATTGATTCATAATATTGGATGAATCCCAATCGCAAATTTTACAAAGTATTGGATGAATCCCCATAACTATGTTCCAAGTGAATACATTAGTCACTCATTAATGTGTTTGTAGTTGGGCTAGGAGAAGAGAGAGGAGGAAAAGGGAAGGAAAATGTATTCAGTAACATTCTCTCATCCTGTTTAGAATAAATAATACAAGGGAAGGGAGGGGAGGGGAGCCATTTATTAATCTCCTTTTGATTATCTCAATGTGAAGATTAAAAAAGCGATGGACACTATTCAAAGAAATTAATCGAGTTACACTAACGTTTGGTGAAATATTTTTTAGATGCCTAACTTTTCAAAATTCATTTTATGGTATCCTTAGTTTTTGGGTTAGTAATTATTAAATGTCTTTACGGTCATCAATTTAGTTAAGTGACCGAAATACCTTTGTTCTTCCATTTTTAAGTACCCTTGAAGAAAAAAAAAGATATTTTGGTCACTTAATAAAATTGATGGCTGGAAAAGCACCAGATAACCCAAAAATTAAGGGTACCTCAAAATGAGTTATGAAAAGTTTGGGTACCGAAAAATAGTTTCCCCAAATATTGGAGTACCTTTGGGTAATTTTTTGCAAACTATTATATATTTTATTGATAAAAAATGTTGGTTTTTAATTGAAACAACTTACAAGTCAATCAAAAATACAAAAGAAAAAGCATTAGGGGTGCGTATGGCAGAGGAGAAAATATTTTTAGGAAAACATTTTTTAAATTTTTTAGTGTTTGGTAAAAAAAAAAGATCGGGAAAATAACTTGTAAAGAAAATTACTTTTCCATAAACGACGGAATTTGACTTCCTTTGTTCAGCTTAGAAAAAATATTTTCCACCTTAAATTGTTGAACCAATTTTTCAGGGAAACTTTATAATACAATAGAAATTATAGAATTGATCATAAAAGTATAAATTTCAACTCCATTTTTTTTTTATTTTACAGCATATATGGGTACCATTGTTATTTTCACTGCTAAATAACAAAAAATGAGTCAAGTCGAAGGTACTTTACATTTTGTGGAAATCATTTTAAGGCATCTATATTCATAGAATATATTTTGCGGTGCTATATATTTTATGGAAACAATAAATGAAAATTGGATTTAAATAATCTAAATTTTGACACGTAATAGATTGAATAATCTTAATTTTAAAAATATCACTGAATAATCTGAACTTTGACCATATTGAATTACATTAACATGACAACATTAATTATTTATCTAGTCCTTATTCTCTTTAAGAACATCCTCTCTATCTTTAATTATTTCTCTTGTTTATTTGAATTTCAATATAGTCAAAGTTCATATTACTTTAAAGAAAATGAGCATTTGGTAAATAATTAATGCTGACATGCTATTATAATCAAATGTGGTTAAAGTGCAGATTATTCAGTGATATTTTTAAAGTTTAGATTATTCAGTCTATCATGCTTCAAAGTTCGGATTATTTAAATCCAATTTCCTAACAATAAATGAGGTACTGTTCCAGTAATAAAACACATTTTCCGACAACTTAATGTGTTTTACGGTAGATTAAGTCACTCATTCCCTTCACTCACTTAACATAACTTAAACATAATAGTTGGGTGCTTGTTTTGAAATGCATCAAACCCAAGTGGCTATTAACCCAAGTGCATTAGTCTACCATAAAACACATTAAGTTATTGAAAAATGTGTTTTATTGCTGGAATAGTAGCTCATTTGTTGCTACCACAAAATACATAATACTACAAAATATATTCTAGGAAAATGGGTACCTTAAAATAATTTCACAATATGTAAGGTACCTCTGACTTGTTTTTGAATAAATAATTTAACTGAAATTTAAGGGTGAAATTCAACTTCAACGGTTTGGCTCAAAATCTTGTAATACAATAAAGTTATTAAAATAAGTTCAAATATGAATTTTAGCTCAAAATATTTTTATATGATAACATATACCAATATTTTTTACCGCTAAACTAACTTAAACTTCAAAGCAAAATTCAACTTTAATTGTTTGAATCAAAACTTTATGATATGACAGAATAGAATAAAAAGTTCAAATATGAATTTTGGCCTCCAAATATTTTCACTTGTAACTTTTTTTTTTACATTGGTAAGTCGGGTCACCCATTGAGCCCCCCTTATCTTAAGGAAAACCCAATGGGTCCACCAGCCTATGGGGGAGGAGCAAACCAGGTATACACGTGTCTGTTGCTGCTTCTAGGAATCAATCCCGAGACATGTGGGTTACCACAGTGCAGCAAGTACCACTTGAGTTAAAAGCTCATTGTTATTTTCACTTGTAACATATATTGTCACTTATGTCGGCATTATTTGCTGTTAAATCTGACTGAAACTTAAGAGCAAAATAAAAAGCGGTTTCGCTCGAAACTTTATGTTCTAATAGAATTCATTAAAAAGCTAAAATATAAATTTTGAACTTAAAATATTTTTATCTAATAACGATTATCGCCACATATACGAACATTTTTTGCCGCTAAAATTAACTGAAACTTTAAAGCAAAATTTAAATTTAGCTATTTGATTTGAAACTTTAGGATATGATAGGATAGAGTGAAAAAAAGCTTAAACATGAATATTGAGCTTCAAATACTTTGGTTTGTAACATATATTACCACTTATGTCAACATTTTTTTTTCTGTTAAATCTGACTAATACTTAAGTGATAAGTGTATTTTATATATATGTGATCTAAGATTATGTAGAGTTAATTTGAGTGATTATTGATATGAATGTATTATTTTTATACTCGAATTCTTTATTTTATGCTTGGTTGGAGTTTGGTATAGTTTTGTAGGAAATTGATGTTAAAGTGAAGAAATCAAGCTTAAAACCAAGTCCAAGGAGTCCAAGTAGATCACAAATCAAGATAAAGATCCACCCCAAGGCCCAAACATTGGCCCAAGAAGGCATTGGATGCCGTCTGGCACCAACACGGGTGTTAAAAGACTCAACACCAGTCGTTTCAACCTCCAGAAAGTCCAGAATTCAACTCCAGTGAACAACACGATCCGTGTCAAGTCAACACGACCCGTGTTGACTTGGACACGATCCGTGTTGGCCTGTATCGACCCGTGTTGATCCTGATTTATGCCATTTTGACGTTTCAACTGCTCTTAATTGCTATATAATTGCTGCTACGGATATTTTGGCTGGACATTCATTCTGATCCATCATTATCCTCATCATCATATTCATCTATCCTATCATCCACATTTCCATCCACATTCATCCATTGTGAAGAGGGAGAGTGCATTGGAGTTTGAAGGTTATCTTGCAAGAATCCATTGAAGTGGAGGAGCAAAAGTCCCCACCGATCACCAATCAAGCAAGGATTGATTCAACACTCGGTTTATTCTTCTTTCTTTAGATTTCCATGCATTTTAGTATAGAATTGCATATGTTTAGTGGATCGAACATGAGTAGTGAGTAGTTTTCATAAGTTTAGGGGATAAACCCTTATTAGTTTCTCTTATGGATTGAGTTTTGTTGGATTGAACAAGTTTGTTAATCTAGTTTGAATGCATTTTATTTAACCTTTGATTATGTATGTCGTTGTTTTTGACTGTCCATCAAGAATATGGAATTAGATTGTTGAGTGAAGTACCGAAAGGAGAAATGCGATAATCGGAACCCTTAGGATTAAACTAGTTATGAAGTGAACTAGACATAGAAGACTTTATAATTAGGGGTCATTGGATAATTAGACATTTAGCCTTGATTAAATCAAAATAACCACGAAAGTAGGTGATTGGTTTGTCTTGGCAATTCGCTCTAGTGGCAAAATCTCATTGCGGAATAATTTATGCAATTATCGACCCTAAAATGTACCAAATTAGTGACATACATATTCAATCCACTTGTTTGATCCATAGAGTGACTTAGGTTTTATCCCCTGAACGTTTTTCTCATATTGATTTCATCTTGTGAATTGTGTGAATAGTTTATTGTTTGCCTTTAGTAGTGAATAGAAATAGAATTAGATTATTCCAAACAAAAACCCGATCGACTTAGCAATCAACTAGGAGGCTAGTTCAGTGCGTTGAAAGGAAAAGTACCTGTGGGAACGACCTTGATTCATGCTACAATTTCACCCGTGCACTTGCGACTTATCAAGTTTTTGGCGCCGTTGCCGGGGACTTTGTCCCTAGCCAGCCATTGAACGAATACCCTAAGGTTGCCTAAGTCATTTATTTTCTGTTTTGATTTTCCTTGGTGTTTTTGTTTTTGTCTTGCCAGGTTTACTCTACGTGCATGCGAAAAGCTCCACTCTTTGAGTTTGATCCTGAAATCGAAAGAACCTTTCGCTCCAGGCGGAAGAAGCAAAAGTTAGAGCACGCCCGGAGAAAGCAAGAAGAAAACTCCAAGCGAAAGAACGCCATGTCTGGTGGCGGTGGCGGTGGCGGTGGCGAGCCTAGAGTCACGCTTGGCTCTTATGTGATGCCCAACGTCACAAATCAACCCTCCGCCATAAATCCTCCAAATGTGGACTCTAATGATTTCGAGCTGAGGTGTTCACTCATCAATTTGGTGAAGGCCAACCCATTCCTCCCAATGAAGATCCCAACCGGCACCTTCGCCTCTTCAACCAAGCATGTGAGACTTTTAAGGCAAATGGTGCAACGCCCGATGCAATCAAGCTGCGATTGTTTCCCTTCTCACTTGAGGGGAAGGCGTGGGAGTGGATGGACTCTCTTCCATCAAGCTCCGCCATCACCACTTTTGACCAACTTGCTAGCGTATTCTTGACGAAGTACTTTCCTCCTAGCAAGTTGACGAGCCTCCGGAATCAAATTTCAACATTTGTCCAAGAGCCGGATGAGTCCCTCTATGAAGCATGGGAGAGGTTCAAGGACCTCTTACGTCAATGCCCCCACCATGGTTTCGAACCATGGGTCCCGATACAGGCTTTCTACAACCGGGTGGATGACAACTTGAGGGTCAACATCTTGGCGGCGGCGGGAGACAACATCATGTCCAAAACAATGGCGGAACTTCAAACTTTGATTGAGGAAATGGCGATCAATAGCTACCAGTGGTCAAAGCCCCGTTCCAAGAGAACGGGAGGTAAGTATGATGTTGATGCTATTTCCATGTTGAATGCTAAATTGGATGCAATGACTAAGAAGATGGATATGTTGAATGTGAATGCTCCCCCTCCCCAACCATGTGCGTCGTGTCAATCATATGAGCATGAGACCTTGAATTGTCCTAGTGGGTTGGTTAGCGATGAATTGAACGAAGCGGTTAACTACGTGGGTAACCCTTCTAATAGGCAAAACTTTGACCCTTTTTCCAATACTTACAATCCCGGTCTTAGGTTCCACCCGAACTTTTCTTACCGGAATAATAACCAAATGGGTCAACCCCAAGGGCAAAGACAAACCCAAGCACCTCCACCACAAGCTTCCCAAAAGCCTGACCTAGAGGCCATGATACAAGCTTTAATGTTGTCCCAACAACAACACCAACAACGGCAACTCGAGCATCAAAAGAGACAAGATGAGGTGATTAAGGCCTTAGCTACGAAAGTTGACCTTATGAGCGCCCACAATCGAATGCTTGAGAACCAAATTGCTATTCAAGCTAGTACCTCCACCCCTCCTCCGGGATCACATCCCGGACAACCCATTCCCAACTCTAATGCTCAATGCAATGCCATTATTTTGAGGAGTGGGACACAATATGAGAGATATGAGAGACCTAGCATGCCAAATGCTAAGCATGGGGGGGTTGAGGTTGAGAAAAAGGGTGAGGAGCCTAGTGAGAAAGTTGATGGGAGTGAGAGAGAGAAAGACCTTGAGAGTGAGCCTTCAAAAGAGAACACCGAAACCCGACCTTCATCTCCCTCTAGAGTTTACAAACCACTGTTACCTTTTCCTCAAAGATACGCTAAGGCTAAATTCGATGCAAAATTCGGCAAGTTCTTTAATATGTTAAAGCAATTGAATGTGAATGTGCCGTTTTTGGATGTTTTATCTCAAATGCCTTTGTATGCAAAGTTTTTGAAAGAAATCCTCTCTAAAAAGAGGAAAATTGATGAAATTGAGGAAGTTGCATTGACTGAAGAGTGTAGTTCCGTGGTTCTTAACAAGCTTACTCCTAAGCTTAAGGACCCGGGAAGCTTTAATATACCATGTGGCCTAGGTAGCTTAACCGTTGACCGAGCTTTGTGTGATGTGGGTTCTAGTGTAAGCTTAATGCCCTATTCTTTGTATGAACGGTTGAACCTAGGAGAGTTGAGACCAACTACCATGTCATTGCAAATGGCGGATCGTTCTATCAAGTACCCTAAGGGTATTTTGGAGGACTTTCCCCTTAAGGTGGGTGATTGCTATGTGCTGATTGATTTTGTCATCCTTGATATGCCCGAGGATTCCCGTACCCAAATCATTTTGGGGAGACCTTTTCTTGCTACCGTAGGGTGTGTCATAGATGTACAATGTGGAAAGATGAAGTTTAGGATAGGGGAACATGAACTAGAATTTGACTTATTCCGTGATGTCTTGCCACGGGAAGTTTCCCCTTGTTTTGGTGTTGATGTGCTATGTGAAAAGGATAGGCATGTTGATGGTTTGGTTTGCGAGACACATGATGATTGTGTACATGGTGTTGAAAGTGAAAACCTTGAGAAATCTCGTGACAATTTTGTTGAAAATCCTTGTGGTTTATTTGTTGATGAAGGCCATGAACTTGGCGATGCAAGGGTGGGGATAAAAGAAATTTTGCCCCCATCTAACATCATCAAGAACGTGCCTTATACTTTTGACAAGGGTGCTTTCAATGAGATTTTCAGGTTTGATGATGGAGATCCCTCCATTTCTGAAGGAAGTGATGAGTTTGACCCAAGCTGTAGGGTCAATTTGAAGATGACTAGAGGTACTTTACAAGATGGAACTCCTAAAGCCTTTGGCTATGGAGTTATAGATTATTCACCGGGTTAAGAGGTACCTTGTCAAGCTTAGGACATTAAACAAGCGCTTCTTGGGAGGCAACCCAAGCTTTTTCGGTTTTATTTTCATTTTTAGGATTTTCTAGATTTTTTTTCCTTATTTTTATTCTTTTTATTTTGATTTTTCTAGATTTTTCCTTATTTCTCTAGATTTTTCAGGATTTTTCTTTGATTTATATTAACTTTTCTAGGATTTTTTTTAGAAATTTTTCCTCCTTTGTATTTTTTTTTGTATCAGTATTTTCTTGGGATTTTATTTAATTTTCCTTTAATTTTGAAAAACAAAAGGTCTAAAAATCTGAAAAAAATTGAAAAAAACAAAAAGAAGAAGTGAGAAAAAAAAAAGAGTTTGAAAAAAATGAGAGTGAAAATGAAATAAAGTTTGAGGGAATAAGGGTGAGAGTAATAAAAAAAAATGAAAAAAAAGGGAGGAGCTGTTGTGAGATTCGATCCCGGGTTCAGAAGGCGAAGAACAAGGCCAACACGGATCGTGCTGACCCTAGCACGACCTGTGTTACCTTCCAGAGAGTTAAATTTTGTGAACACGGGTCAACACGGATCGTGTTAGATCAACACGATCCGTGTTGGACCCCGTAATCAGGTAACACGGGTTTTTCACCCGTTTTCTCGCTTTCTTTTTTATTTTTTTTAATTTCGTCGGTTTTTTCACCCGTGCCAGCCCTATTTCTAACTCCCTCCTTTCACTCTCATTCTCATTCTCTTTCTTCCTTCATCTCCCTCAAGAGTTCTAAACTCCATAGCCATTCTTCCTTCCTCCATTACCCTTTTTGCTCTAGTTCCCTCATTTCTTCCCCAAATCACTCCATTTTTCTTCCATTCTTCATATTTTTCTTTTCTCTTTCAGATCCCACCAATTTCATCCTCATTCCTTTCACTCCGTTTTTCACCTCCATTACCAAACACTTCCATTTTCACCCACATTCAAGCTCTTTTCTCCTCTTCAAGTGTGCAAGGTTTGGTTTTTCTTGTTTCTTTGTTTTATTTAGTTCATTTTCGTTTTTAGTGATAATTTTGTGTATCATATTTGAATGTCCATTGTTGTTCACCATTGTTGTGTTTCAAGCTTTTTGAAGTGTGGATTTTCATGTGTATATTTTTATTTTCTGTTTCAGTTATTTGTTCGTTTGATTTTTCTTTATTGAATTTTCTGTTTTTATTCTTAGTTTGTGTTAATTTTCTTATTTGAGTTTAGTTTAATTTTGTGTATATTAGGGTTTTAACTTAGTTTAGTATTAACTTTAGTTAGTTTACCCTGGTTTAATCTCTAATTGTTGTGATTTGATGTTGTATATGTTGAAGTGTTGGGTTAACTAGCTTGTATAACTTGTTGTATATGTTTATGTTAAAAACCTAGAGTCATCTAACTTAGTGTAGTAAGAGTCTTTAATCTTATAGAACTTATATTAGACTTAGTCTAGATTTAATTTAATTAGTTTTTAAGAGTTTAAAGGTCTTAGAAAGCTTAGTATTCAAATTAATTTGAGTCATATGTACATAAGTCTAGGATTAGTTTGGGTTTTTAGTTTTGCAGTTTTTCTTTGTTACCCTTTGTATATTACTAACTTTTTAGCTTGTATATTTTGTATAAAAGATGGTCAGGACTTCGCGTGGTGAAGAGCAAGCTTCAAAGCGGCGAAAGGGTGACAATGGTGACAAAGGCAAAGGCAAAGGCAAAGCGGGCTCATCTTCTAGGCAAACGCGAGGTAATAACCCTTTTAATTTAGAAGGTGTTCAATTTGAGCGTTACCTTGCTTTATCTAAGCGCAATATACTCCCTACTCGTTACATGAATGAGCCATTTTTACAAACCACTGGCATGCTAGATGATGTAGAATGGCTTTTGAATAGAAAAGGGATGTTAGATTTTGCGAGGATGAGAGAGCCGACCTATCGGAACCTTACCCTAGAGGTGCTTAGCACCTTCGATGTGAACCTTAGAACACAAGAGGGTAGGATTACCTTTCGAATAGATGAAGAGGAATATCACTTGACTCTCGCCCAATTTGCTCAGATCTTTCGTTTACCAGTTGTCCACGGTGTCGCCACACGAGATGTGCCCCCTTTAGCTGAATGGAACGCCAATGAATTTTGGCAGTTCACCACAACTAGGAATGACTACCACCCGAGTCGTTCTAAGTGCACGCACATACGGAACCCCGTGTTCCGTTACACGCAGCGCATCCTTGCTTGTGGGTTATTTGGTAGGGGGGATAGTATGAATGTTGCGGCTCAAGCTGAATTTTACACGGTATGGGGTATGTATTATGCACGACCCGAGGTTAACCCCGCCGCTCTTTTTGCAACACATTTAGCCCGCATCACATCTCACACTAAAGGTTATATCGTTATTGGTGGGTTGCTCACGGTTTTGGCTAGGCATTTTGGTTGGGATCCAGCTCGTCACGAGCGGGATAGGGTAGAGGGCCCAATGACCTTAGATGGTAGGGCTATTAGAGACATGAAAATGTGCAAGTTAAGAGGGGAAGAAGTTTGGTGGGTGTACCCTAACAATGAGTTGATGAGGCTTCCTCATCCGAACCTTACCATTCAAGAGCTTCCGAATATTCTTTTCCTTCCTAACGCACCCATTCCACAACCTAACCCTTTTCCCGACCAAGTTCCTTCGCCTCCTCATCACGAGGGTGGCGGGGATGATGAAGAAGGTCCCGCCGCCGCTTTTGATTTCCAAGATAGTTTTAATACTTTGCGTGCGGACCATGCCTCTCTTAGAACCTATTGCGAAGATGAGTTTGGTTATCTTCGAACCACTTCTGACCAAATTTTACAAAATCAAACTCGTATTTTTGAGAGGCTAGACCTTCTTGACCAAGCCAACGCCTCCCAAGCTGTCGAACAAGCACGCATGCTCGAGATGATGCAAGCGATGCGCGATTGGCAGTTGAACTACCCTCACCAATATCCTTACCCACGTCCTCCACCACCACCGCAGTGATTGTCCTGTTTCTCCCCTTTTGTGCTCGTTTCTTTTTGTTTCATGCATTGAGGACAATGCTTTGTCCAAGCATGGGGGGATTCATTTGAAATTTGTGTATATGATTTTATTTTTCTTTAGTTTAATTTAGTTTTTCTTTTGTTTCTTTAGTTTTTCTTTAGTTTAGTTTAGTTTTTCTTTTTGATTTTTCTAATTTTTAGCTATCATTTGATTTTTCTAATTTTTAGATTTTATTTTCTTTCTTTTTCATAGTTGTTAGTTTTTATTTTCTAGTTTTTCATTAGATTTTTTATTTTAGTTTTTTCATTTTATTTTAAAAAAATTTCAGATATTTAAAAAAAATTTGAAAAAGAAGAAAAAGAAAAAAATTAGGTTAAGATAGGATTAGTGAATAAAATTCTCCGGTGATGAATTAAAGCTAGATAAATTTTCTTTTGATTTGATTTAGTCTTGTATAGCCCTTTTGTGAATTAAAGTTTTGAAAAGAGTTGTGAAAAAAATAGAAAGTTCAGAATAGTACTTTGATAGTGAAGATTGATTGCCCTTTTATGATCTTTTGGAATGAGTTTAGCACATATACATCTACTTGAGCTAGGTTTATTTGAGAGCTTTTTACCCGTGAGACCACAAAGGCCTTAAATGACTAATCATTTTTATTAGTCTCATTTGCATGTGTGACTCATCCTTAGTTTTCATTCTCTAGAACTTGCTTTGTATCTCTTTGAAACTGCATTTTTGCTTGTGCATTGATAATATGATAGAGGCATTCTTGTATATATTTTAGCTACAAAGCCAAATAGCCACCCTTTATTTGTGAATTATCCGCTTTTAACCCTCTTTTAGCCTTGTATCACTCTTTCTTTTGATTATCTATATCTTAAACAATGGCCGAATATATTTTCCTACCCTTAAGCCATAGCTTGGAGTGTTAGAGTGTAAAAGTTGGGTTGATTTTGGTGTATTTGTGGTTTGGTCTTGTTGGGGATGTTGTGAAGTTGAAATATTGTGAGATTGTTCCCCATTGTAGCTTGATATGGGTTGAGATGGAAATGGTCCTATTTAGTGTATATATCTTTGAGTTTGAATTGAAATTGAAAAAAAAGTGAAGAAAAAAAAAGCAAAAAATGAAAAAAATGAAGAAAAATCAGAAAAAGTGAAAAAAAAAGAAAAAAAAGTGTTTAGTAGTTTGATAGTTTATTTTTCTTTGATTTGAGGCGATTTCCACATGATAATGGGATACATTGATATGTATATAAGGTGTGAGTGTTCTTATTTGAATAATTTGGTGAGGTTTATGCTCCAAGTATTGGCTCTTAGCTCCACTTTCCCAAATTTATTTCCACTCCTTACCTTTAACCTTAGCCCCATTACAACGATTTGAAAGTCCTCTTGATTATCATTGTGCATTGCATTTTAGCGGTAGAGAATTGAGATTATTTGCAAGCTTATGGTAGAATGTTGTTTTGTGATTGAGTATTGAGTGCACTTTCATTATATTATTCATTTTCAAACACATGAGAGGAGTGTTTCAACATTCCCTAAAGTGAGGTTGCTCTCAATTACCTAGTTTCATCCATTATTGTGTGCTTGCTTGTTTCATTTGTGATTAGGAGGGTGACTAGTTTGATCTTGATAGGTATGGTTCTTGTAATTCTTTTTATGGTTTCATTTTCTCTTGTATATAAACTTTCATTCATACTCAGGCTAAGCTTGATTAAGTTGAATTAATTGAAAGTCTTATCGATGCTTTCCTGAGGAGATTTGTAAATAAATTTTTCAATTTTACTTTGAAACTTTTTCTTTTTGACATGAGTCATTTTGTCCCGTTTATTTGTTGTTTTTGTTATTTTCTTTGTTTTCTATTTTATTTGTGAGTTTACCCTTGCTTAGGGACAAGCAAGGTGTAAGCATGGGGGGATTTGATAAGTGTATTTTATATATATGTGATCTAAGATTATGTAGAGTTAATTTGAGTGATTATTGATATGAATGTATTATTTTTATACTCGAATTCTCTATTTTATGCTTGGTTGGAGTTTGGTATAATTTTGTAGGAAATTGATGTTAAAGTGAAGAAATCAAGCTTAAAACCAAGTCCAAGGAGTCCAAGTAGATCACAAATCAAGAGAAAGATCTACCCCAAGGCCCAAACATTGGCCCAAGAAGGCATTGGATGCCGTCTGGCACCAACACGGATGTTAAAAGACTCAACACCAGTCGTTTCAGCCTCCAGAAAGTCCAGAATTCAACTCCCGTGAGCAACACGGTCCGTGTCAAGTCAACACGACCCGTGTTGACTTGGACACGATCCGTGTTGGCCTGTATCGACCCGTGTTGATCCTGATTTATGCCATTTTGACGTTTCAACTGCTCTTAATTGCTATATAATTGCTGCTACGGATATTTTGGCTGGACATTCATTCTGATCCATCATTATCCTCATCATCATATTCATCTATCCTATCATCCACATTTCCATCCACATTCATCCATTGTGAAGAGGGAGAGTGCATTGGAGTTTGAAGGTTATCTTGCAAGAATCCATTGAAGTGGAGGAGCAAAAGTCCCCACCGATCACCAATCAAGCAAGGATTGATTCAACACTCGGTTTATTCTTCTTTATTTAGATTTCCATGCATTTTAGTATAGAATTTCATATGTTTAGTGAATCGAGCATGAGTAGTGAGTAGTTTTCATAAGTTTAGGGGATAAACCCTTATTAGTTTCTCTTATGGATTGAGTTTTGTTGGATTGAACAAGTTTGTTAATCTAGTTTGAATGCATTTTATTTAACCTTTGCTTATGTATGTCGTTGTTTTTGATTGGCCATCAAGAATATGGAATTAGATTGTTGAGTGAAGTACCGAAAGGAGAAATTCGATAATCGGAACCCTTAGGATTAAACTAGTTATGAAGTGAACTAGACATAGAAGACTTTATAATTAGGAGTCATTGGATAATTAGACATTTAACCTTGATTAAATCAGAATAACCACGAAAGTAGGTGATTGGTTTGTCTTGGCAATTCGCTCTAGTGGCAAAATCTCATTGCGGAATAATTTATGCAATTATCGACCCTAAAATGTACCAAATTAGTGACATACATGTTCAATCCACTTGTTTGATCCATAGAGTGACTTAGGTTTTATCCCCTGAACGTTTTTCTCATATTGATTTCATCTTGTGAATTGTGTGAATAGTTTATTGTTTGCCTTTAGTAGTGAATAGAAATAGAATTAGATTATTTCAAACAAAAACCCGATCGACTTAGCAATCAACTAGGAGGCTAGTTCAGTGCGTTGAAAGGAAAAGTCCCAGTGGGAACGACCTTGATTCATGCTACAATTTCACCCGTGCACTTGCGGCTTATCATTAAGACTTAAGAGTAAAATTTAATTTCAATAGTTTGGCTCGAAACTTTATAATATGATAGAATTAATTTAAAAAAACTCAAATATGAATTTTTAGCTCAAAATATTTTTATCTGGTAACATTTATCGTCACATATATCAGCATAAAACTAACTCAAACTAAGCAAAATCCAAATTTATGTGTTTGAATTGAAACTTTTTTTTTTTGGCAGAAACTTGAACTTCATTAAAGAGCCCAACAGAGCCCAGCCAAAACTGTACAGACCGAGAGAGTCTCAACTATTGTAATAGAATATCTAAACGGATCTTGTATCTACTGCTCTTTTTTGACAGAAAGCATAATCTATGAACAAGGACTTGATGAATTCTGTTGACAGCACTTTCAACACTAACATCTCTTGGTTTTCCTGGAAACCTCTTATAGTTCCTCCACTCCCAAATGATTGCCGCTGTCGAGGTTAAAATAGCTGCAGCAACCGATTTAATAGTTCTGGACTTCTTCATGTTCTTCCAATTATCAAACCAATGTTGCACTGAATCAAAATCATATCTGAACCCCAGCTTGTCTCCAAAAACTTTCAGCACCTGTTTAATAAAGCAGCATTTAGAGAGAAGATGATCCAAAGACTCCTCACCATTATCACAGAGGGAACAATTAGAATCTACCACAGTCTCATGTGCCAACAGCCTGGAAGCAACAAGTAATTTATTATGAGCAGCTACTCATGTTGTGAACAAATGCCTAGGAGGAGAAATGCCATTCCAAATTATGTGAGACCATTTCCAGTTTCCAGCTACTGGAAGAAAATCCAGGTAGCATCTTTTAATAGAAAACCTCCCAGTACTTTCTCCACACCATCTCCAATATGTTTCATCACCAAATTTCATACTCTCCTTGACATTACAAATCTGTTTCCAACACCATGAGCTGTTTACAGGGGGTTTATAAATCCACCAATTATGGTCTTTCATATACCTTTCATGTTGCCATCTCACCCATAAGGAGTCTTCCTTCTGAGCAATATTCCAAACCAACTTCCCCACAGTAGCCATATTCCAAATTCTGGGATTTATAAGACCCAAACCCCCAAGCTTTTTAGGAGTACACACAGTTTCCCAACTCACCAAAGGAATTCTATGGTAATTAGCATCTCCAGACCATAAGAAATTCCTACAAATCTTCACAATTTGAATTGAAACTTTATGATATGGTAGAAATGTAGAATAGAGTGAAAAAAAGCTTAAATATGAATTTGAAGTTCCAAATATTTTCATTTGTAACATATATCGCCACTTAATTATTCAACATATATAGTCATTTTCCGAAAAAGATTAATCTTCCTACCAAACAATGGGAAATTTGATATGCAAAGTTATTTTCCTTGGAAAACCATGTCCCTTAGAAAACCATTCTCTCCGAAATCATTTTCCTTCTAACTAAACACATTCATGGTTTAAATTATTACATAGATTCGCCAAGGCGTCACACAAGCAAATGGGATGGTTCGATAATTGATATATCAGAGTTATTGCTCAGAAAATTCGTTGCATTTTTTCCTTATTGTTAACAAGCAAATGGGATAGTTCTATAATTGATATATAGCAAGATATCAAATAACCCAGAAAAGGATTATGCCTATTCAAGTTTAGACGATAATTGAGATTACTGATACGTGTCATACATCCATACAAAAGCCAGAAAAAATGCCACGACTCTCCCAGTAACATATGCATCCACGGAAACAATGATCACCCTAAGCCTTAACATAAACGACTGCTATTTGCAGATACCTAATTTTGGTTAGCAGCTACAACAACACTTACTTTGCAGAGAGATCTCGTAAAACTACGGCAGCATACGGGACAAATGTAACCAATAAGGTGATTGGCCTTCCAAAAGGGAGGATTAGCCTTGAGATCCACATATGCTAGAACTCTTCCTATAGATTTTAGGAACTTGTCCAATCAGTAGTATTAAGTGTAATTGACATGCCAGTAGATAATGACTAAAATAAGCAGCACTTCCGAGATGTAAATCCTTGATCCAATAAAAGGGAGACATCCCTAATAGATTCATTTGTAAGTGAAAATGGAGTTATACAACCTTGTCAAAAAAACTCAGAAAGTCAAAATTACTTAGAATTAAGGTAATCTTTAATTCGACAAAAGAATGTAAACAACTCCTAAAAAATGACTTCTTTCCATCAAAATAGAAGTTGATCGACACCAAGGTATGAGAAATTAAGGGTTTCAGAGAGAAACATCCTTGAATTCTAACTAATTGTGAAACAATGTCTACCCCTAATAGTGATACATGCTACTCTATTTCACATATCATAATTCCATAGAGTGCAAGCATATTGTGGAAATAGTCAATATGTTGTTAGTCATAATATGAGTTGTCTTTGATGAAAATGAAGCAAAAATGGTCACTCCCAACAACACGATAACCTTTCTAAAAGAGTTGTGATGCCAATACTTACACAAAACAACAAGGAAAATAAACAGGAATGCAAAAAGTTACAATAAAATACATATAACAATGTGAAAGAAGAGTGAAAAATAGGAGAAAATGAATGTCAATCAATTCATTGTACAAATGTTAAACACCACCATAACATGGACTAAGAACTAAATAAAATGGCATATTTGAATACTAATGTTAGCATTGCTCAAGGAAATAAATCAATAATAACTAGTCTTACATAGAGTATGCATCAACAAAGTGTTAAAAAGCACCAATTTCAACTGGAAATTCTGAATGAAATACTAATTGTTCGGTTGTAGAATTTGGGGTTTTAAGAGTAGGATTGTCATATCCGCAGGGATGGTGTGTCAGGCTAAGGTAATTGGTTTGGTAGGGATTTCAAATTCGAATGTAGTAATTAACTAAATTAATTAAACTAAAGTAAGCAAGAAATTGAAACAGTAATAACCAAGGAAAACATGAATTTAGCTATGGAACTAACCCTAATGAAACAAGAACGAGAATTTAGAACTAAAGAAAAACTTATATTTAAAGAATCAATTAATAACGATGAATGTAAAAATTGAATTAATTGCTGAAATTAAGAATGAAAACATTAACCTGGATTGCAATTTTTACTCTCAATCTTCTCTTGAATCTTTGTCTTCACGAACTTTCTCCCGAACAAACAAGAAAGGCGTGATCTGGATTACTAAGACTGCTCGAATCCTCACCTGAAGGGAGAATTCGAGGAATCTTAATCCTCCTCTTCACTATAAAAAAATATGGAATTTTTGGGAACTAATGCTAATCTATGTAAATGTAATATATAAAGCCAAAGGGTCTATGTAATATATAAAGTCAAAAGGGTTTATGGTGCGCAAATTTCACTTTCCCATTTTACCCCTTACCATTGATAAATTACAAGGATAAATAGTAATTACAATGTTTTTTATTTACACCAAAATAATTATTAAAGAAATTGTTACAACCAAAATTTGAACGTCTAATGCAAAGGAAAACCCTCCAATTTCTATACCACTAGACCACCATATTTTAAGTTAATGTTTTTTATATATGTTTTTTATTTCCCTCTATCACATTGGAACTGTCATTTACTTCATTTTTTTTGTTTCTATTTACCCTAATTTACATTATATTATTATTTTTTTAATTTATTTTAGGTTCCTATGTTGTTATCTTACATTATTTTATTTTTTGATGTTTTGTGCAAAGTATAATATTAACTTTAATTATTTTTGTTTCTTAGAAAAGATTCAATTTCATTTAAAGATTGTCATTACATATCAGAGTTGGAGTATTACTGATAATCTTTTCATTCCTTTATTTTATTATGTTTTCTTATAAGATAAGTGTAACGCCCTGGAAATTCAATTATAGAAAAGTCAAGTCAAACTAACGTTAACAGACAAAACTTAGCGGAAGACTTCAAATTTAGTTTGGGCGTTACTGCCGTATCCCCGAAGGAACACAAGGCGAGAAAGGAAAACATAACTGTCTGCTAACGGTAACTACTAACAACTCAAAACAAAACTTTAAGACATCATAACGAAAACAAAATAAAAAGATTCAAGGACTTCTAGACTCGTCGTCCTCACTTCTAATTCCCGTCCCCAGCATTTAGATCTTCACCTGAAAACAAAACATTTCAAAAATGAGGGGGAAATCTCAATAATGTCTACCCCTAACGTTTAAAACAGTTTAAGTTCATTTCAATTCATTTTGGGGAGAGGGATCGAAACAAACGTTTTACAAACCTTTAATCCCATACTGTTTCCTCAACCCATCCAATCCATATTTTAATTTGCGGGCGGGATACCAAATCCCTTAAAGAACATCGCCTACCAAAGGCATCAAACAACTATCCTATATCAGGGATGAAACCCTGATCTCTTGGCACATAACCCATACAGGCATCGAATCCTGGTCTCAGGGTTATCACCCGCATGAAAAATTAGCCTCTCAAAGGCATCAAACAGTCGCTCACCAAAGGCTTCATAACATCTACCCTATATCAGGGATGAAACCCTGATCTCCTGGCACATAACCCGTACAGACATCGAATCCTGGTCTCAGGGGTATCACCCGCAAAAACATTAGCCTGTCAAAGGCATCAAATCAACAACCCGCTTAATGTTTCCACTTTGAATTATCAATTTATTAATCAAACTCATCTCACACTCTCAAGTCAAACCCAACCCAGATTATCAAAATCAATGATAAAACCACTTATAAAAGACCATCTCAATTTCTCCACTCATAAAACAAGGTACAACAATTACAAACAGTTATCCAAAACAGATGGTCATAATTCCACAAAAGTCCCCTTTCGGGATGCAATTATCAAAACAGATTAGAAAACATTAAAACACATTTAAAGAGCATCCCGGTGGGGATTAGAGCATAGACAATTACCTGAATAACGTCACAGTACAGCAATAAGGAGAACACACTTGAGCTCACTATCGTCACGCACTAACTCGGGCTTAGAGTAAGAATAATTATCTAATCAAAACGCGCTCTAACGAAGTCAGTATTAACTATCAACTACCTAACCCATCCCCTAGGAACACTTAGGTTCCTATCATTTATGATTTACACTTAACACATTCAAGGAACAAGTTCACACATAAAATTTACTCAACAATTTTCATAAATAAAAGCAAACAGAGGACAGATTATAACGTTCACATAAAACGGGTCACAACTCGACTTCCCGACATCCTATGGGTCTGGTTCTGAACTTTTCGGAAACCTCGGGATGTCTACTAAAACTTCCATGTTGATGGCTAAGCCCAAATCAGTCCCGAAAGACTCTAAAAACACCCATCTTCACAATTGGTCCAGTTCTGACAGGTTCTGGTAAAACGGTTATAACTCGGGCTATACAAATCAAACGTTCGATCCGTAAAATTCCTATGGTTCCTAACATCTAAGGGAACCTCCAGTTAAAAGGTAGGGCTAAATTAACTACACAATAAATGGTGACCGATATCGTACGACTCATAAAATCTGTCCTAACTGACCGGGTTTTCATTTCGGGGTTTTCGATCCTACTTTTAACCATACTATCCCGGGACTCCAAATTGAGGTTCTAAACAATCTACTAGGGTCCACTACTTGCCCTTTCACCCCCATGGCACAACTAAGGTCGATTTACACATATTGTAATAACCCACCCCAAAATCATGTTTAATTACCTATAAATCTTATTGATTATTCAAATCGCGTTATAAATATTCCGCGTTTATCTTTATTTATTTATTGATTTACTTGTTTATTTATTGTTACCGGTGACAAGTCTCGTGCAGGAGATGGCTAAGGTGCCGAGTTATCGGCTTAAAAAAATTTACTTTACATGTTCATTCAATGAGTTAAAGTATTTCAGGTTATACGATTTATGTTATAAATTTATTTACCCATTTAGTTAATTTGTATCGAGTTTTACCGTTTACACTATTTCTTAACCAAAAAGGGGTCTAATTATTCGACCTCGTAACATTTATATTTTATTACCCAAACCTTTAATTTATTTGGGTTATATTTATTTCATTTAAGTACAAGTAATATTTATGTTTCATTTATTTGGATTTTCTACATCCAAGTTTTATTTTATTTTAACCCAATTATTACCAATTGATTTTATTTGGTACAAACTAATTATTTAAGTTTATTACATTTACAATTATTGTTTTTAGTTTACAATTTCAGACTTCATTAAGTTGTTTAGAGGGGGTTATATATGCATTAGCAAAGGGGGGTTTAAGTCTTTCTTCCTCATTTCAATTAGACAACTCCCCAAACTCTTTCTCTCTCTACCTTCCCTCTTCCCCCTTGCTCTGCTGCCCAGCCGTGGCCACCATACTGCCGCCGCCCAGCTGGTGTTTTCCGGCGTGTTTTCCGGCGCCGTCGGCCACCCTACTCCGGCCACCACCTTCTTCCCCCTTCTCTTGTTCAATCTCTCACCTCAAATTCAAGTGGTATAATCTCAAACCCTAACCTAATTCTCTTGTTTATAATCTGAAATTGTACTTCCAATTTATGTCTCTTGATGTTTGTCATCTTCTTTATGTTTATTAAGCATGAATTTAAGTTGTGATTAAGCTAGGGTTTAAGTTTTAAGTGTATACATGTATATTTTTAAGTGTTTGTGAGGTTTTCTTGTTGAATTCTTGTTGGACATGGTTATAATCTTGATGCATGTGAGTTTCTTGATAAGTTTCTGAGTATTAAGGGCTGATTATATATGTTAAGATTATTATTTAAGTGTTGTCATGTTTAATTTGGGTGAATTAGTGAGATTTTGGTGCAAGAGTTCAAGAACAAGTCCTTTATGTTGAGTTTATGGTTAATCCCTGGTTGCATGTGGAATTTAAGCTCTTTGATGAGTTAACTTTCAAGGTTTAATTCTGGAAATATAGTGGATTATAGCCAAAGTGAAGTTTGGTTGAGAATTAGTATGAATTAAGGGCTAAAAGTATCATTAGAGCTAAAATTAAGAGCAAAATAGTCTCTGTTTCAATTCTGGAAATTTACAGATTTATAAAAGTGGAATTTTTGCCCAGATTTTTACTCCATTTGATAGCTTAAGGTGTTAGCAAACCATAGGCTTTGGAATTTCTAATTTCCGACATGTATAGCCCGAGTTACGATTAAAACCGTAACCTCACGATTTTATATACGAACTCTGAGTCAGTGTTTTGAGGGCTATTTTCCGTCCCTTTGGAGACCTCTTTGGTTTTTATGGTAAACATGAAAGTTTTAGGCCTCATTTCAAGCTTTTCGGAAAGGTATGGTTCATCGTCATACGATATCGGGAGTGTGAGTTACGATCCCGGGAAACCGGGCTGTCCAGAACACCATTCTGCTCAAGTTAACCTTTGTGGATTAATGTCTTTTGGGCCTCAAATCAACCCAATAAGGGGTTCTAGGTATAAATGGGTCATGGTTATAAATTATCATTATAGAGTTATGTGTTTAAGGCTAAGAGTACCAATTTGGAGTCCTAAGTAAGTCTTAAAGAATACCTTTCAAGAGCTAGTATGTTTAAGTAATGTATCGTGACTCCCTTCGTTCTTTAAGTCTAATGTTCAATATCTTTACTCTAGTTAAGAGTTCCTTCTAGCTTGGTAGCATCCAATGTCTAATTCAATTCATTCCTCATTTCTTTCCTCAATTCAAAATTCATTAATCCAAGCTTGTTTTTATGCACATTTTAACGTGTATATCTTGTTTCATTTCGCCATTTCATTCGATATCGTATTATCAAACCATTTTTGAACTCGTTATCTCGCATCCTAGCTTCGAATTTATAATTACCCTATTCATCATCAATTCAAGCTAATTGTCCTAAGTTCAAGCCCTTTTATTTGAATCACCTTCTACGTCATATTTCTCGTGATTTTCCGACCCAAAAACTCCAAGGTTTTATGTGCACAGCTTCTGTCCGGGCCCATTTTGGGGCCCTCCCACTCATTTTTAGCTTCTGGTTCTGTTGACAAAGTTGTAGGTTACGTTTTTCCCTATTCCGGGATGTACTCTTTTACTTCGTTTCGATTTTCCTAACTCAAGTTATGCTATAAACTCTATTTTCCTATAACCTGAAATTTTACTCTCAAAAGTTATTTCATTTATATTGCTAAATTCCTAAACTTATGAATCTAATTTAGAACCTTATTCGGTTCTTCATTTCTACTTATTCTTATCTTAGTTGACAAGTTTCAAAAGCCATCTCCAAGCCGAGCTGCGCCGCCAAGATCTCTAGCGTCTCAAGGTACGCGAATTGTCCAGCTTTTACGATCTAAATTATAGTCACAATTCATTCAGTTTATGACATGTCAAGTTTTATGGTTTACAATGACTTTATATTTAACAGTGAACCCGCATTCTATGCTTATTCTTACATTCATGTTTTAGCACTCCTGATCAGAGTGCCTTGACCTGTCGTTGCTTTCGTGATCAATCATTCCAAGTTTAGATCAACTTGGGCATACGCGTGTGTGAGGTGCTTGCACCGATCGTAAGGGTTCCACCTACTTTCTATCTTCATCGATTTATGTTATGCATATGTTTATGTTCTTGTCATGCAAGTCCTATCTTAACCCCTTCCCCATTTTCAAAATGTTTTTAAAGGCCGGCACCAAAACCGTTTTCGAACGGTTTACGTGCTGGAGGTTTACGTACTGAGTGTTTCCCCACTCACTTTTGCGTTGTTTTAATGTTTTGTTTTAGGAGGTTCGAGCTCCCAAGGCAAGGATAAGTCGGTTCCAAAATAGTTCAAGGATCCCGAGGTAGTTCTCTATGGAACCCATCGGTTATCAAGGACAAGCAGGAGCGTTTGGAAGTTGTTCTAGTTTAAGCTATGTTTAAGTTTATGTATCTTATCCAAAGGTTGTATAAGTTTTATATATGAAGGTTTTTAAGTTAGTAAGTTATCTTGCGGTTTTGGAAGTTTCTTTAGTGTTGTTGCCTTGTCTCTTTTGGGAGACGGCGGTAATGCCTCGACCTAAGGTGTTCCGCTGCGCTAATCACAGGTTTGGGATTCTAAGTATAGTCTTAATCTTGTGATTAAGGTTGGGGCGTTACACATATACTAACATAAATTTCCACAATTAACATATTAGTTTTCAATCAAACACAGAAACCTAAAATTCACCCTACTAATCGGAATAAAAGGAACGAAACATGGACCCCTAAACTTAAAAACACACAAGGAACCAACAAGGTACTATTTTACCAAAATATAAACAAATTAAACATTTTTAATACATAAAGAACTCGATAAACCTCTTAATAACGATATAACATACGTTAACAATTCAAATTAACACGGTTACTATAAAAAAAATCAAAACTTTGTTTATCATATCATAATTTAATTTTGCAAAAACAACTAAGACGATTTAGGAGACACCCTTGTAAAAGTATAATTTAATAATAATTATAAACTAATGTTTTTAACTCCGAACTCTCGAAATTTACTTATACTTTGTAAAATAAATTTGAGAAACAACCCTAATAGACCTTATAACCAGAATTAATACTCATATTATACGCAAGCATAACCAATTTATTCTCACGAAATAATTCTAATCAAACTCTAAACATAATTTACACAAAATAGCCAATATACTTCACATATTACCGATTATTAACAACATATTGTGCAATTATTTTGCACATTTGCTAACTCAGACCCTATAACACCACGTTCATCACACGCCACATCAATTTTTTTTTTATGCACCCTAACTTGATATGAATAATAAGGACCATTAATATAATACTAATCATATCATAAAACTGAAAACATAGTATGAATGATAATAAGCCAAAGGCAGTAAATGAGTTTAGGGTTTACGTATGGGCTAGCTGGACAAAACGGGCGGCGGTCGGAGCTACGGTGACGTCGTTGGCGGAGGGTGCGTCGGGGTGGTCGAAGCGGCGGTTGATCGCGACAATTATGGGTGACGGTTATGAATGACGGTACAACAGCAACACTTTCAATCGTCTCTTCGCACTAAGGCGGCAGGCGATGGTGTCCGACGACTGCGACAGTGGCTTGGCGGGTGCGGAACGTGGCGGCGTCGGGTGGTGCAATCGCTGCTATGGTGGTATCGCACGGGGCGGCGCACAAAACCGAGACACCAAGGGAGAGAGGAAAAGAGCGGGATAGAGAGAGAGAAAGAGGGGGTGGTGGTCGGTTCGGTGGTTGCGACGAATTGTGTGGTGGCCGGAGACGGTGCCGGCGATGGTTGGCCGCAGGAGGTTGATGGCCACGGGGAGCAGTTATACAGAGAGAATGAGGGAGATAGGGATTAGGGAATGATATTAGGGTTTACTATAATAATTATATACACTAACTAAAATTAATTTAGTGAAAATAATCTGCAAAATAGTTAACCACCGATGCTACTAATAACTAGGAAAGTATAAATTTTAATTTCTCAACTACTAATAATAATAATAATAATAATATTAAAAAAAAATAGCCACGTGATAATTAAATAAACTAAACACATATTCATCAAATATTACCACGTAAATTACCCAAAACATCCCTATTCCCAGGCACGTTTCCTAAACATAGAAAATTACTATCTTACCCTTATTAGCTCATCAACGGTCTTACGAGCTCAAATGTTAGCATAAACAATCGCCGATAAAATCTCAAAATTAACGGAGTCAAGCTTAAATAATTAACGACGTCACGATCAATGCTTTCAAATTTTTTTCGGGGTTTTACAATAAGATTCTTACTTAACTAAGAAATATTTGCTTTATCTAACTTTATTCTAAGTTGCATAATTGCACTCATTTAACAATCACTAAATCCAATGTGACAAATAAATAATAGAAACGTAATGATCTGTTAAGGTATTCGATAATATTTGCCACATAGAAATTAAATTTATATAAAAGTAAAAAAAAACAATCATGAGGAAGATCATATCTATAATGCATAATTGTTCATATTGAGAGTAAACGAACAATAATGAATAATATTGTTTTCGTCTCACATTCTCACTATATTTTTATTGTGAATATGTTCATGACACTCTAACTTATTTTGACTGAGCTTATTACAAGTTAAACTTATCTAAACTTATTATACTGAACCAATTTGAACTTAGTGGTTTGATCTTATTTGAATTCATTTGAAAGAGTTGTTTTTGGAAATTTATCTTAAACTTATTTAACTTATTTTTAGAAACAACTAAAAAAAAGATAACTTTAACTGCACTGACTCGCCAATATCCATCATGAGCCAAATTCGAATTATTATTGAGGATTTTTATTTTTAAGCAAAACAAGTTTTGATTCGCACGCGTGCATCGATTTTTAAATTTATTTATTTTGTGTGTGTATATATACACACACACAAAAATAAATAAATATAACAATCGATGCACGCAATGCGTGCGAATCAAAACTTGTGAAAATTAAAGTGACAAGACAGAAAGTAAAGCGAGAAAGAATAAGAACTTGAATAAACTTGAATTTAAATTCAAAAGAGTAACTTACAATTTGATGAATTAAAAGAATATTATAAGAGCAAACCCTAAACAAAATCTAAAAATAAAACTAAAAAACTCTCTAACTCCCGTACAATGAGGGTATATATGATGAAAGTAATAGAAGAGCACAAGGGAAACCCTACGCGTGCAAACAAGCGGCGTATTCATAAACTCGAACGCTGGCAGCGTCCACATGGGCGCTGGCAGCGGGTTTGTTTCCGACTCTCTTTAGTGGCCTCTCACTTGGGCGCTGGTAGTGGTTATGGCGACGCTGGTAGCGTCGCGCAGCGATGATTTGGTTTTCCGAAATCAGGCGCTAGGAGCGGGTATGGGACGCTGGGAGCGTCCCTCGAATTTTTGCTCGTCAGGAACAGGCGTTGGTAGCGAATATGGGAGGCGCTACCAACGGGAGGCTCTCTCTTCTCGGTTGCTTCATCTGCAGCAAACGCTACTAGCGGCATTTAACGGCGCTGCCAGCGCCATGTTGTTGTTACATTCGTTCGGCCCTTTCTTTCATCTTTTCCCTTCCTTTCTTCACTTCTTCATGAATTTTAACTAATACCTATATTCACACTAATTTTCCAATCAAGTGAAAATTCACAACCAAAAACACTTAATTTATGGTTTTAATTCGGCTCAAAATGAGACCAAACACTAATATTGAGTTGTTGACATGGTAAAGCCTCAACCTAATATAACATCGTAAAGTAATGTGTAGCCTGGATGACTTCCCTTATGAACCAGAATGATCGTGTTTAGTTCAAAATGAGTTTCTTTGGGAGCTTTGGTCATTCGGTTCTTCCAAATGCAATTAGAATTCAGAACGTAATGAAAATGTTGCAATAAACAGATGAACTACATGAAATTTACCTGGAACCAGAAGAACCCATCAATCATCTATTAACTGTATCTTATTGCTAACATCGAGAACCATAGTGAATTACATATAATAGATTACTTTATGCATGAGATTTGGGACCAATTCAGGTACTAGTATTATAACAAACTCCAACAATAAATTTTAAATTAAACTTACACATTTCAAAGTAAGAGAGAAATGTAAAAATCACTCAAGAAGATAAAAGTCAAACCAAAGCATACCTCTCATTCGTGGTTGTTTTCAACACTCTTTCATACGTCTTCTTTGTCTCAACGATGAACATTAGTGACTAAACTTCATCTCCCCTCTTCGTTATTAATTACTCAAACCCAAAAATAGGGTATGAAATTACTCTAAAAAAGATCATGGAAAATAACCAAATCAAGAATCAAACTTTGAACAGGCAAGATAGAAAGAAGATACAAGGCGAAAACACGAATTAGGAGAATACCCATAAAAATCGAAGCTTTTGGCTGATTCTCATGATGGGTTGGCAAACAACAAACTTTTTTTTAAGGGTGAATATGGACTATATTTTGGAGGGTTAGGATTGGATTTGAAACGGGGATAGGAAGAGATGAAAAGGTTTCTAGTAATTAGGAATTCTTGATCTCTAGCCTCTTAATTTGTTGGCTTTATTTCAATTTAATGACCTGATTTTGAAAATGGTATATTATTCTTTTTCTCTAACAATATTAAGGGCGCTTAAAGAGTTCTTACTCCCAAGTTTTAGCGCTACAGTAAATTAAGGCCCAAAAATGGTTAGAATTAATCCACTAGTCTCATCAATTTCCCCTTATTCTTTCGATGAGCATGTGGAAGTTGGATAAGTAAGATGTTATAGGTTTTTGTAGGTTTGTGTTATTTACCTAGAAATAGGTAATGGCGTTTTAAAAATTGAAAAATACTCATATTTTTAAGTTAAAAAAATCAGATGGAGATAAATAGAAAAGTATTACAAATAATTTACATTTGCAAATAATAAGGCCCGTTAATCTTGTGGATGACATGTGGGCCTATAAAAAAACATGGGTAAAATGAGGTACTTGCTTGATCATACCCTTATTGAAAGTTTCTAAGGTAAATTTATTAAATATTTAGAAATTCATTTGATTTTTTATTTTAATCTAGAGAGTTTTAAAATTTAAAAATAAAAATAACTGAGCCAAGCCCGAGCCTAGATTTCCAAACCGAGTCCGAGCCCAAGTCATAACTTTGAAAGCTCGGTGAGCTTTGAGCTTGGGTCGAGTTTTTCTTAACCGAGCTGAGCCCAAACCTAGGTGGGCTCGACTCGTTTACACCCCTAGTCGCAATCATAACCCATTAGGTTTATCCGAAATGAAATATACTGTACTTATTTACTCGAAATACACCCAACCCATATTTATCCGAATCTAATATACACCCCACCCATAACCCATCCACCCATCCAGATTGACAAGTCTATATTATAGTGAATTTGACAAAGCTTACTAAAACTTGTCAAAAATTACCAAACCTAACTTTTACATATCCACCTTTCACATATGAACTTGAGCAAAAAATTACTCGGAGGTACCCCAATATTTGGAGAAACTATTTTTCGATATCCCAACTTTTCAAAACTAATTTTGAGGTACCCTCACTTTTTGAGTTAGTAATTATTTGGTGCTTTTCCAGCCAATAATTTTATTAAGTGACCGAAATACCCTCATTCTTCTTCTTCTTCAAGGATATTTCTTCAATTAGGGAAGAACAAAGGCATTTTGGTCACTTAATAAAGTTAATGGTCGAAAAAACACCAAATAATAACTAACCCAAAAAGTAAGGGTACCTCAAAATTAGTTTTGAAAAGTTGGGGACCTTGGGGTACCAGAATAATATTTCACCAAAAGTTAGGGTACCTCAGAGTAATTTTTTGGAACCTTAGGGCCAAAGTTACATTGCATTTCCTTTTTTTCCTCAGACTTTCCTTTTTCTTATGAAAAACCAAAAAAAAAGTGGCGCAACAAAGGAGAAAGGGAAGTCTCGCGACTCAATGTTTATTAGATGCACCCGGAGCATGTGATATTTGCGAGTGAACAATCATGTGAATCAGAGTGAACAATCATAATAAACAGAGTGAACAACCTAATACATACGGATGAACAATCGTAGAATATGGAATACATGCTCCAGGAGCACCTAATAAATTGCACTGGCGACTATACTGGATTTGGTGTGGGTCGCTCGCCTTTATGCGGCCCTAAACCTAATGCGTGCGAAATGAACCCAGATAGCAAGCCCACACTCTTTAGTTGGAGAAAAAAGCAATCACAGCCGTCTATCTCATCAAGGACAACCTAGATTTAAAACATCACAACCCTGATCTGAGGTTCACGAAAACAAAAAAGGGCCTGTCACACAGTATCATCACTCACTGTGGCCTGAACTGAAGCACCAAAACCCTCCCCCTCTCCCCCCAAATTTTGTCACTCAAAACCTCTCTCTCTCTCTTTCTCTGCACACTTCTACACTCTTCTCCGCCGGCGCTCTCTCCTCCGGTAGGCCGTCGATGTTTCTCTATCTCTCTTTTTTCTCGTTCTAGGGTTCGCGATCTAGCTTCCAATGCCATGTTTCAATTTCATTCGCTTGTTTTCCTTCTTCGCTATGTTTTGCATTTCTGGGTTTAGTGTGTAATTGGGGCTTCGAATTTGATTTGTTGTTGTGGGTCATTTTCTACTCCAGGTTCAGTTCGGGTTCCATTCAGTCTTCTACTATGGCGGTATGTTCTGGGTGCTTCTCTTCTGTTCAAATGTCGTTGGCTTTGTTTTCTTAGATTGATAGGGTTTATGATTTTGGTTTTGTGATTAGGTTGATAGAATCTTGAAAGATGAAGCTTCTGAGGAAAAGGGAGATCGTGCTAGAATGGTAAGTTTATGCTGAAACAGTAGACCCATTTATGTTAAGTATTCAACTTTCATTTTTAAAGTTAAGTGTCTTTTGCAAAGTAGAATGTGTTCTCAGATTCATCTGTGGTTTTTTGCTGATGGGTATATTGGTTCATGGAGTATCCTTTCGCCTGTGTGCTGATGGTCCCTTTTGCCTGCCCACTTGGATAGCTTAGCTATGTTACTATACACTGCATTATTGCTTGGATACTGGTTAATGAATGTTTGTGTGCCTAATTTTGTTGGGTTTGAGCTAGATGTGCTTTACTTTTGGTTTTGGGTCTTCAGTCTTGGCTGATGATATTTGATATTTCCAGGCAACTTTTGTTGGTGCCATTGCAATCACTGATCTAATCAAGACAACTTTGGGACCAAAGGGAATGGTATGTCCTCATGAACCTCTAAACCCATGTTTTTAAGATCCCAGCATACTGGGGGTAAATCCTAATACATTTTGCACTTCACTCAATTAGATTGACATATTCTGTGATATATTGGTATGTGTCTTTCACAGGACAAAATCCTGCAGTCTACTGGTCGTGGGCATAATGTTACAGTGACAAATGATGGAGCTACAATCTTGAAGTCCCTTCATATTGATAATCCTGCTGCCAAAGTCCTTATTGGTATCCTTGAAACGTGTGTTTTTATATGAACATGTTAATCCTGCACTCCCAAATGATGTTGTGTTTAATGAAAATATCGCACTTTATGATTTATTTATTTATTTATTTTTAAATCTCAAATCCCAATAGAAGTATGTTATCATATAAAAAAAAAAAACCTCTTTCTGACTATCATTATTTGGAGGATTTCTGTGCGTGTTTCTTGTGTCGTAATTCATCCTTAATTTGAGGTTAGAAATTTCAAAGACACAAGATGATGAAGTTGGTGATGGGACAACATCTGTTGTTGTTTTGGCTGGAGAGCTGTTAAGAGAGGCTGAGAAGCTGGTAGCGATGAAGATTCATCCTATGACCATAATCTCAGGTGAGTGGTTAAAGATATTGTACTTTTCTGTGTTTAACATTGTTTGCATGTGCATTCAACTGCTGTTTGGCTTCCACTTTTTCTTACGTTGGCTGGAAGAGATTAGTCAACGTGTATGATACCAAACTTATGGCCTCTGAAGTATAAAGCAGACTAATTGGTAAAGATATGAATGATGCAAACTCCTTTGATACCAAGTATGTAATTTTTGTGTTAGATACTTGGGGTGTTATAATATATAATGTCATGGTAAAGGTGTGTCCTGGAAACTATGCTCAATAGCACAAAGATATGATTGAGGTAAGCATAACCCATCGTCAAGACTTTCAAAGAACCATCCTAAGGGGTCTCTTGCATAGAGGAATACCATAGAGGTTCAATGCTAGTTTTTGGTGAGTTACTTGTAGACATCCCTTAGTTAATTTGCTCCATGGAGTTGCAACTTAGAAGTTTGAGGGAACAATTTTATGATTGAAGTCGGATGCTTATGGCAGAGAAAAAGGAAAGAATAAGGGAGAAAATGATGTTCCCAAGGAAGGAGACCTTGCTTCTGAGAAGATTAAATGAAAAATGTATTGTGAACTTTAGTTTAAGAAAATTGAGGTGAAAGAGAGCTGATGGCACTCTCAAATTTTCAGCTGTGTTTTACAAGTTGTGATTTGGTGCTTAGTTTAAAAGTACTCGAGGTGCACAAAGCACAAAGGGTCTAGGAACTATGGGTTCTGGCTTTTTAGATGTGACAGGCACTTATACTGGTGATTAAAATCATTCCCAGCCAATCCCAGGCCATATTGTTTGTTTTTCATGAAAATAATAAGTTAGATATGGCATCAAAGAAGTGGCAAGATTCTATTATAACTATGAAAAGTAGCACCTGCTTTGCATTCTTTTTGGGCTAGGAGGGATGAAGAGAGGGATAAAAGCCTGGCATTACAAAGGGAGAAAAGCATGGCTTTGGGGTGCCAGGCTTGATGCTTCAAGGAAGTTCCAATCCAATCTCTAGCGAAAAGTAAAGATTTTCTATTTCTGGGAGAGAGAAAGAGATTGATACAGAGAAAGGAAGAGAGACATTACAGAAACAGAGAACAATGAAAAATAAAAGTGTTGATGTCATTGTAAGACAAGCTTTTGACCTTTGTTCGAAGTACCAAAAAGCGCGGGCTTTTTCGAGGGTTTCAACCTGATGTATATTTGATAGCCATATACATCAAGGTCATCAAGGAAGACAGTCTCATTATACATCACAACCTTTTTTGAGCTAGTTGTGCTTGATATAGGCTGTTGCCAATGGAAAATTTAATTTACGCTTAATTGGTTTCTCGCAAATGACCACAAAAATCAATGCTGTCCTGTTTCTACCTGATTCCCCAATTTCAGGGACTTCTGATATAGCTAGGTTTCACAGACACCTGTTTCAGACTGTGTGGCAAAAATATCATCATTCATAATTTAGTACTTAGTATCTAGGAAGCTCAAGTAGTGATTGTTTTATATCCTTTTTCGTGTTTAGGGGTGCACCGGGGGGGGGGGGGGGGAGTTATATTTGTAACTTGCAGTTAAGTTCTCAGCATTAGTTGCCCTATGACTGTTTTGGCTCATGAAATGTATTTAGACAATTGAGATGGTCCTGTTGCTGAATAATTGCTTTCAAAATTTTCACATTGTGCTCATGATCTGACCTTTTCATTGTACTTGTCTTTGGTTTCACCGCTTGATGTACCAATGTTAGGAATGGAAGATTCTATTGATTCTCTTGAGTTCCTGATTCCTATTGTTCCAAAATTCTTTTTGCTGCCTCTCTTGATTTACTGGTTCCTGTTCAGTTTGTGAGATTAAGATACTTCATATGACTTATTTTTTGCGAACTCAGGTGTCTGATTCTGTGATACACGTGTTCTTGTTTTATAATATTTCTTTTTTTGTATCTCATCCAGGTTATAGAATGGCAGCTGAATGTGCTCATAATGCATTGTTGAAAAAGGTTGTCGACAATGGGCAAGATGCTGGTACTGCTTATTAACTATCTGTTTTTCAAGTGCTTCTTTTGGGTGTCTGCATGATTACTCTTTGATGCATGACAAGTACAATTTGTGTTGATGCAGAGAAATTTAGATCAGATTTGATGAACATTGCAATGACAACACTAAGTTCAAAGATCTTATCCCAAGACAAGGAACACTTTGCCAATATGGCAGTAGATGCAGTAATGAGACTGAAGGTGAAAAGTCCAAATCCTTTTAGCTTTAGATGCAGATTTTCAGATTGCTCTTAACGTGCATGTTTTTTGGACATTTTTGGTATTAACTGGGCTATTTTTTAATTTTTTTTTTAAAAACATTTTTTTTAATGTAAGAATCAGAATATGTAAGTTTGGTGGTGTTTGTTGAGTTTGTTTCATTAAAACCACTTTGGTTAAGAGAGAATGTGAATATGGGAGCAACTAATGTTAGGCAAAGTGGATTGAAATTTCGGATGGTTGATGATTGAATGTATAACGCCTTTTTCAGAGTATCTAGTCATTTGCCCTTGTTTCTCTGACTCTGGTTTCCTTGTGCATTAATTAGATTGCCATTAGGACTCATGGATGGAGTCTGTGGTTTTCGACATGCTGTTAAGTAGTGATGTCATTCGGATTGATTTCCTGGACCATAAGTGTCTTCATTGTGGTTTTGACATAGTGTTTAGGGTGATTTGGAACTCGGGAGCTGCTAGTATTCACTGTCTTGGTCCCAAAAATTGTAGTTCATCCTGAAATCATGGACCAGCTTTTGTGAGATATATAAATCAGGCTCTTTAATCTCATTTGGACTACAATTTTATGAGTTATGACAGAGGGAGTATAGAAAGGGATGCTCAATTCATTGTAACATATAGGGTAACACCTTGTCAACGAAATTGCAATCCACGAGGTGTCCATAAACCTAAGAACCGCTGCTATGTGCTCAGGGTCCCCCCCCCCCCCTTCTCTCTCATGGTCTGCATTTTGTTCATTTGGGCGCACATCACTTGCTCTATAGAATCACCACTGCTCTAAGCAGCCATGAATTAAGGATTATTCTTAAGTTCTTTGTTGCTTCATGTTGCTTATAAGATTGTCCTTTGGAAATTTGCAGGGCAGCACAAATTTGGAGGCCATTCAAATTATCAAAAAGCCTGGAGGTTCACTTAGGGATTCATTTTTAGATGAAGGGTGAGTTTACATTTGTCAAAGCATTGCCTGATACAAGGGTGCTTGCCCTCTTGTAATTTTGTTAACTAGCTGGTTCTAACCCGTGTAATGCACGGAAACATTGTTATCAAATGAAGCTATTAATTCGTGAAACATATAGCAAATGTATTAGGAAATCTTGATAAATTATTTATTTTTAGTATTCAGACATACTTGAAATTCTTCTATTATTTTCATGAATTTCATCTTCACAATACATTAAACATGCAATTTACATATTAAATTTTGGTACTTATATATGACTTTGTTTTCTGTTTTCAAAATAACATTTATGACTATAATAAATTGTATAGGTTAGGGATTACATTAGGAGCAACTAAACCTATCTAAATTGGTCATTTAGCTTTGGATACTTGTGTTATATTTATAGATTTGTTTAGATGCGCATCTGGGATACGGTGTGAATCTATATAGACTTCTTTATGATTATGTTAACATCTGTTTTTAGAGAAGCCTGATATTTCTTTCCTTCTATATATGTAAGTTAATGCTGTTATATTATGTACAGCTTGTCAAAAGGAGTAATTGGTGGTTCATTTGATTGATTATTCCTATATATTCTTTCTGTGAATAATTGAAATGCTTGATCTTTAAGATTTTGTTGGCTGTGGCAGATTTATCTTGGACAAAAAGATTGGTGTTGGGCAACCAAAGCGTATCGAGAACGCAAAAATTTTGATTGCTAACACTGCTATGGACACGGATAAAGTAAAGATTTACGGGGCACGTGTCCGTGTTGATTCAATGGCAAAGGTTGCAGAGATTGAGGCTGCGGAAAAGGAGAAGATGAGAGAGAAAGTGAAGAAGATTATAGCCCATGGCATTAACTGTTTTGTGAACCGGCAATTAATCTACAATTTCCCAGAGGAGCTATTTGCAGATGCTGGGATCCTTGCCATTGAGCATGCTGATTTTGATGGTATTGAACGCCTTGCACTTGTGACTGGTGGTGAGATCGCATCAACATTTGACAATCCTGAATCAGTGAAGCTTGGTCATTGTAAGCTGATTGAGGAAATTATGATTGGTGAAGACAAGTTGATTCATTTCTCTGGTGTTGATATGGGGCAAGCATGCACAATAGTGTTGAGAGGTGCCAGGTAAAATTTCAAATTATAAGTCACATGCCCTTTTCTCTTTTGCATTTTTGTATTTTACTTGCATCCATTTATACAGTGCACCTACATTGTCCCATTACGTGAATCTAGGGCTCTTGTTTTGGGTACATGTTCGAAATTAGATCACCTGCTCACTGTGTTTAAAATAGCGCGCGTGGCGCGCGCTATAGCGCACGAGGCGCTGTAGCGCAACCCACAGCGCTACGAACTGTCGAGGCGTAGCGCAGTTCACGAGGCGCGCGCTATGTGTGCAAAGGCGCGTGGCGCGTGGCGCACGAGGCGCGCTCTACATGAATTTTGTACTGTTCAATTTTTTTTTTACTTTTTTTTACTGTGCTATTTTTGAAAAAACAAGGGAAAAGCTTTTATTTTTGGGTAAAAACCCTAGCCTGCCTGAAATTCCCTCATTTCACAAATCTCACGCGTGGTGCTGCTTCTCTGCCTCTGTGCGTGCTGCTCCAACTCAGATATGTCTTCTTCTTCTTCTCTTCTTCTTCTTCTTCCTCTGCCTGCTTCTTCTCTTCTTCTTCTTCTTCTTCTTCTTCTTCTTCTTCTTCTTCCTCTGCGTTCTTCTTCTGCTGCTGCTGCTGCTTCTTCTTCTTCTTCTTCCTCTGCCTGCTGCTGCTTCTTCTTCTTCTTCTTCTTCTTCTTCTTCTTCTTCTTCTTCTTCTTTTCTTCTTTTCTTCCTCTGCCTGCTTCTTTTCTTCTTCTGTGTGCTGCTGCTGCTGCCTGCTGGTTCTTCATCCTCTTTTTTTTTTTTTTTTAAATTTCTGGGCAGTGAGTCACACTGTCACAGACATTTGCTCCTTCTGCATTTCTTTTTCTTTTTATCTTTATTTGCTCTCTGTTTGCTTGCCTACTGTTTTAATTTGGTTGCTGTGGCTGCTGTTTATTTTGTAGCTTTTGGTCTGTTGGGCAGTGAGTGGAGTGGGGTGGGCTGAGTGTGAGACTGTGAGTTATGGAGGGGAAGGAGGTTCTGCTAGTGGTTCAAGCCAACCTAAATCTGATGATCCTGCTTGGAAGTACTCACGACGAGATCCAAATAATATAAGTGTATTCTATTGTGACTTTTGTGGACATAAGACCTCGGGGAAGGAGGTTCTGCTAGTGTAATGTGTTTTTTTATGTTTTCTTTAAATGACTATGCTTGTTTATCTCTTTTGAAGACTAATTTAGTATTATATCGTATGTCAAGCATATTTGCGTGATTTTTCGTCATATTAATTGTGTCTAATCTAATTTTTTATGTTATTTTTGAGTTCATTATGTGAAAATATAGCTTCTACATGATTTTGAAGCAAAATTGAGCTTTTGTGCGCCTCGCGTGCGTGAGGCGCGCGCCATCGCCGCGCGCCTCGGGGACCCTTGCGCTATTTTGCGCCTCGCGCTATTTTAATCCCAGCCTGCTCATCACAAAGGAGAATATACCAGTACCCGGAAGAGCTAATGGTGCCATGATCATTAGTGGCCCTCTAATAGTTGATCTAGTGGATACTGAAGTCTTGTCATAGTTGCGTTTTTCTGTTGTTTTCTTGTAGATCTGTGCAAAATGATATTTAAACTGTATAGTTTTTGGTACACATTTAAATTATGGTTGGCGAAGATAAGTGGATCCTGTTTTTGGAATTGAATCTCTGTTGATTTCTTTGAGAGAGGAAGAAGGGAGGTCAACAGCTTTTTGTTAGGGTCTGTCAGATATAAACCAAGACCAGTACTCCAAAATTTCATGCGGGCAAGGTATGTGGAGAGGTCGGATGTCTTACCCTTAAATTTTGCAATTTAGAGAGACATACTACATGGAAAAGAATCAGAGGTATGGAGGGGTCTGTCAGATAGGATCTGGGAAAATGGTATAATATCCCTGTGGAAATCATGTAGACATGATCAACAAAGCTACTGTGGATAATTTGTTGATGATTTTTGATGTTCCTTTGAATCTCATCCATGTGAATTCTTTAATTGTCAAGTTGCCGTCCTTTGTTTTTGTACTTTATGATCTTTATTTCTTGCCACTGTCGCCATTTACACAATTCATGAGTTGACATATCCCGTTTGTTTGTAGTGAGCACGTGCTTGACGAAGCTGAAAGGTCTTTGCATGATGCCCTGTGTGTGCTGTCCCAGACAGTTAATGACACTAGGGTTTTGCTGGGTGGTGGGTGGCCGGAAATGGTGATGTCTAAGGAGGTGGATGAATTGGCTAGGAAGACTCCTGGGAAGAAATCTCATGCAATTGAGGCCTTTTCACGGGCTCTCCAGGCAATCCCTACTATTATTGCTGACAATGCTGGACTTGACAGTGCTGAGCTCATCTCAAAGCTCCGCGCTGAGCATCACAAGGAAAACAGCACTGCCGGGATAGATGTCATCACTGGAATGGTAAGTACAGATATCTTGTTTCTGGCTGTAGACCTCAAACTAACCTGTCATCTCTTAGATCACGATTGAAAACTTCATATGCTCGACTTTGCAATTGCACCTGATCGACTCGATTTGAACACAAACTGAAGTAACCTAACTTAAACTGACCATTTCATATGCAAAAACAACGAAAGTCAAAGAGAAGAAAAGTTTGGACATACCGTGACATGTTAGAACATGATTGACGAGTGTAGGTTGGAGACATGTCAGCACTGGGAATTTCAGAATCATTCAAGGTGAAGCAGGCGGTGTTGATGTCTGCAACAGAGGCAGCCGAAGGGCTTCTCAGAGTTGACGAAATCATCAAGTGTGCACCCAGGAGGAGAGAGGAGAGGATGTGAAGCTCAGAATGCTCGGATGTAGCTTTATGTTGAGGACTTACTGTTGGCAGTTGCTATGTTACTAGTAGCAGTATTCTGTTTGTTTTACGAGGAAATATGGGTTTTTGTGACTAAAATGAACGTTTTTTTGGTGGGTTTTGCCAACGTAGTGCTGGTTTGTTTTATTTGTCTGAGCTCATCTTTAAGTTTTGATCATGTACAAGAGAAGATTGTACTGTGAATCACTGGGTGGTCTATTTTTATGTAATAGGGTTTTAGTTCAGGAGAAATATTAAATTGGGTTTGGCCGTTGAAAAGCATTTGGAAGTGGAGGATGGGTTTGAAACCTCGTAATTTTAGCTCCATGTTACGAATATTAAACTGCATGAAACAGTCCATTGAGTGAAAATTAGATTTTCTTTTCCTAGATTATCCTGAGTCTTTCAACTAAAGGAAAACAACAAACAATACACGCAACTTCTTACCGTGGTAAATCATACATGAAGATCAAAGAGTTACTTTTAGAATCTGTTGTGCTGTTTTGTGCGAATGTACTGATGGTGAAATGTGAAAATGATACGGTGTGATGAAATTGTGGAATGATATGTTAAAATTTGTGAAAATATAGTAGACTAGTATGCAATTCATTCTTTAACTATCCAAATATTGGAAAGTAACTTGTGAAATTTAAATTTAAATTTTCAGAAGATAGCTAAGACTGTTTTTTTATGCGATGTAGTGTGATACTATAACTCATTATATTACTCAATATTTTTCCACACTTCACCACTTTTTGCCGCATCACAATCATTATATCAATGTATCTCTTGATTTTTTTGTTTCCTTACTTTTCTACCCTATTTTTCTCCTTTGCTTTTCTCATTTTTTTCTCCTCGCTTACCACATCAACCACACTTTTTGCAAATCTCACCATATCATTCCACATTGCACCGTACTTTCCACAATTTTATTACACTGCACCATTTTCACATCCTACCAATCATTAAAAAAGGTCTTTAAATGATTACTACCTCCGTCCCAAAATATTTGTCCGTTAACTAAATTTTGAATGTTGATTACTCACAAAATATAATGAGTTACAATATAAAATTACCGTCATTGTAATCTTTAGCAAATTATCTTTCTAATGTCAGTGATTTCATATTTTAATTCATTACAATTTGTGAGTACTTAACAGTCAAAATTTAGTCAATGGACAAATATTTTGGAACTGACACAGTAGTTGGTGAAATCTGTCAATGTAATCACTTAGACACTTACCACTGCATATAAGCAGGTGTCGATGAGTGCCAAAATTGAAGCAGCATACTCCTCCACATCACCCAAAACTCCAAAACTAAACAAGTGGAATTCCTCCAAAAGGGTCCACGCAATATACAGCCTTATCTCATTTCAACCAATGAAATTCCATGCATATCCGTCTAATTTTTCCAATTTTAATTTCTATCATGAAAAAAAAAACAAGACAGAAAAAAGAAAAAGACAGAGAAAAAGAAAAGAAGTAATTAGTTGAACAGGCAGAATAGGGAAAAAGTGAGGATTCAGTTGATATTGAGAGATCTTAATTGTGAAAGAGGTGTTGAGTAGAAACCATGGCCATGGCGACATTACATGGTACTCCAATCCCAACCTCCATAGCCACTACTACTACAAGATCACAATCAGCTCCTTCTAAGACTTCTTCCAATGCCAAAAATCCTCCATCATCTCTTCATTTCCACACTTCTTTGCCTTCTCAGGAAGTCTCGGTTAGTGTCCAACGCAGGTACGTCTCAGTTCTTTGTCTTTGATTGAGCCTCTATTTTTTTTTAACTCATTGTACTACTCAATATTCTTCTGTACTTCATCACATTTTACCACAATTATTATCAATGTTACATGCATTATGCCTAATTATTTTTGTCCAGGGAGTGTAAAATTCACGTTAAAAAATAGTTGGGTAAAAGTTAAATTTTGGTAAATATTGGTAATTTTAGCTAATTTACGCTAATATATCAAAGAATTAATTTTTTTTGGTCTATTAACTTTGATAATTTTTGATAAGTTTTGATAAATTTAGATAAAATCTAGTAAATTTTAATAAATTGCATTTACCTATAAATTTGACAAGGCCTAAAAATGGAGGTTGAATGAGACCATATATTTATATAGAAAGTGACTCTAGGATGTGATTTTAGTCCCTTCAAATGTTATATGCATTATGCCCCTGTTCTTTTCTGCGGTTGGCAAACTGCGGTACCACAGGATACCGTAATTTGCCATAACTTACCATACTTTACCACAAATTATTACTTTTCTCTCTCCTCACTTCTCTCATCTACTTTTTACATTCTCTCTCCTCACCTATCCCACATATCAATAACCTAACACAATTCTACCATACCCACCACAATTCCACCACGCCTCATCGCACAATACCGCAAAATACCGCAGAAAAGAACAGGACTATGTCTAGTTTTATATGGATAAAGCTCCATGATCAGTGATCATATATGTCGAGAATTGTTTCATAGGAGTTTCTGTATGGAAAAAAAGGTGGGGTCAATTGGGATTTTCCAATCGAGGACACCAAATTTTGTAGCTACTTGATATTACAAATAGCTTGCGAAAAAAATGCGGTAATGATGGACTACCTCTGTCCCTGAATAAGTGTTAATTTGATTAAGTTTAAACTGTTGATTACCCACAAATTATAATGAGTTGTAACATAAAATTAATATCATTGTAATTTTTAGTACAATATTTTCCTAATAGTGGTAACCTCATATAATAACTCATTGTAATTTGTGAGTAATCAACGGTCAAAACTTAGTCAAATTGACTCTCATTTAGGGGCGGAGAGGTAGTACTATTTTAGGTATTGGGTTTGATTTTTCAATACCTCCTTCACGTGGTAATTCTATACCACTTAAGTACTGTTGTAATATTATAATGAAAATGATAGGAGTTTAAGGGCAAAATATCTCTTAGGTGTATTATCTTAATATAAAATCTATATATTTGTATATTAAATTAAAAAACAATGATATAATTGACTCTATAATTATAATATGTCATACAAATTGTATAAAATTATATTTTTATCTATAATTTTCAAAACTTGTAAAAAAAGTACTTAAAATATGTTTAATCGATTGAGTTTATTCAATTACAGTGTCATTTGTAATTATTAGCATAGTTAACATATTCCAAAGCTTCTTATAATTGATAATTTAATAGTATCTATAAAAAGTTGGTGGAAAAAAAATCATAATAAGTATTAATTTCAGTAAAAGCAAAACACTTGAAACAATGAGTTGTCCTAAAACACGTGTCACCACTATATTGTAACGAAATTTTATTCTATGGTCATAAAATGTTAGTCAGACTGTAACAAAGATGAGGCTAGGAGACCTTGTTTATCACTCAATGGAGCTTGTATGTAATGTGGGTAGTCCTGGTAGAAATCGACCCGACCCGATTTTATAAATTTGGAATACGAAGCATACCAAATCTGATCTGACCTAACGGAATTGACAGGTCTAAAAATAGGTGAAATAAAATTGGAAAAAAATTTGCGATGCAGGAATATCATGAGTGCGGCAATAACAGGTGCAATTGTGGGGTTAATTAATGTCGGTGAGAAGAATGCATGGGCAGCAGCAAGACGACCACCACCGCCACCACCGGAAGAGAAAAAGGATCCAAACATAAGCGGTGTTCAAGCCAAAGTTCTAGCAAGCAAAAAGAGGAAAGAAGCCATGAAACAAGCCATGGCAGAGGCTAGAGCTAAGGGAAAATCAATCCAAGACCAAGAGCAATGATTAATTTCTTGTTAATTAAATCCATCTCTAAGCATTTGTTTAGTTACGCTTGTAATTGTAAACATTTGAGCGAATGTCCATCTTAATAATAACAACGCACAAAACAATTGTTTGACTAGTTTGTTCATTCGTTTGGACGTGTTCGGAGTTTGATTTCCTTGTGTGAAAAATTGGTTTGTTGAGGTATGGAAATGAACAAAAATGAAAAAAGAAAATTGGATTCTAGTAATCCCCATTTTCACCAATTGTACAATCATAATTCCTATTTTTTTTTGTACGTGAGTGATCCAAGAAATCGAAATTGTATTTTTTTGTATTTTTTTAGTCCTCCGATGAGTCAAATGACAGTGACTCAGTGGATGGATGATATTCCGACATGCTGACATGATTTGGCGAAGTTTGTGTTGACTAATTTTTATGTTTCACATGCCACTTGATGTCTATGTCATCCTTTGTATCATGACCCATGTTTCTGTGATAATTGCATAATGCGTTTGCATCCCAAGTGTTCGACTTATTTTTGGGTTCCGGCCTTGGTAGGGGAAGTTCTATCACATTCTTCTTTAATAGACGGGTTAATGCATCTGTATAAAAGGTAGCCAAGGGTGTATATCTATCATACTTGGGTTGTATGGCATAGGTTTCAACGCTTTTAGGCGGGTGGTATTATGCTCTATTAGCCATCCTATTCGTTTTGGAGTTCCTCCATCCCTGAGTAGTGGCTTTCTCATTGTTGAAGGCCTTGAGCACTGCGCAAAGGTCTTTCACATACTCGAAGTCCTTGATCACGTGATAGTTCAAATGATGGACATGGTTAGCTTTTAGGCTCTGTTTGAATGTTGACAACTGAAATTCTAACTAGATGGGATCCACGATCTGAGCCAGTTTGGCCTGACATCTATCATAATAGTCCAAAGAGGATTCATCCTCCTTTTGCTTGATCGCGGTCAGGTCAGGTATTTAGGGTCTTTTCCTGTGAATACAATTGAAATATTGACAAAAAGCCTTTTGTAGAGAAGGTCAATCATTTATGCTTCTGTTGGTAATGTATAGTACCAATCTTTGGCCTCATCATTAAGAGTAGAAGCAAAAACTATGGTATATAAAGCGGAATCAAATTTCCCTTAAGGGGATGAACCTCATGAAGTCCTTCATGTGATACACTGAATTCTCAAAGGTTTGAACTTCTTGTCTGGAACCTCAATACCTCATACCTATCAAGCAACAACTTTAGTAGGGAGCCTAACATCCACATATTCATATGTAAACATCGGCAAGTTTCTAAGAGCTTGCTGCAAATGATTCAATTTGTCATTGACCTGAGACATTATCAATGCCTCTATGTCTTCCTTCTCCCTAGGAGGACCTCTAGGTGGCTCAGAATGGCTCATGACCCTATTGATTTTGGCTCTTTGGCTTTTTGATAATAGAAATGGCTGAGCTTGCTTAGCTTCATCATCTTTTGACCAATTGTCTTCACTCTAGCCTTTGCCCTTATCAGGCTTCTAGAGCTTCTAGGGCTCATCATTAGATTCAATCTTTTGAACGACGGGCTCTCCATATTGCTAGTCTTTCTCTTTTTGTTGTTGAGTGAACCACTTTTGTTTGGGAGGCCCCCTCAAGCGCTTCGGGGCTTTCTTCTTCATCCTCGGTTGTAACCCAACTTTTTGTTTGAGTTTCTCAATAGCTTGCAACATGTCATCCATTATCAACTATTTTTGCTCCAGTCTACGATCTTATTTAGCCTCCTATTGTTTAGGGGCCGACTTTTCCAAATGATTTTGCATTTGCGCTAAAAGGTCGTTCATATGTTAGATTATCTCAGTCCATTCAAGGTTGGAGATGGATTCTTCGACTCTCGACCTAGCTTTTGTTAAACTTTGAGGGACTCGAGGATTGACTGGTAAAAACTCAATGTATTAAAAAGAATTGATATTAAAAACTCAATGTAAAGAGAAAAAAAATATAAAGAAAATAAAAAGAATGCTATAAAAACTAAAAAAATTAAAAATAAAAAATTCAATATTTATAAATTTCATGAAAAATGTTCATAAAAATATATGCTCATAAAACTTATAGAGTTATAATATGTTTTTTTAAAGGCAACAGAACATATTAATAACGATAAAAAATTTAAATGAACTGAATTAAAAATTCATAATAAGCTTAGATTAAAATAACAAAATGAGCTTCATTAAGTGTGTTTGGTTGAAAGGAAAATGATTTCGAAGGAAATTGTTTTCTAGGAGAAATGGAGTGTTGCCATAAAAATGCCATTCATTTTTCCTAAATAGTCAAAACTGCCAAAGTGTCAATAATGTCATAACAATTTCTGAAAGTGTCAAAATCATTACTCATCCCATCCTTAACCTGTTGCTGCCGGTGATCCTCCCAGAATTTTTTTTGAAACTTTTTGGAATTAAAAAATGAAAATGGAAGTTGAAGTGCCCAGTTCGTTGCTTTGCTTCATTTCCCTTCATACAACTCTCCACTCCTTCCTTCTTCCTCAAACCACAACCCAGAAAAAAACTTTCAGAACCCTAACCCTAAAACATGGAAGTTGAAGTGCGCAGTTCATTACCTAAAGTCTACGAGGTGCACATCAGGGGAGTTAGACCACAGTCACACGCCTTGATTTCCTTTGAAAAACAGTAACACAACTTCTTGGAGGTGTTTGGAAGTTTTGATTGTAACTTCTATATCCAGACCCAGAATAGGCCATGGTCACTGTTTTCAAGATGGTGAAGAAGAAGAACAAAGAAATTGCAAAAAATGAAACCCTGAAGAGAAGAAGATCGAAGAAGAAGAAGCTCGAAGAAAAAGAAAAAAGTGGGTGAAGAGCGACGGAAATGGCGAACAAGAAAAAGAAGAGTGAAGAAGAGTGATGAAGGAGAAAGAAGGAAGACGATGAAGATGGCGACTGGTGATTACAGAGGAAAGTGAGTGACCATTTTTTGCGGGCAGAAATGGGGGAATTGGGAGGGAGGAAGTTTATGAGATTAAGGAAAGTAGGATGACATTATTAGGGTATAAGTAATGGGGTTGAGTTTTTCCTTTTTTTGTTTGACATATTTACCGACAGCAGCAGGTTAAGGATGGGATGAGCAGCAATTTTGATACGTTCAGAAATTGTAATGACATTTTTGACAATTTGGAAATATTAATGACAGTTTTGATTATTTGGGAAAAATGAGTGACATTTTTATCGCAACACTCAGGAGAAATGGTTTTCCAAGGAAAATTATTTTCCATGTCAAAGTTTCCCTTGTTTGGTAGGAGATAACTCAATTTTCAGAAAATGACCATATATGTTGACATAAGTGAACAATATATACAAATGAAAATATTTTAAGCTCAAAATTCATATTTGATCTTTTCTTAATCAATTATATCGTATTAATCAAACTGTTGGAGTTGAATTTCACTCTTAAAAAACTCATTCTAACAATTAAGGATGGAAAATATTTTTCCTAAGTTAAACAAAGAAAATCGATTTACTTTCTTTAGAGAAAAATAATTCTTTGAAAATGATTTTGCGAACCATTTTTATACCAAATATTAGAAAAATAGGAAAATATTTTCTAAAAAAAATGTTTTCTCCCGGCCAAACACACTCCAGGGAGCATATTCGTTTTTTCACAACTTTCCCCATCTCAGTAGTCATTTTCTGATGCTGCTCAGTGCTCATTCCATTGTTGAATCTTAGCGGGTAGCGGCTGACAATCTTCACCAGGAAAACATGGCGATTCCCAACTTGGGTGTTTCATTTTCAAACACTCCCGATGCTCAGCTTTTCCAGTTCTCCACTGGCATTCACACATTGCTCAAACTCATCGCTTTAAGGTCCTTTTTCTCTTTCAATTCAATTTCCTACTTTTCTTCTACTCAATTCCCAACTTATTATTGCCCATCACTATTTTACCTTTCACAAGTTTCAAAATTTATGTAAAGAGTGAGTAATGCCATTGGACTTTAACTTACTTGAACAAATGAGCCATATCCTACATTTTGATGCTACTTTCTGCTTGCTTAACATGCGAATTCAATATATGCCCTAAACCAAATATTGAAATAGGTGGTTGTTGGCACCACTCTCCCCCTCCCTTTATTCTTGGTGGAAGCAACAATTTTTCCATAGATGCAAATTGTGGGGTTAAATGGGTCATGCTTGTGACAGTCAGTTTAACAGTAACCTTTCATATAGTCACATAAGTGCTGAATGGGCAGGCCTGCTTTACCTGCTTAAAAGAGAAAGTAAAATACAGATGCCTTATTCTCCTTTGGGTTTGAGTCCTATTTGAAAGTGATACTTCCCAAATGAATTATTGAACTTGTTCATATTAGTCCTTTTCAATGTTATTACAACCAATAGTTTTGAGATATAGAGTGCTGAGTATGCAAGAAAATTAGGGTAATTATACTATGATTAGACTAAGCCAAACTGTCTTCACTCTGCATTGTTTCAGTGGTTTACGTGACAGGGCTTCTGAGCAAGTGATAAGATGCACTATTTGCTTATATTATTCACACCAATCCCATTCCTAAGTTTGATTTGAAGATTTCTGTTTTGGTCATGTATTGATAGGCATGGTTTCTAGATCAATTTGGGGTTCTACATGATGGGAAAAAGCCGTACCCCGGTGCTATTTCAACATGTATGTTCATGTCATGGTTGGTTTCTTTCTGTTGCTGTATCGATCCATGTTGCCATTCTTGTGGTCGTGGTGTACTTATTCTCGAAATTACCTCCTTTGCAACTGTGGAAATGCTTGCACAATCCGGGGCCAAAATGGTGGTTATAAGCAACTGCTCAAAACGAGCATCCGTGACTTCTGAGAAACTGAAAAGTTTGGGATTTGATCCTTCTCTTCTTCTAGGCGTCATAACCGGTGGAGAATTGACGCATGAATACCTAGAAAGGTTGATGACATCTAAGGCTATCTGTTATAACTTATGACAATCAATTCTTAACCAGAAATGTACAAAACTGTTGACATTTTCAAGTCAAATCATGATCACATCTGTTAGAGATTTGTTTCCAACATGCTTGGGGGGGGGGGAGAGAAAGAGAGAAAGTAGGCCCAAACATGCTAATTTGCATAATCAGTTGCAGCAATGATGCCTTTGGCAAATTATTTCTCAAATGCTTGACAGCTCTTATAACACATTTGTTAGCACTTAGAAGCCATATTCATGAACTCAGGGCTAGGCATCTGACTTGCTTTGACTTTCTGATGTCACCTGTAGTGTTACTTTTATTCTTATGGCCATTATGATTGTCCTCTGTAAGTGTGAATCCTTATTTGAAAAATGTCCTTTATATTTCATTTGTTTGATAGGCGAGATGATCCTTGGTTTGCTTCACTCGGAAGGTCTTGCATCCATATGACTTGGAATGACCCGGGTGCCGTATCTCTTGATGTATGTTCCCGTTATCTTCTGCTGTTGGATTCTGACTCAACCCCCCACCCCCACAAAAAAAAAAAAAAAAAAAAAATGTCTGCAATCTTTTGCATTCAATAATTGAGTTTAACCATGAGTACAATGGAAGACCTCGAATGTTCTTTCATCAGTACTCTGTTATGCATGTATGATGGCAACAGCTGTAGACAATATCAAATGTGGTCAATATTAATAATTTTAATTAGGACATGTTCCTTTAAGGAAATAAGTTCAGGATAACTTTCTGCAAACAGGCCTCACAAATAAGTTCATAATAAGTTCAGTCAAAATAAGCCAAATAGAACAGGCCTTTCAGTGATGAGAACTATGATTATGTGAAGGGGCTTGGCCTGAAAGTTGTGGATAATACTGAAGATGCTGAATTTATTTTAGCCCATGGCTCCGAAGCACTAGGCATGCCATCTGGTTCTGCAGTTCCGAAGAAAGTGGAGGATTCGAGAAGATATTGGAGCAGTGTGCTGCTAGAAAAATTCCAATGGTGGTGGCTAATCCAGATTATGCAACTGTGGAGGCAACAGATTTTGTCATGCCTGGTATGTTTGCTCTTATAATGCTCAAAAGTATTGTTGACTAGCAGACATACACGCTAACTGCCGCAATCTATTTGGGACCAAGTAGCAATGCACAGTACAGTTCTTACATTTTCTTGTGTGGCCTTGTTTAAAGTAGAACTAAAGCTTCAGCAAGTTTCTTCCTCTAAATTATGTTTCTCGCAGGAGCACTAGGAGCAAAATATGAACAACTTGGTGGGGAGGTAAAGTGGATGGGAAAGCCTGGAAAGGTAACCTCTATACCTCTTTTTATGCCTTTTCTTTTCTTTCTTTAGTTGTCTTGATAGTATTCTAGTGACGCAAAAGGATGGATTCAGTTTATTGATGAAACCAAGAACCCAAATCTTTTGTAGTTCATTCTTCCAAATCTACTTGACGCTGGAGGTATTACAATAATATATCCTATTGTCAACTGTCATAAACTTGGGCCAAATGAGTTCCGTGTTTACCCTCTTATCGACTTTCCATTTGCAATTTTTCAGAAGAAAATGGAATGTGCTCAAGTAATAACATTTCCAATAGCTGTTAGAGCATTTGAAACTAGTATTGTGAATCCAGGTTTGACTCAACATAAGCTCGTCAGCTCTTAGATTGTGGTCCGGACTTGAGGCTTTTTGTGTTATGTTTGAGTGTTTTTATGGACTGAACTTTTCTAATAGACTTTCTACCTTTAGGGCCAACCTGAACCGTGATACTTCATGGTCCTAGGTCTTTAATCCAATTTCTATAAGCCTGTCTTTTTCTGCGTGATCAGTTTTCTTGTCTTATCATCATAAATTGTATGTCTAGAATCTAGATATTGGATTCCTCCTTAGTTTGGAATATCTTTTCTATAGTCTTGTATACCTTGGTTGGTAAATAGTTGTTGGTTATTTGAATTGGCTATTTATTTATTTGTTTTTCATATTAGCTCTTTGGAAAAAAGTGTTTAGTAAAATTATATGTTTCTGAAAGGTTATTTGGTAAAGTTCCATTTTATACCCTTTGTCACTAGTCACTACTTGAACGTAGGTATTTGGTAAAATTCCATTTTATACCCTTTGTTTGTGAAAAGGGTATTTGGTAAAATTGCATTTTGGAAAAAATCTGTATAAAAAGAATTGTCATTTCTGGAAAAACTGTTTTCAATATGTTACTCTTCTTAGCCGATTGAATATTGGTTGTTCATACTTAAACAGTCATTTAAATAGGTTGTTTACGAAACACCAATTTGGTTCTAATTAAGTCAAAACAGCCACGATCTCCAAAAGCTCGTTTTTCCTAAAGGCTATTGAAGGTGTCATTTACCGCACACTATGGACAGCAGAGTGTCAAGTTTCATAAAATAGAACAAGGCTGCACTACGAAAGAGTTAGAGTGACAGACTCAATAAGTGCTAAATTAGCAACGACAATAAGTCAACAACAAACTCCCAGCATAATCACGTTTCGATAAAACTAAGTGTTAAACTAAATCTTGATTTGAACGTCCAAAGTAGGAGCATATATACCTTTCCTCATATTTACCTCTGTTGACTTGCTTGCTTGTGAATTGGATTTGAATGTGAGAGTCGAGATTACGAAACAAATGAATTGTGCAGATCATGTATGAAGCAGCAATGGCGATGGCGGGTGTTGAGCCATCAGAATGTGTTGCTGTGGGGGACTCCCTTCACCATGACATAAAAGGTGCAAATGCAGCAGGAGTGCACTCAATACTCACCCCAGGAGGCATCCATGCTACTCAGCTGGGCCTCCATCATTTCGGACAACTCCCAGAAGCATCAAAACTGCGGGACCTTGCATCCAAATGCGACGCTTATCCCACATTTGTGGTACCTGCATTTACATTATGACTCGTGAGACTTTGCCAGACGTCCAACAAAGGCTTAATCCCCTGAAGAAGAAGAAGAAGAAGAAGAAGAAGAAGAAGAGCTTCAGTGTGTTCCTTTACCTTTCTTCTGATTGTGAACAAATACCCCTGATTCAACAGGGCATATTATTACATATATATGCTGAATCTTAATTGATTTCTGTAACCTTAGGGTCTCATGGCGATCAATGCAAGGTTTTGCTGATTTCCATAATGATTTTCTTCAGAATAAGAGATGTTGTCAATGCAAGATAGAGACCTGATCAATACACCTACTCATCTGATTAGAGATCATTTTAGGCTGATAGTTTTGTGGAATATATTCAAATAGCATATGGAACAACCTAATAGAATGTTGACATCCCCAAAAAAGGATGCAAATGTATAAAAGCACAAAATAAAAAAACTATCAAGTACCTAGGATTAAGGTCGTGTTTAGCAACAAGATTGTGGTGGTGTTCAACAATGATTAAATATTATTGTTAAGTTAGTGTTTTAAGTAGTGTTAACTTGTTAACCAGTGTTTCATGTAAGCTGTCCATCAATAGCTAATCTGGAACTGTTACCTCTACTGGCACCGTTCTTTTGTGCGTTAACGCACCCAAACGCAACGCAAAATCAATAAAACCTAACGCATGGCAAACGCAAGATAACGCAACTTATCACAATCTACTATTCACCTCTACTCACCTTTTTATTATTTCCTACCCCAACCCAACGCAATCTAACGCAATCCAAACGCAATTTATCGAAACGCAAACGTAACGCACAAAAGAACGATGCCTAAAACGATATCCAATCTCTAAACTATTGATTTTGTTGAACATAGTCTAAATCACTTTTTTTCACGATAAAAACATAACAAATTTTCTAAAAATTTATTTAAACTTATTCAAATACGGGAAATTTATCTGGATCTATATTGACTCTACCTAGTCGTGCTTGAGAAAAAAACTACTACCTCCGTCCCTAAATAATAGTCAATTTGACTAAACTTTGATCGTTGATTACTTACAAATTATAATGAGTTACAATATAAAATTAATATTTATTGTAATTTTTAGTACAATATCTTTCTAATGATGATAATTTCATATTGTAACTCATTACAATTTGTGAGTAATCAACAGTCAAAGTTTAGTCAAATGGACAATTATTTAGGGACGGAGGTAGTACTCCCTTTCGAAAAAAGGTTGTCATAGGTCGGCTCGGGTAAGTGTAAGAGCACATGTAGGCCTCGGGATATGAGATGGGTTTCCGTGCAAGATCCTCCAAATTTTTCTACACACCTGTAGAGTTGGATGGTAAGTGGATGAGGATAAAAATTTACCGTCTTTTATTGAAGATTACTGAAAATTATCGAAACTTATCATACCTACCAAAAATAACATTTAACATACAAACTGAAAGTAAACAAAATTTATCAAAACTTACCAATAATAATATTTACATTTTTTACCATACCTACTGTCTACCACTGAATTTACCAAAACTTGTCAAAAATAAGGTTGGAAAAAGTGGATAGATGCTGTGAATTTACCAAAACACTCTAGCGTTCTAGATCTCCATTTCATTTACGAGGGTAGGATGGTGTATAGCCCAAAGATACGGCAAATTGGCCTAACTAAACCCAAGACACATAATGGGTGTAGTTTCAAGGCTCCAGCCCATCTCAAACACAGCGATGTGATGCTCCCTTCATCTTCACTCCCTGCTCATCAGCTTCGTCACTGAGATTCTTCACCCAGAAAAGTTGGCTTTAACATGGCGATGCCCAATTTTGCTGTGCCAACCAACGATGCTCAGCTTTTCCAGTTCTCCACTGGCATTGAACACATTGCTCAAACTCGTCGCTTTAAGGTTCGTTTTCTCATTCTATTCACCCAATTATTGCCCATCTCCAATTAGGTTTTGGATTCCATTTATTACCCTTCAATACTCTTTAAAAGTTCTCGGATTTACTTGGGGTATTATCTGGGTTCTTTTCTTTTAGTTTCCTTGAAAAATTTAGTCTTTTTCATCATTCTCGATTTATGATCATCTGGGCAAACTTGTATTACTGCTCATAATTATCAGATTAAGACTACTCCTACCATTTCCTGTTGCTAGGGCTCTATGGGATGGTAAATAGACTTCAAAAGTTCTACAAATTGTGATGTTGTTGGATATAAACTAACCACAGGAAATGAACTGTATCTTGCATTTTGATGCAATTTTCTAGTTTCTTATGGTAAATATCAAATGCACATGCCTTGTTCTCTGATGGGCTCAGCCTTATTTTATAAAGTGATATTTTCCATATGAATTATTGAACTTGCTCATATTAGTCCTTTTCAATGTTATAACAAGGGAAATGGTTTTGAGACATAAGAGTGCTGAATATGCAAGAAATTGGGGTAGTTATACTATGATCAAACCAAGCAATACTGTCTTCTAGACAGTGCAAGTAATGAGGCTCCCATTTAAGGGTTTCAATGACTTATGTGGGACTTTTGAGGGAGGGATAATATGCATTAGGAAAGCTGCTTCACAAATCCTATTCCTGAGTTTGATTTAAAGATTTTTTTTTTGGTCATGTATTGATAGGCATGGTTTCTAGATCAGTTTGGAGTTCTACATGATGGGAAAAAGCCATACCCAGGTGCTATTTCAACATGTATGTCATGGTTGGTTTCATTCTGTATTTGGTAAGCAAGTTTTGCATTGATCCATGGAGCCATTTTTGTTGTCATGGTGTTCTCCTTATTGTCGAAATTACGTATTTTGCAACAGTGGAAATGCTCGCGAAATCAGGGGCCAAAATGGTGGTTATAAGCAACTCCTCAAGACGAGCGTCTGTGACATATGAGAAAATGAGAAGTATGGGATTTGATCCTTCTCTTCTTCTAGGCGCCATAACCAGTGGAGAATTGACGCATCAATACCTAGAAAGGTTGGTGACACCTTAGGCTAAGACCATTTCATAGTCAAAACATGCAAAATTATTGTTGTGCTATCAGCAGTTTAGGCTAAATCATGATTCTCTCAAAATCTTGTTTCCAACATATGTGACTACTGTTCTTGCTGATAATATCAGTCGCTTCATGCAAAAAGAAAAGTAGGGCCAAACATGCGAATTTGCATTGCCATTTTTTTTTTGTTGCGTTATCTTCCACTATTAAAACTTCATGTACGCATGTAAACAACCTTTTCTGTTTCTCTTTAAATGATGCTCTGGAGTCCTGTATGATCTCCTGTATATGTAAAGAAAGCTGCTTGATCTCCTTGTTATACTTTCTTTCTTTCTTTACTATCTGTCTATACCTGGGCTGTTCATGCACACATCTCTCTTGTTAACTGTATATTGCATGAATATTGTAGTCAGAACTTAGAAGGTATTGCTTTGTAATGTGTTTTCTTGTTGAATTTCTACACGCAGATTGTCCTTGGGCAATTATGCGGCATGCCTTTAGAACATTATTTCTCAAATGCTTCACATACCTCATAACAGTATAACACATTTGTTAGAAGGCATAATCATGAGCTGTTCTTAAACTCAGACATCTGCCTTACTTTTATTTTCTGATGGTAACTCTTGTGTTAGTGTTATCCTCATGACCATTATGATTGTCTTCTGTGAGTGTTGAACCTTATTTGAAAACTTCCTTTATCTCACTTTTTTTGATAGGCGAGATGATCCTTGGTTTGCTGCACTTGGAAGGTCCTGCATCCATATGACATGGAATGACCGGGGTGCCATATCTCTCGAGGTATGATCGCAGCAGCTCTAGACAATATAAATTGTGTTGATAATGTAAATTAGTTGATCAGAGCAATGGTTTGTGCAGGGCCTTGGCCTGAAAGTTGTGGATAATGTTGAAGATGCTGAATTTATTTTAGCCCATGGCACCGAAGCACTGGGCACACCATCTGGATCTGCAGTTTCTAAGAGCCTGGAGGATCTCGAGAAGATATTGGAACAGTGTGCTGCAAGAAAAATTCCTATGGTGGTGGCTAATCCAGATTATGTCACTGTCGCGGCAAGAGATTTACGGGTCATGCCTGGTATGTTTTTTTCCCTTCTTATAATGCTCAAAAAAGTTGTTGAATTGCAAAGTATGCTAACTGCTGTCATCCTTTTGAGACCATTGGAATTTAGCAGCAATGCACAACACAGTTCTCACATGTTCTTACAACTACAAGCTTCTGAAATTTTGCTTCCTGTAAATAATATTTCCCCACAGGAACACTCGCAGCAAAATACGAACAACTAGGTGGGGAAGTAAAGTGGATGGGAAAGCCGGGAAAGGTAACCTCCATCACCAGTTTTTCTGCCTTTTTTTTCTGTAATTGTCTCTATAGTATTGTGAAACGTTATTCTGAGTGAGGGGCAAAAGGATGGATTCAGTTTTAATGATGAATGAAGACTGATGAAAGCCAAGGAACCCAAATCTTTATACCCTAGTAGTTCATTCTTCCAAATCTACCTGAAATTGGAGATTTTACAATAATAAATGATCTTGTAAACTAGAATGACACCACCTTAGTATCTAAGCCCATCTTATACAACATGATGAAACATCAATTTTCTTGCCTTATTATTATAAATTGTATGTCCAGATACTAGATTACCCTCTTTTTTGTTTGAAATACCTTGCATATTTTCAAATGATGTGGGGTGTCAAATTTCCATACAATAAAATAAGGGTGCGCTACGATGAGAACTGAGATGAAGAGTTTGAATGAACACAAGTAACAAGTGCTAAATTGACGCTTTAATTTGAAGGCTCAAGTAGCATGCTTGTCTGTTGGATTTTGAATCTGAGACTTGAGATACATGAATTGGGCAGATTATCTATGAATCAGCGATGGCCATGGCGGGTGTTGACCCATCAGAATGTGTTGCTGTAGGGGACTCTCTTCATCATGACATAAAAGGTGCAAATGCAGTAGGAATGCAGTCGATATTCATCACAGGAGGCATCCATGCGACTGAGCTGGGGCTTGATCATTTCGGACAAGTTGCAAAAGCATCGAAAGTGCGGGAGCTTGCATCCAAATGTGATGCTTATCCCACATTCGTGGTGCCTGCATTTACATGGTGAGAGTCTGGCATTCGTCGTTATACCTGGTAGTGTTCAGGAAGCCCAAGAAAGGCTTGATCCCCAGAAGAAGTGTGTTCAGTGTGTTCATTCCTTGGGTGGCATTTTTTAACTCTGAGTAGGAACAAATACCCCTGTTCAAGATGTTATCCTACTTATGCTGAATCTTTACTGATAATTTGGAGATTTTGGCCTGCAAATTTGCAAATTTGTAACATTAATGATGGAAGATTTACAAATCTCAAATGGTGTAATTTCTCATGTTCCAAAGACATTTGGAGAAATTAATTGAAGAGCCCTTATTTCTACCAGACTTTATATGTTCAAGTATGCTTAGCCTTAGACTAGTAAACATCTTCGAAGATGCGAGTGAAGGCGGAGACACATGGGCCCGATCAATGCAAATACTCTAATAGAGTTCTTGGATAAAATTGCCACTAAACTATGTAAAAATTGCAAATTTGTCATCCGCAAAAATATGTTATAAAACTGCCATTAATTTATGTTTATGGTGACAAAAATGTCACTTTACCGAATCAGAACATGTTGTAGCCCGGTTAAACCCCCCCCCCCCCCCCAACCCCATCTTCTTCTTCCTCATCCCTCCCCCATTTCCCCTTCTTCATTCCCCATAAACAACCTTCTTCCTATTTGTTCCAAGCCCAAAAATTAGGGTTTTTCTTCTCCTTCAATTGTTGGTTCAAGAAGCCCTAATTTCTCACAAAAAGCAACAATGGATGCACAGTAGCTGAACAGAGGAGAGAGAAAGTGAGTTTTTGGGCAGTTTTATATGTTGCAAGATTGATGTTTTTCGGGGCGTTTTGGGTTAAAATAAGTAAGTATAATTTCCAATTGATGATTTTTTAAGATTAGAGTATATGGATTTACGTGATTTGGTTTGATTTGGACAGTTTGGATGGGTGGGTTTGATTCGTTTTTCTTGAGTGTTGGTTGTTTTTGCAACTGTGGTGGGTGGTGGTGGTGTTAGCAGTGTGACAATGTCAGTCATGGTGATGTTGGGTGAGGGTGGCTGCATCGGTGGTTTTGGTGGTGGCTGCGTCGGTGGTTTTGGTGGTGGCAAGCAGTGGTGGTGGTGTAATGGTGGCAATGGAGGTGGAAGGATGGGGTTAGAGAGGGGGTGTTAGCTTTTAGGGGTTTTTTTTAGTTGATTAGGTAATTAGTGAATGTAATTAGTGAATTAGAATGGGTTTACCTGCTATACTAGGTTACTCAACAATTCCAGCAGGTTAGGTGATATTTTTATCACCATAAACATAAATTAATGGCAGTTTCATAACATGTTTTTTTTGGATGACAAATTTACCATTTTGACATAGTTTAGTGGTATTTTTATCTGAGAACTCGACTCTCTAACAGTTAACTGATTTGGATTTAAGCTCAAACTCGGATCATTCAAACTATTTTTATTCGTTTATAGCTCACTCAAGAGGAATTTTTATCTCCTACACGTTAAATAGCAGTTCCTACTTCATACAAAGTCCTTTCAGGCTGTTTCCTCCAGAGCCTTTCGTAGAAGTTACAAATTAGCCCTTTAAACGTATAACAGTATGCTCAACTGCTTGATGAATACACATTCATATTTTCATACAAAAGTACATCTAGACCAAACTCAGAAGCCGTCAAACAAATTTGTACAGATACCAAGAACCAACAACAACTCAACTCTTCAATTGCTAACAGTGTTGTTTAGTGACGCCAATGCATGAGAATTTCCGTCTGAAACTCCTTGTCTAGGTTTCTTGTAACCAAGCATCTTGTTCAGAGCACTGACATAAGCACGGACGCTTGAGACGACAACATCTACTTCGGACCCACTCCCACTGCCGGTAAAAGGGTGCCAAAAGAATTTCATTGTCAGAAGTCTGTATTACATTCAATCCAATTGCACCCTCCATAGTCCATTCCCAACCCCACTGATAAACAAGAACCGCCCAAAAAATTACCTGAATGTTCGCTGGATTGTTGCCCCAGTGGCATGAGTTGATGTGAAACCATCATCTCCCCTTATCAAGACCCTGGTGGTGGCTATAGCATCTATGCCTTCCGTCACTGCTGACAAAGAGTACTCAAGCAGAGTCACAGGAACCTGTAAATGAACAACATTCAGATTCCGACAGCCAAGAGCAATAACTAGCTACTGTTCTCAACAACTCAAATCGAATAGTCAGAACCGAATGAGAAAAGGGCCCACTTGTCACCAAAAAAGACTTCTTTCTTTATTATCTTTAGCCTTATCACCTCTAATATATTCCCTTATATAACTGAAAAGCAGACGCCCCATACTGCCAATTGGACCCTTCATTTGGCCCTTCAATGCCAAAGTAGGAGGACATTCAACAGTCGATGATCAGATATGAATGCACTTTTACATTTCAAACCTCGTTACAAGCACACAAAATTTCTTAAAAGAGCCATGTATACATGTTGAACACTAGTCCTTGGGTCATGGTGGATTGGTCATATACGAAGGACCTACAGCATGCCTAAAGAAGTGAGACAACTTTGTAACTTATAACTGTCATTAAAAAAAACAATGTTTAAACTGATCATAATTTCAAAAAATAAACTAAACCAAACGTATGAGGGTCAGACAGTAAGGATTTAAAATGAGGTTCGTGTTGTACTACAGCACAATTGCTCTGATGGAGCAATTGTGTCGCATATCTCAGTTGTCATGGGATGAAAGCTGCCTCTCAATTTAAAAGCCTTTCTTATGTGACCATTTTATTGCAAACCCACTCTGACATATGCAACATTACCTCCAGAACTAATAAAAATAGTCTGTTTCCATTTGAACCTAAATTCTTCAAACATTAACTGGTACTAGTTCACAAGAGAACTGGAATCAAGCACATATATCAGTTAAAACAGTCATTGATAATCATACAAAAAGTGCATGCACATTTTTATTAACAGTTTCCATAGGCTTTAGTTTACAGAATCCCAACTACTCCGTGGAATGCATATAGACAGTAGTGGCTTTTATTGTTCACAAGGACAGTCCTAGGTCAAAGTGGTATGGACTTCTAAAGTCTAACTATGATTTATGCATGCATGTAAATGAAGACTAACTCCAACAACTCAGAATATTAGATGGAAACTAATGAATATTCAGAGTTCTCATTGCAAACCTTCACAATTCGATCCACAGCTTTGTATGCTGAATCAACTGGGCCTGTTCCAACTGAGCATGCAACATGTTCCTTCCCTTCAACATCTATGAGCTTAACTGTTGCTGTAGAGAGTCCAAGAGATCCACAAGTAACCTGTCCCACACAATAAAAACTGCAAATTGAGGATTTCTTCGATCAATGCTAACATATATAAGTATACCTTGGCCCAAGAGATTACCTGGACATCACCAAGTGACCAAACCGAGTCTGGCTGGAATAGCTCATCTACTACCAACGCTTCAAGGTCCTCATCTAACACGTGCTGTAGAGGTCAATTAACAGTCAGAGAACCATATATAGTGAAGTGGAAACCTTGCAATAGTGCAGTCCATAGCAAGCAATCAGTACAATGAATCTCAACTACATGACCATTGGACAGTTGACATAAATTGACATTTGACAATTATCTATTATATGATCTAAAAGGGAGCTAAATTCAGGATGGGAAAAGTCAGAACAGTGAGGTATTTTAGCAAAAAATGCATTCCAAATAACCTTTTCTTTCCTCGGCCATGAAGACTGACCAGGAAACTAATTTCAACAACAGACGCCTTCAGCATCACATATCGTCATCTTCAAATTTCAAGAATCAGAGATAGCTGTACATGACAACTACTACTAACCTTTTTCTTTTCAGCAACAGATTTGAAGCGCCAAAAGATGTCATCAAGTTCCTTACCCTCAAAGTAGTAACCAAGCTGATCAAGGGAAATTAACAGATTGTTAAGTGGTGGTTTAAAATGTGTTCCAGGAAGAATTCATAGTCCGCAAGTACCAAGCAACTACCTGCTCAAGTCTTTTCTGTAATGCATGACGTCCACTGCACAGATGACAGGAACAAACTTCTAAGCTCTAGTTGTGAAATAGCAAACAACAAAACAAAACAAAACAAAAATAAATAAATAAAACTCGAGCTGATTCCTAACTCATCTATATTGCCTACATCACTACATGCCTTCATGACAACAAGCAGAAGACGCAACCGCACAACACAGGCACTTCACCATAAATCTCATCAAGAAGTGAATAAATAACTAGCAGCTGGAAGATTGGTATATTTACAGCCACCCCAGCCCCCCATAAAATAAGTAGAACAAACTTTTTCTTTACCATTTCAATATTCATTTCAGCCATCTGCAAAATATTTTCTAATTTCAGTTTAAGAAAATTGAGTGAAATATAAAAAGTTAGGAAATAGGTGGGAAGTTTGTGATACCAATGTTGAAACAAGACAGATGAAACTCAGCATGGGCGGATACATAGCTAAGCTAGGGGTGTCCATGGACACCCCTAACCAAAGAAAAATTTGTGATTCTCTAATATTATTCGGAAGAAATTTTCTTAATTGGAGCAAGTGGACACCGTAAAAAAAGTTCCAAAAAATATAATAGGGGTGTCCAATTTAGTAGCAACCCAAAAACCCTAAAATGGTACTCCCTCCGTCCCAAATAAATCGTCCAGGTTTGATTAGTTAGGTCAAAATTTTAAATTTTGACCGTGAATTTATCAAATTGTATATTGAGTTATAGTTTGTTTGTATTGGGGGTTAAAGGAGGGGAGGGGAAGGGAAAGGAGGGGAATTGTCTAATTTTTCATGTTTGGGAAAACAATTAGAGGGTGAGGGGAGGGGAAGGGAGGGGAACACTTAACCCCCATTCCCCTCCATTTTCTTAACCCTCAAAATGAAGGGGAATAAGGGGGAAGGGAAGATTTTTAACACTTGCCCTCCCTTCCCCTTATTAATAAATTCAAACAAGGTTAACCCTAATCACTTTCCTTCCCTTCCCCTCCCCTCCATTACCTTCCCCTCCTTTCCCTTCCCTTCCCCCTCCTAAATTGAATCCAAACACACTGTTATTATAAAAGACTACCACAGTACCACTATTAGATTTGTGATGAAAAATATTTTTATAGTTGAATACAATATTATTAGTTTTGCTAAGATAAAATGTGAAAAGTTAGCGGTCAAAATGTTGCATCGAAGACCGTAAGTAAGCTGAACAAATAATTAGGATGAAGGGGTACCAAAAATTTTTTTTAATAAACAAAAAGTGTACATGAATGAATTAGGTAATTGGGTACCAATATAAGTTTAAGATATAAATATCTAGTTAATGTGAAATTTCAATTTATTTGGTGTGCATATTTATATGATGATGTGAAATTTTGTTAAGTTTGTGAATATGTCATTTAATATTTACTTTTATTTTTATTTAAATTTTATTATTTTCTTTTGAGGGATCCATAAGTTAATGAATTAGGTAATCGGGTATCAGTAAGTCAATGAATTGGGTAATGGGGTATCAATAAGTCAATGAATTGGGTAATTGGGTATCAGTAATAACAAATATATTGGACACCCCTAAATTTAATGTCGAGATCCGCCACTGAAACTCAGCATCAAGCACAGAGAAAAATAGAGAAGGCAAAACAATGGCCCCGCAACCCTAGCCACGAAGCTAACTTGATGAATTTACTTGAAAAACAAATCCCACCACATTGTTACCAACATACCTTAGCTTTCCAAGAACCAGGCCTGTTTCATCAGCTCGCTGAAGCCCTATATCTTCCGGAGATATAATCTCATATGTGCCTTTGTGTTTCAGCATTCCATGCTACATGAAAAATAAAGCCCCCAAGTTTTAGATCTAAATTTGTCCAATAGTGAAGTGCCAAAATGAATTTTTTTGGGAGAGGGAGGGATGTGCTTGGTATACTTGAAATCATACAAGTGGAGAGGGGAGACTTAAAATATACAAAAAAACAATTAACCAGAGAGTTAATACATTCACAGGCAGAAGCCGCAGAATAGACAATTGGTCCAGGCAAATATGGTGCTAATTCTCAGTCAAACAAAAGTCACTTTAAGGATATGGTTTTCTCCTTGAATACTGTTGTAGAGGGTTGATAGAAAATGCATCTCATCCGTAGCTACTTAAGTTGTACACATCAAGCGAATTCCTAGGAGTAAGAATAATTTTGTCACAGTTCTTAATTTGTGGCTATGTATTGAAGTAGGATGCTCGTCGAGCAGTTCCTACACTGGGAAAATTTCACAAATACTCAATAAACTCAATTCAATTGATTCAATAATATTCAACTTCGTCTTCCCCTATTACATAATAGTGCTTACATAGGGAGGCTAGGGCAATTAAGAAAGACGGAAACTAAACAACTAAAATATAAAAATTAGATATGTATTACCTTTATTCCAAATATACTCAATACATCTGAGTATCAAACCGAAAACCGATACTAAAGAATCCCGCCCAAGCGAGGTATAAAGAGGTCGGATGTAACAGTCTTACTCCTAAATTTTGCATTTAGAGACACTGGTTCCAATTGACCCAAGATTTAGAAATCATTTGTTACCTACTATCCTATGGAGAGAAGCATATGAGATTTAATGAAGCATTTTACATTAGTCCATTACAATCTACGTTGAGAAAATGATATTTTTCAACTATCCAGATTATGTATATAAATACAGCTAAGTATCTAAGAAGATATTACGAAGATATAAAAATTCCTTATATTTGCAACTATAATAATATATCTAAATTTCCTAAATTTTATCCTTTTACTACATAATCTCCATCATGTACTAACATGTCTGTTGGACTTGTGAGCCCCTGAGCAAAAATGCAGTACATTTTTGCTGATCTTATGAGCCCAAGGAAAAGAATGCAAGGGACAAATGAGCCGCGGGAACAAAAGTGCAAGAGACACATGAACCTTAGGACAAGAATAGATGGGAGATATGCCTTGGCAACAGATTTTGTAAGCATATATGCTTATCTGAAAAACAAATGCATGGCCTGTGAGCATACTATGCTTTACAAAGAAAAGTAGAGCACAAAGCCTCTGGAACACAAAAATAAGATGTGTCGAAATGACCTAAATTAACTAACTAAATAGGAAATGTGGGATTGACAGCTAATTATCCCAGCAGAATCACGGATCCAGTCTCAAAAAATACAAGATGCTAACCTGGTGAATCCCACTTTCGTGCTTAAAAGCATTAGCTCCAACAATGGCCTTATGAGGCTGTACAAGCAGTCCTGTATACTCTGCAACCTTAAGAGAAAACAGAATGACACGGTGTTAAGTACAATGTGTCTAGTGTTCAAGAAAATAGAAAAGGGCATTAACTTTCATAAATACCATCTTGCTGGCCTTAACAATATGCTCTGTCCGAATCCCTGTGTAAAGACCCCCAAGTGATTGCCCGCGGCACTTTAAGGTCATGACAACCTACTCTTCAAAGGGAAAGATAACATAAATATGAACAATGGAATTAACCAAAAACTGAATTTGTTACCAAACAGACACGGACAAACCTCTTCTAATGAAGCATTTCCAGCTCGTTCACCGATGCCATTGATGGTTACCTCTAATTGCCTAGCACCAGCACATGCCCCCTGAAATGGGATTGAAAAGATGAGCAATGTCTTGAATTTTGTATTCTAATCAAAATCACATCAACACGAGCAGCTAATAACTAACGTACAGCGACTGTGTTGGCAGTAGAAAGCCCAAGATCATTCTGGCAGTGAGTTGAGATGATGACATTCTCAATTCCAGGAGTGTTGGCCTTAATATCAGCAATCAGTTGTCCAAACTCACTAGGGACTGTATAACCAACAGTATCAGGGAGTGTTGGCTTTAATAACTTCCCCTAGGATATGATACAGAAACTCCCTGTCTGACCTGCAAGAAAATGGAAACTACATTTTTTAAAATAATAGTTGCAATGTAATGAGAATCATGACAAAATACGATATCCACCTTTCTTCAAACATATAGGATTGTGAATTATGTCTAGGATACCGCACAATGTTAATAAAAGAACCCCAGCTGAAAAACATGGAATTGCAAAAACTCTAACATCTTCTGTATCAAATACAGATCTTGGCTAGGCTATGGAGAGGGGCCAAATGTAGCAGTCATGGACTGTTTTTCAGATTGTTTAATGCTTCAACATAAGATGTGGGCGAGTATTTTTCATGAGCCCTTTGCCGTAGGATGATCCAAGCTGAAAACTTGCCAGAGTGACTTAAATTGTCCCAGAAACATACATACAGATAGAGTAGATGTTAAAAGTGGACATATTTTGGGCAGAACATCATGAAAATGGTAACCATTAGGCTACGTTCTTTTTTGTGGTAGATTGCGGTGCGGTGCGGTACCACACCGCACCACACTCTTTAATTTCTACCATACTTTACCACATCGCACCACAATTATTACTAATATATCTCTTTACTTTTCTCTCTCCTCAAATTTTCACCTACCCCACCTACCAGTCTACCACAACTCTCATTACAACTCACCACATTTCACCACACTTTTTCAAATTTCACCGCACCGCAACGTTACTACACCATACCAACCGACGGAGCCTAAATCAATCTGATGTTAACTTTAATTCTGGAATATTGGGAAACTTCTAAATTTTGATACTGGGTCGAAAAAATACCAAGAATATGCATATCCACACATTTCCAAAAAGAAACAACAAGAAAATGCCGAATGAGGCAATCATAAAGTTGACCACTTTTGCAGTTTCAATTAAGAGTGAAGACAATTGCAAATTGCAAATGCTTCTCTAAAACCTAAGAGGCAACAACCCCCTCTCCCCCGAAACAAAAAGAAAAAGAAAATGCCAAAGCAGGAAATCAAAAAGAAATAAATGAAGACAGAGACCCAGAACCCACTAACAGTCTAATACCACTTTTCACATCAATCAATCATATAAACACTAGATTCCGTGCATACAGAAAGATAAAGTCATTATGGTTTACGTGCTTGCGAGTTATATATTATATACCTGCCAGCATCTTCAGGGCTGAACTCAACGTCATGGCATCCCAAACTCCTAGCATACTCGACCATACTCCTCGCAATTTCCACCACCTCATCACGAGTCTTACCCAACTTATGCTTCATATGAATCTCGCTGGTCGCAATGAATGTATGAACCCTAGGTCTCTTAGCCCACTTCACCGCCTCCCAAGCTGCATCAATGTCGCCCTTGTTACACCTTGCCAGCCCGCAAATCACTGGCACATACCCTTCCCAATCGACGGCGTTGCCTACTTCGACGGCGATCGCCTTCACCGCGTCGAAATCAGCCGTGGAGGCCGCCGGAAATCCTGCCTCGATGACGTCGACGCCGAGCAGTGCTAGGGTTCGGGCAATGTCGAGCTTCTGGTTCGGCGTCATGGATGCTCCCGGAGATTGCTCGCCGTCTCGGAGCGTAGTGTCGAAGATCCGGATGTAGTTGGGGTCGGGGATTTGGTTAGGGTTGTATTCGGGACGCGTCCGACGAGGGATGCCGCCGGAGGAGCATCGGATCGCGGCGGCGGGGGTGGTGGCGGAGGAGCGGAGGATGAAGGTGGGTTTTGCGGAGGAGGAGAGAGAGAGGAGGGTGGTGAATGGGATCCTTGGAATGAAGGATTTGGTGGATGGGATTGTGGTTTTCAAGGAGGATGGTGGTGAGGGAGAGATAGTCGCCATTGATGAAGGTTGGAGTAGTGAGTCAAAGGTGTAAACTCAGAGGTTTATGGGAGGGAGAAGGTGCAGGACTATGAGCATGAGGCATCTGCCATCTGCCAGCGATTTGGTAAAAAAATGCATTCTGTTTTTCAAAAAGTAAAAAAACAAATTCGCATTTGACTTTGCGACGTGTCACCTACTCTTGGGCCAACTTTAGCAAAATTACCGGTATAGTAAGTCGTGTTCACTGTAACGATAAATTATAATATTATTAGAGCATATGTAATGCACCCCTCTTTTCAGGTTTGCATATTTTCTCTCGTCCTTTTCATTCAGTTCTGGAACTCTGCAGCATTTCAGAACTCAAAGGAATGGAAGAAAAGGAGGAGAGAGGGTGTGTCACATAGGAGAGATTGTCAGAATTCTATGGGTTTCATTTCATATTGCGAGTGCTCTTAATAATTTTTCACGTTGCTCTGCCCAATTTTATATTCTAAAATGATGGTTAGGGGTCATTTTACAAAAAAATTATTTGGAAGTACCCCAATATTTAGTAAAACTATTTTTCGGTACCCAACTTTTCAAAACTTATTTTGAGGTTCCCTTACTTTTTGGGTTAGTAATTATTTGGTACTTTTCCGGTCATTTTTTTTATTAAGTGACCGAAATACCCTTATTCTTCTTCTTCAAGGATATTTATTTAAAATAATAATAATTTTATATTTCTAAAATAATTCATTATGGGGGCGTTTGGTGCCACATGTTAGTCATTTAATACCGCATTTGTTGTAAATTTGTATTGCTTTTGTTACCGTTTGACTTTTGTCAGCTGTTTGTATTACTTGTTTGTATAAAAGAGTGTTTGGTAGAGTTAGATGTTTGTAGGATAGCTTTTTCTCCTGATTTCCAATTGTACCCTTGGCTTAATTTTTAGTGTTTTTTTAACATTATGATTTTTAAATTCATTTTTAGGTTTTTTTGTCCATATTGTAATTCATTTTTAGGTATAACCTTATGATTTATATTCATTTTTAGTTTTTCTTATCCATAAGTATTTTTACAATTTAATGTAGTTTTTTTTTTACAATTTAATGTAGATATTTTTTACAATTTAATGTATTTTTAGGCATAACCTTATGATTTATATTCATTTTTAGGTACAATTTAATGTAGATATTTTACAATTTAATGTATTTTTTATCCCGATGTATTTATACAATTTAAATTCATTTAACTCTTATCCAAATTAATAGGGAAAGCAAATAAACTAGGAAATTGTGAACACAAGTATCATTATAAATAAATCCCATTGTCCAAAAGGATAAGAAGCACAAATGAAGTGAGAGATAAGAGAACAATTAAAAGAACTAAACCTAAATTATTTTGATGGCAATTTTTATAATTTTTGTGAATTAGTTGGTCAATATGATAATTTAAAACATAAAAAGCCAACAGCTATTTACAAAAAGCTACTCATAGTAGCTTTTTACAAATTGGCTTTTTGGGGGCAAAAAGCCAATTGAATCCGCCAACCTACCAAACACCCCAAATTGGCATATTGACTAGTGAAACAGCCAAAAACCCTCCAAAAAACCATTTTTTCCAAAAAGTCATTCAAAAAGCCGGGCACCAAACGCCCCCTATATATTTTTATAAATTACTCAAAGGTACTTAAATTTATCTATATAATCTACCCAGCTTTTGTATACCCATCAAAAGAGCAAGGCTTTAGCAACGAAGAATGGGGCAGTAGATATTGAATAATCATCCTAATGAAAACTACGTCTGGTAAATTTAGTATTAAGCTACTTAATCAATATGAATTATCATATAGGAATATGGATAATTTCCAAATATAAAAATTTCGAAGGTTATGTTTTGACCAGAAAAAAAATATTAATTGTATTGATGTTTAAGACAACGATACTTGAAACATCAAACACTACTTAAAATGTTATCTTGCCAAACATTAATATTTGTGCAATTAAAATTTTGATTTGTTCAAAACATTAAACGTTATTCCAAATGCTACCATCGATCCTTTTATCTGTCACTATTTCACAGTTTTAGTGCCTTTTTTTTTAATTTAATCGATAATTTCTTACATAGTATTTTATTAAACATTATAACAGTACATTCCTAATTCACCATTTTTCATTAGAACTCTAATTGATAATTAACATTTGACTACTCAGGTGGTGCACAAGAAATTTTTGAGTAATTTTATTTGATTTTTTTTAGTGATTCTATAACAATTATCAATTCAAATAATAATTAGTAACAATGAAAATTGTACAAGTGTATTGACATTATTTATGCATTTTCTTTATATGAATCGTCTTAAAAATTAATTTAAACAATGAAAACATAGTAGTAGAAGGCGTAGACACCATAATTTGTCGCCGGTTTTGTAATTAAGTAAAATTGTAATTTTATTAGAGGTACGCAAGTACCATGGCAAAAGGATATATCCATAAAAGAACCCAACACGCAAATAAAAAACGAAGCCACAAAATCCAAAGTGTTGAAGCGTAACCCGCTGGTTACACCAAGCAAGAAAGTTCCATCTTCGAATCCAACTCACAATGCCAGTCCGACTTAGAATCCTACAAACATGATATAACCCGTTGGTTACGCTAAGCAAGAAAGTCCCCTCTTTGAATGACACTCACATCGCCCAGTCCGACTTGGAGTCCTACAAACATGGCGTTAGTTACGACAGGCAAGTACAACTTCTTCTTGGATCCCACCTTCATCTCGAGAGTTTGATGCAGATTACACTGCGATCGTGAACTTTACGCTACCTACGTTGTGTAATATGACAGTTACGGTTTTTTTTCGTAAAGCAATCCCTTTTAGCTCTCTTTCTCATCAAAACGCAAGCTTTAAGGCGATTAATTCTGATTATATCATCCTCAATTAGAGGATAATCAAATTAATTACCGGTATTTTGTATTATTTTAATCCTCTCAAAATAAAAATAATAATAATAATAATAAACTTCTTGCGCGTGGAACTCTCGTCCCATGTTTCCCGAAAAAGAGAAGGGACATGGGAAAAATAAAAATAAATTGTTGTGAAAAAAATTAAACAATTGACCTTAAACTATTTGTAATTGAATATTTTGACCAAAGAGAAAAAAAATTGGTATTGTACCCGCTCTGATACCATGTGCAAATATGATTTTAGGAATAATGTGGGACACTCTGCAATTGAGAGGTCCTGGGTAGGGGTGGAAACGGTGCGGTTTCGGTGCGCCAAAGCGGTGCACCGGATGAAACGGTGCGCGAAAACCATAAACCGGAATCGGAACCGAATCACCCGGTTTTTAAAAACCAGTGCACCGGCTTTAACGGTGCGGTTTCACCGGTGAACCGGAACCGCATAAATTTCTATCAAACATAAAAAAAATCTCTATTTAATCAAAAAAAAATCTCTATTTAATAAAAAAAAAAGCCCAACCCAATAACACATTAACAACTAATGTTCTTTTTTTTTTTAACTAGTTAATTTATACTATTTTTGTATTAATTTTTGGGTAGAATTTTTTTTAAACCAAAATTTATATATATATATTTAATTATATTAACGGTGCGGTGCCGGTTCCCCGTCGGTGTGAATATCCCAAACCGGAACCGGCCCGTTTAGTATCCGGTTTTTCCGGTGCGATACACCGGATTTTTAAACCGGTTCGGTGTTGCCCGTTCCCGGTTTTTTTTATCCGGTTTCCGGTTCGGTGTGCCGGTTCCGGATTTTTCTTCCACCCCTAGTCCTGGGTCCATATATTTATATTGAGAGGTCCTGGGTCCATATATTTATATTGACATATATCAGCATAGAAGATACAAAGAATATTCTAAAAAGATCTTGACAAAGGTATAGCCTAAAGTATTCTACCATAATGCAAGATAAGTCTAGAATATTCTATCACAAAACCCTATAAATACTCTCTTTCATCAAATCGAAAAAATACCCTATAATTTCCTAGAAGTATTAACACTACAGATTGTTCTCAATCTTCTCGCTCTCTTTCTTCCTTTCTTGCTACTTTTCTGAGGTTAGTATTACTTTAATTTCATTACATATTATATTGAATTTGTCGGGTTTTGTGGCTCATTGGATCCTCGGTGGGGTCCAGAATGAGAGAAGAATCAGCGAACATGTGAGACGCCACCAGCGTCGGAAGTCGGCACCAGCAGCGTCAAAATTGACGCTACCAGTGTCTACCCACAAAGAGACGCTACCCCCTTGGGTTGTAATGCTGCCCACGTGAGAAACAGAAATTGTTGAATAGGAGACGCTGCCAGCATCTATTAGGCGCTGCCAGCGCCTCAGGGTTTCATTATTTCGTTCCGCAGCGGATCTACTTCAGGCGGTTGTAGGTTAATTATGTTTTAACCTAATTTCCTTCTCTCACCTTTTGTATTAATATTATACATGTATCTCCACCATAATTACGGCACGTGGCGCACGACACTCGTCGAGTACGGCGAACAATGATCGAGTTATAGAGAGTCAGAGAGGGAGAAAATATATATTGAGAGGGAAAAAGGTTTCACCAATATTTTTCGATCCTAATTGTATCTCGAGAGAGAAAGATTGTGAGTTGTGAGTGAGAGAGATTGTGATAGTAATCTCCTATGTTGTGGATCGCATCACACTCTGTGATAGTGATCAAGTTATACTCCTCCTTTCTCATAGTGGATTGTTTTCTGGCTGTTGTCGTCTGTGAGTTTTTCTCCGAGTTCTTCGGTTTCCCACGTAAACCTTGTAGTTGTGTTCTTTTATCGCTCTCTTATTTTGTTCCTGAATTTTGTCGTAATTTCCGTCATCACAATTCGATTTATTATTCGTTTCCGCTGTTACCTTGCTATTTTTGTCTAACAGAAATCAAACATGATGTGAGGCTATACACATATCGATCACTATAGGAATTACATCATTTAAAAAGAATATGTAATTTTTATAGTGATCGTTATATGTATAACATGTACACCTTTCTTCAATTCTTGTTCTTTGTATTATTATATTTCATATATATCTTGCATATTCTGATGAATAAATCTATGAAATAATGTTATTCCTCTTCCTTGACCCTATTTTTAAATAATTTCGGCTTAAGTAAAGATCATTCTTTTTGGATGAGCGAACCAAAAGAATCATATTTTAAGCTTATAACCTTACTTTCGAACTTATTTTCTGGTTAGCATGTTGAAGTCAATCGATATAACTTTTTAATTTAACTTTGAAATTAACTAGCGACTTTTATTCATGATTTGCGTTAATTAATCTTTAATCTCTTATTATACATTTCCCCTGCTTTAATGCTTATTTATGTGACTAGGCTAAGGAATAAAGGGAAGAAAAATGATAAAAAACTGGATCTGACCAGCATAACCAGTCGTTTACGTTGGGGACATGACTTTCTGTCTCTAGCTTCGAGTGGCTATCTGGATCCTGGACTGCTTCACCATAACCCGCCGATTACGGTGAGCCATTTCAATATCTTTTCATGCCCTCAACTTCCCCTTTCTTTACTCTTCCTCTTTCTCTTTTGCATCTTAGACACGTATTAGAGTTGTGAAGTTTGCTTTACGAGTGTTTATGAAACATGGGTACCTTGAGAAATGTTTGTATGCAATTATGAGAATTTTTGGTTCCATCTCCTTACATTCTTATTAGTCGGATAATACACATAATTTAGGGTTAATTATACAAATCCGAAAATCTTAAAAGTGGCTAGAAATTGTCCTTAAAGAGTCCGCTTGGGAGGAGAGTTAATAATAAGGATAAGAGTTCATATGAATAAATGAGGGTGAGGGTAGTATAGGAGTGTTTGTAAGGGTAAACTATTTACCCCTGCTTGGGAGATCAATTAGGATAGTTCATAAGAGTAAATTTTTAATAGACATATTTGCTCTTTCATACGATATGTAATACAATGACACTCATACATTAACTCTATGCCCATTTGCTCTCTTACCCCTCCCCCTCTCTCCTTATTCTCTCTCTACCCTCCCCCCTCCAAACAAAATCTCTCTCTAATCTCTCTCCACCCCTTTCATCCCTTTCTCTCATGAGAGTGAGAGAGAGAGAGAGAGGTGTGTGTGTGGGGGGGGGGGTAGAGAGAGAGAAAGAGAGAGAGAGAGAGATGTGTGTATGTGTCTGTGCGAGAGAGAGAGAGAGAGAGAGAGAGAGAGAGAGAGAGAGATGGGGAGAGAGAGTTGTGTGTGTGTGTGAGAGAGAGTGTGTGTGTGTGAGTGAGTGAGTGAGTGAGTGTGTGTGTGTGCGAGAGAGAGAGAGAGATGGGGAGAGAGAGTTGTGTGTGTGTGTGTGTGTGTGTGTGTGAGTGTGTGAGTGAGTGAGTGTGTGAGTGTGAGAGAGAGAGAGAAATATGTGTATGTATGTGTGTGTGTGTGTGTGTGTGAGAGAGAGAGAGAGAGAGAGAGAGAGAGAGAGAGAGATCTCGCAACATAACATAGAGAAATGGAAGGGTAAAATTGTCAATTTATGTGTTATATATATTATAATGTCATTATACTCTTCCTAACACCCCAAATTGGAATGTTAGAAAAGTAAGAGTTAAAAGGAGTAAAAGGGGGTAAATTTCACTCCATCTTACTCCCCCTTACCCCCCCCCCCCCTCTCACTCCATTCCCAAGCAGGGGTAAGGACGAGTAAGTACTCTCCTTAAACCGCCCCCCCAACCCTTGTCCACAAACGGAAATCTAAGTCCAAACAACCTATTTCGAATCACCAATGAAGTAGAATAAGAAACGAAAAAATGTTCCCTAGGGTGAACTTTTTAGGGGGCATCTGCGTAATCGGCGACTCTACTGGAGATTTACTTAAAGAGAGTAAAACATGAAAGAGTCAGATTATTTTTAATTGGGTGACAAGAAAAATTGCATTCTTTCATTCTTTTAATCATTTCCATTAGACATATACATCTATCAGGCTCCTGTTGAGTCAGAATGATTTGGAAGCACAAGCGGTGGTAATAAGATTAGGTCTAGAACCCTATTTAACCCCCGAATGCTTGGGTATAACTACTTTGAAGATGCACTCCATTGCTTAAGCATGTGATCCCTACATCCACTCATGCAGTATCTTGAGGGTTTTGGGAAGCACAAAAAAAAAAAAAAAAAAAACCCGATATTATTGGCGTGCTTCATGATCAAGGATGCAATTGGGCAATGTATGGGAACCTCACTTCAAAATGTGGTTTGACCTCTTGTATATGCATGTTGTCAGCTTAATCATGTATAATTGTTTACTTGCTTGACTTTTGAACTAGATTTGACTTGAGGATCCCTCGAGTGCTACTCTAGCTCGCTAAGTCTCGTAAGAACGATCCATGTCTGACCCAAAGCAATATAAATAGTAAAGAAACTTGGACTTTGTGATGAGACTCTAACCATGCCACTGTAGGTCCGAATGTAGTTTATTCATTATACTGTGCAAGGACAGAGTCAGTGGGGTGTGTTCTCTCAGCCCTTTTCGACCCTTTGTAGCATTCTTCTGTGTCGTGGACCTTTTATCCGATCTTGAATCTATTTTTAATAGTAAAAGAGCATGATAAATGTACAAAATTGTATGTTTTATTAAATAGAGGCAATGGGTAAGACGATTTCAGGTTGTACTTGCTAATTTTCGGGGTTTTTCATGTTCAATTATTTCAGTTCCGAGTCGAAAATTATGTTCAAAGTACAGAATTTTCGAGCAAGCTTGGGTCAAGTCAATTTCTAACAAGTTAGTGTATATTGATTCTTAATATCCGTTGCTCAATATTACCAAACAAACCGTTAGAAATTTGGCTTCCATCTTTAATACCTGATTGTCTTCTCTACATTACTTCTCCCTTTTGTGATTAGATATACTACATTCATTAATTATGGTAAGTTGTCAATCACCTCTTGCCTGAGTGGCAAGAGGTTCACCTTCTTCCCCAGGTGTCCAGGGTTCGAATCCTGGGAACGACATCTCTCTCTTACCATTTCGGAGAGTGCTGTGGGTTGGAGTGGGGTCCATCTTTGGGCCATTGATATCCCCCGTCCTGGTCCCTTACAATTATTGGGTTATACCCCTGAGATAGGGGCCCGATAGATTGGACTATTACCTATATTAAAAAAAAAACTTAATTATGGTAACTTATATATATATATATATATATATATATATATATATAAGTTTATTAGTTTATATAATTTGACATTTATTTTTTTTCTCTCATATTTAAAGTTGTGACCTTACAATATTAAATAAATAGTGATATATGCTCCAAGCTTCTACTTAATAGCTTGATCATATTAAATGAAGGATAGAAACCAAAATGAAAGAAAATTATTATTCGTACAAAGTCATATCGACTATTTGAGAGCATTAATCCGTAAATCGATTACTGATACACATAACATTAAGAAGTATAACCATTGTTGATGCAACGAAAGAAATCATTCAATCCCACCACTCGGTGAGAAAAGGTATCGATGTAATGGCATAGATGGAAAATGAAGATTTTAGAATCAAAGTATTGGTGAATATGGCAGTCAGGCAGAGGAACTAGTAACGATGAAGGGCAAATATCGACTCAATTGTAGGCTCTAGTTGGAAGAAATTGTTCCCCCAAAAGTAGAAAATATGGACTTATGGTGTGGCTAGCGTTTCTCGGGAAACTTAATGCAATATGGATCTTACTATTAGAAATAGATAGATGTATGTTCTTTCTATGGAAATTCTCCAAAACTCTTGACCTATCTTCTTTTGAGATGTAATTTTGCTTGGCAAATTTAGATGGAAAATTATGTAGGACATGACTCAATTTTTATTGTAGACTGAGTTTATAAGGTTGTGGTTTAAGGTGTGGAATGTCAAATTCAGAAATAAATTAAGGACAAATTGTGGGTTGCAACCAATTGGTCTTCATCATAGGCGAAGCTAGAAAATTTTATTAGGGTGGGCCACTTGTATATATGAAAAACAAGGAAAGAGGAGAAAAGAAGTGGATTTTGAAAAATAAGGAAAAATTAGAAAAAAAATGCTCCAAAGAAGAGTTGAACCCTTGACATTAAGTGTAATAACATGCATTATAACCATTACTCTATACATATTCCTTTGATGCTATATGCAAATATATTTAATTTTATCCGTGATAGGGGGGGCCATGGCCCTAGCTAGCCCCCCTGGTTACGCCCCTGGTCTTCATGGAACCACAAAAACAAAGTCATCTTTAGAAACCAACAACTAGATAATGCGATTGTTCTTCAAACAATTAGATGGAGAGTGACTCTTTAGTTAACAATTTGGAAGGAAGATTGTCCTTACTCAGCTCCAATTATTTATTGCCTGAAATTTCAATGAAACACCAATAATGTTTTCTTAACTCAGGTCGGGAGGTTGTTGGTCCAAAGTGCATGGCATGAATGTGGTTGATGAGGGATGCTTAATATGGAGGTTGGTTTCTCAAACTTAGGGAAAGGATGTCCGGAAATAAGGACAACAGCAAGAAACAATGTAGATTTGATTTGCTTTTAGTTTGAATTAGTTTGGTTTGTTTTGATTTGATTGGGTTTGATTGTGACTCTTTCATTTGATTTTGAATTTTGGAATTGTACTACTGTAGCCATTCCGCGTATTAGGACGTTACGTCACTTGTGTTGATGTTCGACGTCAACACAATGTGCTCCAATTAATTCAAAAAAAAAAGTAACCAATGCTTATTAGAAAAGGTTGCTCTAAAGATGTGAGGCTAAAAACAGTTAACACTAATTATTGAATAAGTTTCTGTGATTGAAGTTCAGTTAAAAGTGTGCAATATATGAATATTGTCTTATCAGTTATCCCCATCTTCCAATAAAGTATTGTATATGATGTCACCGTATATAATGTAGAGTAGTTCGATGTCCAATACATTTTTTTGGCAACGGAGTAAGAAAACATGGAAATAAACTACCTAGGCCAGCCTTTGATGACAGACCCTAGGGGCCAGGTTTTAGGCTAAGGTGGACTAGTACAAACTCCCACAAAGTTAGAAAAATTATCACAAACATAAACAATACTAAGAGCATTTTTTATTCTTTTGAGACGATCTTGGACATCCCTTGAAAGACGTTTGTGATCCTTCTTCTTGATGGTTGACTGAATATCGTTTGCTCGCCCCTTTGCATTTCTGTACCTATTGCCTCTTGCACCTATACATGCATTAGTCCTACGCAGACCTCTAAGGATCTTACGAACCTTCTTAAAGTATACTGTTGGAAAGAGCTGAAAGTTTCATGGATAAGCGACTTTATCATCCTCATTACTTTGACCTATTTGAGGTGCTACTTTGTTACCTACATCCTCCTTACTTGGCTCACATTCTAGTTGAGAAAGTTTATCTTGCACCTTAAGTTTCGACTCATGATGTTTTTAGCTACTGACGGGTAGATGATCCTAACACGATGGTTGAGATGACACCTTCTTGACTGTCTTGTAGCTTAGACTGATTGAATTATAAATCTCAACGCATTTCTCGACGATGACCATTTCATACATGTGATGAGTTAAGGGGAGATATTGGGTTTTCACTCTTTTTTTGAGAATTTCACTTTTTTGATACCCCAAGGGATGTTCCCCTTATGATGATTCATCTTCGCTGGAGATCCCCTAAGACTAAGGTTAGTCATATCCTCCACGCATGGCATAATGTTTTTCTGTGACTTTTTAAATAGAGTCGATGAATAATCAGACAAACTCATCTCTGATAACCGTCCATACTCCTGAACATGGGAACAATCCTCCATACATACCGAAGAAAGACAACTAGATACGACATCACCATCACATATCTCCCTATTGGCCCTAACACCTCCAAGAACCCAATCAGAAGTTACACTTCCCATATCATCCATGTGTGTAATAAAAGACTCTCGATCCCCTGATTCTTCCGATCCCACAGCTAAATCCCCTTCCTCCATGGTGCTAATTCCTTCCTTTTTTACGGAGCTATTTTGTTCATTCTTCTCTCTACCTTTAGTCTCTTTAGCTAGAAGGTCGTCCTCTTTTTCCAATTTACGGAGCTTCAACAATACTGCCACATTATCAGGCTCGATTGCAGATGCCAACTGCAAATCCATCACAACCTTATCCTTGCAGTTAAGCTGCTCATATGATTTAGCTCGTCGAAATAGGACTTTAACATTCTTCCCATCAACCTTGACGACGTGGGAACAATACATAATAACCTTGTCAAATTGTTCTAATTTGAGGCTACAAGCAACCAAACTTAAAGCCAGAGCAAACCCAACTTCATGATATATCATGACTTCTTCCAAATTATTCCACAAGGCTACATAAAATTTTTTATGGCTTTCTCATACAATGGAATAGCCTCGAGATAACATTGTTGTTTGGAAAGCCTGTTTCCTTCCTCTTTTAAATTGTTTGCCTTGAAGTATGGATCATTGCCACTAAACATCAACTCAAAAAAATCACCATTGAAACCACCCTTCAAGCAATCAAGAATAAGACCTAACAAAACTCCATCAGAATCCATGGAGCAAACAATGGCCAACCAAACATAACGAGGAGGGACAAAACAAATACACTAAACTAGGAGACTTGGCACCTCCCTTAACTCTACACAAAAGATTACAAAAGGCCAATACCGATCCTTCCTAAACCAAGACATTAAACTAGGAAACTTGACATCTCCCTTAACAACACACAAAAGATTACAAAAAACCAATAAGAAGCTAAGGATCTGTTATAACAACACAATACCATTCACCTCCACACACATAATAAGGAGCTAAAAACAAGACATTAACTAGGAAATACTAAAGCTTAGCACCAAACACAAACATACACACACAGGTAGACATGAGCCTGATCAAACACCCCACACTTTTAAGAGTAAGCAACCCATTCACATCAAACATACTCAAAAAAGCCACGCCTAATAAGAAAGAGAAAGATCAAAACACGATTAACAAGTCACACACGAAAGACTCGGAGTTCAAACATTACACACTCAACGAACCACAAGGCCAACCAAGAAAACACCAAACACATTGAGAAAAACCCACCCAAGAAGGACAAAAACCAAGAGAACTCGATCACTCAACAATCAAACAAACACATACAGAGGACTCAACCAAGAATGTTAAACAAAGGAAAAGAGACAGGGATAACTGACGGGCCTTCAAGGGAGCTTAACACCCATTGGTACAACCAAACAACCGACCAACTTCCTACGAACAAACCCAGAAACCTGATCCCTATTTCGTCAAAGCCCGAGCAAATTTGCACTCGCCAAGCAGAGGAAAAAACGACGCAGAAAATGGACTGAGTCCCAAAGGATCAACCAACCCAACACCTCCATAGCCCGACCAGACCGTCAGATAGCCACTAGTTGCAATCATTGAAGGGAAAATAAAGACCAGATATAGAGAGATCGGGAGAAATAGGAAGGGAACAACTGCTCTATTGCTGACAGCGATAAGGAGAAGTCGTTGCCGACACCAGTCAAAGGTGAGAACGCGCAAAATTTACGTTTGACGCCCAAGTTTCTCCAGAATCCCCCTCTCTAATTTTCTCTCTCGAAAACGCAGACATTACTACCCTTTTGATGTCCAATACATTGACAACTACTATCATGCAAAAATGGTTTTAATGTCCAATTATGAAACCCTTTAGAAAAAGAATAAATTGAAATTGTCTCAGGATCATAAGTCATTCTCCTTAACTTTTATAAGTGGGGCATTTCAATTTATGTAAATATTAATTATATACATGATTTAAGATGAAAGTCATTCCCCGACTAATATTTAAGGATTATTATATTTCATAAAAAAAAGTCACTATGAAATGTACTTAAGTGTGTAATGAAATCTTGGGAGCTATTGGTTTTGCATATTTCATTGTAAATAATATTGTCGTTCTTTGTTTCCATTAACTCCTACAATTTTAATGGTAAAATTTGAATACATGCTGAATTATATATAGTGCCACTTAAACTTGATTTTGTAGATATGCATGAATTAAATTATAATATTAAAACATCATCTTTGCAAAAATAAAGTAAATTTATCATATTAAACTACATACATAATGAAAACGGTACTCGGAAGTGCTTTTTCGATCCGAAATTTTTTTATTCTCAAATAGAGTATTCCACAAATAAAATTTAAAGAGAACTGATTATGAGCATGACATTTTGGTGAGCAGGTGAATAGGGAATAGGGATGAACATCAAGTATCGCAGAGATGGACATCATGTATCACAGGGATGGACATCAAGTTGTATGTTGAACATTAGGGAGACATCAACTATCCATGTCCATCTATGTGATATATAATGTCCATCATGCTCATATGATTAGTGCCCAAATTTAAAATATATACAAAAGATTTCCAATTTAACAAACCTTAGTTTAAAAGGTGAAAATAGAATGAATAAAAGAACCAAACATCTTTTAAAATGCATAATAAGCTGGTAATGAATGTTGTTAATATTTATTTTGAGAAGGTCCTATGATTATTATTAGTATATTGCCAAAATGATAAACAATCTTGCCATCTTGCATTTTTTTTTAAAAATCACCAATAAAGTTAAATCTAAGTGTATTTAAATCATTCTAAATGTATATTTCATTATTTTCAGGGTTACTACAACTTATAAACAATTTTAAAATAATTATTTGCTTATATTTATTTCATAAATATAAAACTATGTATAAAATGTGCATTTTCTACTTTGATTGATAAAATTATGCTATTATTATATTTTTTTGACCTAACTAATATGTATTATATTATTATAATTAATTAATATATATAATTATTAAAGAAACTATTAATAAAAGTTATAAAAATGTGAAATAGGACCAATTCAAAATAGTTAAGAACCATCTTGAGTCAAGATGGTCATGGTCCATTAGTATATTGTTAATTTCTTGTATTCATTTATTACAATTATTATTTATCTACGATCTGATTAATATTCTATTTATTTCATCTTGCGCAAAAGCAGCCTGAGAGGAGAGGGAGAGAAGGAGAAAAGGGGAAAGAAAGAAAGATCCCCCTTCCCCCCACTATTTCCAGTTTCTAGGGTTCATCATTTCATACCAATTCATTGAATCGAAACAACCACCACCATAACCTCCTATCTCAGCCATGGATGCCGCTACTCAACTCGCCGACACCGAGATGGCGGACGCAGCTCCGGCCAATCCTCCGGCGAACCAACAGCAACAACAACAGATTAGTATTCCGGCCACTCTCAGCCATGGTGGTAAATTCATTCAATATAACATCTTCGGCAACATCTTCGAAGTCACCGCCAAATACAAGCCTCCTATTATGCCCATTGGCAAGGGCGCTTATGGCATCGTCTGGTACTCTATTTCTCTCTCTAGCCTTTCTCTATCTAGCTTCGTAAAGAAAAAGAATGGTTTTGATGTGTGAAATGTGATTGATTTGATGAAAAGCTCGGCGTTGAATTCCGAGACGAATGAACATGTTGCGATCAAGAAGATTGCGAATGCTTTTGATAACAAGGTGGATGCCAAGAGGACTTTGCGTGAGATCAAGCTGCTTAGGCATATGGATCATGAAAACGTCAGTGAGTGATTAGATATTGATATTTGATAGTTAATTTTCCCGCTTTCTGTTTTTGTATGTGCAGTTTGACAATTTACTCTTGCTGGATGTTTTCAATAGGACTGTGATAGTGTGTGGTTTATTAAATTTAGGTAATTAATTTGCCATGAATGCAACATTGATTAACATTTTCGGTAATTAAGTTTTTAGTTGTGAGTTTTTCATTTGCTTCTGTTTTTAGTAACTGAACCTGTATGATTTATAGAGTCGAGGTTCAAGAAAGACAAAGATTATTTCCTTCTTTTTAAAGTTTTTTTTTTATTGTTTTGTTAATCTAATTTCTCTGGCGTGAGCTGCGTGATGTTAATGAGTCAAGTTAAATGTAATGTTTGACTTATACACGGTTTAATACATCTGAAATTTACATAATTACATTTGAAATCACCATCTTTTGATTTTGGTTGTTCTTGCAGTATGTTCCTTTTATTAATTTTAATTCCTTCAAGAAATTGGAATATTTGAAATTGTTAACTAATGAAGCTAACTGATCAGTGTTGACAATTGATTGAACCTTTTTTTCCGGGGGAGAGAAAAAAGGAGGGGGGGGGGTTGCTACAAGGTAAGAGTATCCAAATCCCTTTCATTATATTGACAATGTTAAAACTTTCACATTCAAGTATGAATTTTTACTGTAATTACTAGTATTTTCTTTTTTCCGTTGGATTTGAAGCACAACCCTTGAACCAAAAGTTGCCAAAAAATGTCACTCAAAACCGTTTTCCCGAATTTGAAATCAGAAACGCTTCTGTGAGCATTAGGCTTTGTCTGTTCCACTAGTGACAGGTCATCACTGCTATGAAGTGTGTCATTGAAGAAATGACTAGGATGGTAAAAAACCACATGGCTTTTGCTTTTATGTGCATTCTCGTTTTTGTCTCGTCCTTTTCTCTTGTTGGTGTGTGTGGATGGGGGTCGTGAATCTATTATCCATATGTATTATCTTGTTCAGCAGGATTATTGGGCTGGATCTAGTTTACTTTCTCTCTCTCGCTTTTGGGTTTGGTTGCCGGGGGTGGGGTTGGGTTGGGTCGGGTTGATTGATTGCAGGCGAAAGGTTGGATATATGTGAAACATCCAACAAAAATTTAAAGATATTGTTTCGCTCCTGTTAGAAAAAACATCTTACTAAACTTTGAATCGGATTTACTTTGTTAAAGAGAAAAAAGATATTTTAACAGGCAGCGTGTAACTGAGGAAATGCGGCATTATGGTTTACGACTTATTTGGATACATCATAGTATTAACTTTGTGGATAGTTCCATGAGATTACTGAAATAGGCGAGGATATTACTAGCTGCATTGATAAAGGAAAGATGATATAAAAATGTGCAGAGGGGGGACAAATTTAGGACAACCTAGTAATGTCTCTTGATATGGATCATTACAAGATGATAGTTTCATAACATTTTTTTTTTTTGTTAGGAAATGATAATGCCATATCAGTTAGTAAATCTAACGCGCTGGTTATAAGAATGGTTTTACACCAATATATATGATTCTCAACGTAAGTACTTGAGAAGTTATAATAGTTTCCTGAAAAGGAAGCCATAGATAGAGGGCTTGTAAGGTGGTTCAATTTGGACCTTATGGTTGCCACAGTGAGTTGCAAGGATTTCACTTATATATGGAATTGAGAAAGGTGAGAACTTTGTATGTAAACGATTACACTGTGTTGGACTCAAATATTTTCCTACCATGTCAGTCAGATGTAGGATCAAACCACGAATTATGATTATGGAAGTGTGACTGGGAAGGGGAGGCTGTTTGGTGAGAAGTGATTGAGACTAAGTATGGCGTTGGTGAGTATGAATGGTGTAATAAGAAGTCCACCGTAGCCCGTGGAGTAAGTTCTTGGAAATCTATTATGAGAGGGAGCCTTGGACATGGAGTCAATTCCTTGATCTTTTTAGGATTAGTCACTTGAACGAGGCAACTATCCAAGATGTGGTCTCTTGGAATGATTCAGAAAACCATTGGCGCATAACTTTCTTAAGAAGTTCGAATGACTGGGAGATGGCAAGGGAAGTTTGCTAAATCTTTTGGTTAAGCCAACTGATATTTAGGTTGCTTTTGAAGATCATGATGACATTCTTTGGCCTTTTTGTACAAGTGGGCAGTTTACTAGTGAAGAATTTCTGTAAAGAGATGTTTAAGAAGCTGACTTGGGTTTCTTTATCAAGTTATTAAGTGGGCTAGTAGGTGTTCTATACGTTGAAAAGGAAGATGCTATAAACCACTTCCTCTCCATTGCAGATGAATGTCTGCTTTATGGAATATGTTTTTTTTGTTTGATGGAGGTTCAATTTGGTGCAACTTCAAGAGTTAAGTGAAGGTCTAGTGGCTTGGAAAAGAAGATTTAAAAAGAGTTAGCCCGTGAGAATTTGGCGGTGCACTTAGAAGGGAAGGAATTCTTGCTTTTTGAGGACAAGGTTAGAACTTGAAATGATTTTAAGCTTCAATTTTTGATAAGTTTGTTTGGTTCGTGTAAAGTTTTTGATGTTTGTACAAAGTTCACCTCCTTAGATTTTGTTGATGAGATGTCTATAGGGAGCCTCGGGTTTTGAGGTTTTGTGAGTTTTTGAGATCGATTCCTTTTGTAATTGGGTGACATTTCCTTGGTGTGCATCATCTTTGGGTTACTTATAAAAAAAGGGGGAGGGGCATCTCTTCTTACACCTGTCACATTCAACATGTTGTCTAGTTTCTCTATGCATCGAACTGACCAAGAACAGAAGCACAGTTACTGGAAGCTGGAAAGCATAGTACCTTAGTCCTTAGTTCAAAAAGGCACACCTTAGGTGTGCCTAACCCCAGTGAGGTGCGAGGCTCAGACCTTGGCGCCTCAGACAGGGTGATGCAGAGCTCATCCCAAAACCCCTCAAAAAGCGCACCTTTTGCATGCCTTTGGAGTGCCTTTTATGCGCCTATTTGTGCCTTTTGGATCCCAGTGAAAAGGAGATGTAATAAATATTCCTTTTGCTGTGTTTCCTTCTAATTCTATCCCCTCAATCCCAAAATCTCTCCATAAATACTCACAACTTTTATTTTTTTCCACTACATTCCTAGGGGAATGATTTTCATGCTAAGAAAATATAGATATATGGAGTGCGCATCACGTTCAAAAGGTGTGCACCTTTGCCTCGGAGCCCGCGCCTGTAGGCTCCAGGACCCTCGTGCGCTTTTCTGTGCTGTGGGCTTTTTTAATCTAAGCCTTAGTGATGGGACAAAAATGGTTTGCCATGCTCTGCCTTGAAATTCTAATTTACGCGGTTCATGAGACCAAACTGAGAACAATTACTATATTTGTTTGATCTAGAACTTCAAGTAGGTGCTAAGATGAAAGAATCCACTTCATTTCAACTTGGGACTCTGTTGCCTTTCAAAGCTGATTTTGCTTGCTTTGCTTTTCTTTGTTCACTCGTTCCCCTTGTACTATGTTTTTATGGTGAATTCTCATCTCTTTCTATTTTTACTCGCCCTTTATCGTGCAACCTCTTGGGCTTGGTATGTGAGGAGTACAATCTTCACTATAAAGATATCATAATGAACCAGTACATATTTCAACCAATTTGTTCTGATGGTGTGTGGGATAACTTGGCTTTCTACGTATCACAAATATGTTTACGAGCCAGTAGTTATTTTAACCAACTTCTTCTAATGGTATATTGGATAACTTCGTCGGCTTTCTACATATTGCAAATGTAGTTTACGGCTAAAAGAGCAAGAAATCTTGAAATGAGTAGCCCCCTTTCTATTTCTCCCTTCTACTCATATTTCATTTATCTTATAAGCACTAGACTGGCTACTAGCTAGCTAAGTACAAGGATGTCAAGGCCAAGGAGAGTGTCAACTGTGAAGTTATACTGCAATGATCAAGCCAAATTGTGTTGTTATTTCTCTGTAAAATTGGGTTTCATATACAATGGTCTGCATTAAATTTCTTTCCTAGCATATTCAGTCTGACCAGAACTGCTGGTGGCATCTTTGAATGAGAATAGCAAGTGCAAGTCTTCAGAGTTTTGGTCAATCATCTCCAAGTTTCTAGCTTCTCGTGTTACCAAGTCAACCACCAATGGATACAAGTCCTTTAACCCAGAAGTCCTTTTTTCCCCATATTCTTTTTCACCAGTTCGTGTACATATTCTATTTAAATTAAGCTTGTAAATTTATGTAATGACATGTACACAACATCATAAAAAAATGCCCGTACCTCTTCGCATTTTTTGTTTGATAAAGTGGCTATATACAAGCAAATAATTGGTGTATTCCAAGGAAGCTAGAGCAATATGACATCTTCAACCACCATCCAAATGACCCAGTTCAGATCTGGTTGAGCCGTTGAGAACTGGTTTCCAAAGACAAAGATGATGTATACTGTGCAAAGTGCTACCCTAATAAACTGTGTTATGTTGACAAATGGGTGATAAGATCATTAAGATGATTTTCAAGTTAGAAATTTTTTGTTTCAAAAACTTAGGTAGTGATACCAAGGGGGAGGGTCTTGTCAGCCAAAGTTCTTTTTGAAGATGTTGCTTTTAAGCCATATGCTTCTAGGGTTCTGATTGTTGTGCTTAACAAATGTTGTCTTTATATAAGGAAAATGAAGATTATGATAAATGTGGTGTTTTTGTCTTGTTCTTTCCTTTACACTTGCTTTTCTCTGATATGGACAGTGCCTCCTGATAATGTATATTCAGATTCTCTTCTTAAACAATTAATTATTTTGTGTTGCTCTGCAGATTGTTGCAATAAGAGATATTATACCTCCTCCACAAAGGGAGGTATTTAATGATGTATATATTGCATATGAGTTGATGGATACTGATCTTCACCAAATAATTCGTTCCAATCAAGCATTATCAGAGGAGCACTGTCAGGTATTGCCTCTTTGTGCACAACAGAATAACCATTTGTGCGACCTGAAAGGTGACTTGTCAATGCATGTTTGGATTTTCGTTGGTGCTGTCTTTATCTTTTCATTGATGGCTGGATCACTGAAACTATTTTACTTCAATTCTTTCTTCTTCAGTAACTTTGTCATCAATTTCCCTATTTTCATGCTTGGGTTGAGCTATGCTCCTCTGGTGCTATATGATAATAGTGGAGAACATATTGCTCATTTATTGGCTTGATACTTGGTGTGTTGCAGACCTGCAAGTTTTCTGATTAAGGTTTACATTTTAGGCAGAACAGGGTCTGTATCAACTATGATTCAGTCTGTGCAAGCATCATTTTTAAAAAAATACTTATAGTAATATCCATAACTATATTTTTTTCTCAGCATATATTAATAAAAGCTCATTTTTTAGTCATTTCACAATGCATCTACCAAACCCCCCCTCTTACTAGGCCCTTTACTCCTGTCGCATGATATTGTTGAGATGCACTAACCGTCTGAACACGTAAAAGTGCATGAAAGGATACAACCGTCCACCAAAAAAAGGGCTATACTGAGGGTGAGGACTGATTCATTCACTTCAAGTAGTCCTGTAATTCACACATGCTAAAGTTAAATGTCACTGAAAAGCTGATTGTTTCCACGAGTCCATGTACTTTGCTTTTGAACATTGTGTGGACAATGGACAATTTATTTTTTTGTATATTTTTCTGCTGATAAAACAATGGATATTGTTCTTAGTTGTGAAACCAGGCTGAAGTGTGTTCGTAGGTTAAGTTTTCTTGACTGATAATCTTATTTGCTTTGTTTTATAGGTCCATCTTTACTTTCTGTTTATAATTTTATTACACACACTGGAAATTAGTCATAGTTTGTGTGCGCTATATTACAATCTGCCATCCCTGTTGCAGAACCTTATTATATGAGCGCATTACTGAAGCATCTCTTGGCTGACTATGACCAAGGGTCTTAGGCATATTATAACCACTGCTTTTTATGTGATATTATATGCCATGAAAAACTTGCTATAATGTTGTATGTCAACTTGCTAAATGTGTCACATGATTGCTCAAAAGCTTCCGCTTCACCTTTACTTGCTCTTTCTGAAATCTCCTGCATATTTTGATCCTTTTGAAGAGCTCTGTAGTATTGTTTTGTACATCGTCCATGCTGAATGCTAAGAACTGTATGTGGGCACTAAATATTGAACAAATGTCATTTGCAGTATTTCCTATACCAGATACTTCGTGGTTTGAAGTACATACACTCTGCCAATGTCCTTCACAGAGATTTAAAGCCTAGTAATCTCCTGCTTAATGCAAATTGTGATCTGAAAATCTGTGATTTTGGATTAGCTCGTGTCACATCGGAAACAGATTTTATGACTGAATATGTGGTTACAAGATGGTATCGGCCACCAGAGCTATTGTTGAATTCTTCAGACTACACTGCAGCTATTGATGTCTGGTCGGTAGGGTGTATCTTTATGGAGTTGATGGACCGTAAGCCTCTTTTTCCCGGCAGAGATCATGTGCACCAATTACGCCTGCTGTTGGAGGTATTACAATGATATGGTTCATTCATTCATGCATTATTGAAATCCCCATACATCTTTTTTTTTTTCCGATTTTATATGGGACGATTTGTTCTCCTAGTTTGAAACCCCACCTATGCTTTATTTGGCATGAGTTCAAATTCAACTCAAGGATTTGAAATATGGTATCACTATTGGTATGGCAAAATCGCTTTATGGGGTATCAAGAAGCATATTATGGATGTTGCAGGCTGAGAGAGTGATCCGCTTAGCTTCAAAACATTTCTAATGTGGCCCTTTTGTTACTGAATGACCACCTTTTGAATATATGATCTAACCTTCCGTGAATGATGAATGGTCTTTTTGGCGAGTGATGTTGTATCTACTGTTTCTGGCTTTTGAGATTGAGTGCGATGCATTGGACAGTCCTTGGATGATGAATGCATGAATTTTAGGTTCAAATTTGCAGAGTGGTTGGTATGGTCTAATGTGTCATGTGTTTGCTGTTGTTGAAAGGAGCCTTTGGGTCACTTGACAATCTTCGCTCTTGCAAGTTTCATTTTGTTTATTTATTTTTCATAATGTACTGCCATCTTCTCTAAAGGAATATGCTTCATAATGGCAGCTGATTGGCACTCCTTCTGAGCAAGAGTTAGGATTTCTTAATGAAAATGCGAAAAGATACATCCGTCAGCTACCTCAGTTCCGCAGGCAATCATTTACCGAAAAGTTTCCGCATGTCCACCCAGCTGCAATTGATCTTGCTGAAAAGATGTTGACATTTGATCCAAGAAAAAGAATAACAGGTGAACTTAGTCTCCCATTCCCATTCCCTTTCTCTTGTCATTGCTGCTGGTCTTCTTTTTCTTTTTTCCTTTTTCCTTTTTTCCTTTTTGCCCTTTTTGGTAATACAGTGAGGCTGAAGTTTATGACTGGAATCTTTGAATTTTATGGAATTATATTACAAATATTCCTTAATGGAGCTGAAGGGAGGGTTGAAGGGAAGGAGAACTAGAATGAATTGGAAATATAAAATTCGTAAAGATAAAGCTGGTTACGAGGAAGAAGTTGACAGGAACTTACAACTAGAATGCATTGGTTATAAGACCACCTTTCTTTACTGAATGACGACCTTTTCTAATGAAGTTATTTTGCTCACATATCCTGTCCTTGGTAGGAGCTTTAAGAGAGGCAACAAGCACTCGCATATACCTTATTGCTTCATTAGTCCAGACTAGACCTGTCAATTTGGTCGGGCAGGTGGGTTTCGGGTCAGGCGTATATCGGGTTCGGGTAAATATGGGCGGTGCATTTCGGTTTTGGCTCAACCCAACGGGTTATGATTGCGACCTTTTTCTGTTTTTTTTTTCTTTTAAAAATGGGGTCTTATACACTACTTTTTGTACAATATGCATAATTTAATATGATTATCTTCTAGTAGCGATAGGTTATTGTAACTATTTTAATTTAAATTAGAGAAATAACAAATGAATAAGTTGTGCTTATAGTTTAATAGTTAAAAATTACAATGAAAAGTCACAAATTCTAACAAAGTTGAACTTAAAAAAACTAATGTTTTGGGTCAAACGTGCGGATAGGGTTTGACACGCTAATTTTTGGGTTCGTTGTATGTTCGGGTTTAGTTGAGAAAATCGTGTTCAAAACCCCGAAAATTCGGGTGGGCTTGGGGTCGGGTCATATATTGGCAGGTCTAGTCTAGACATAGGATACTCAGCGAAGTACTTGTTTTCTCATTGGTTCCTGCCTAGATGATTGTGAAGTACTGAAAGATGACGAAAGGCTCACAAATTTTTACCCTAATCCCTCGCTAATAAACTTTCATGCATTTAAAACTTTGAGATGGTTTTAACTTTGTTCACATACAGGCTCTTTCCAAATTTGTGATTTGTGATTTGTGATGGAACATTATTCTACATTTTCCCACTCCCCCCCCCCTCCCCGTGCATGCATTAACTTAACCAGCTTGTGTGTTACTACCCTTTTCTGCTGATGGTTGCTTACTTTCCGAAACTTTGTACTAGTTGAAGGAAAGTTTTTGGTGGTTGAATTTTTGGTCATGACAGTGAACTTTTCTATTTCAGTTGAGGATGCACTGGCACATCCCTACCTTAACTCTCTGCATGACATCAGTGATGAGCCGATATGCATGACACCCTTTAGCTTCGACTTTGAACAGCATGCTTTGACCGAGGAGCAGATGAGGGAGCTGATCTACCGTGAAGCTCTTGCATTTAATCCCGAGTTCCACCAAGACTGAAAGCTCTGCATCTTTGTTGTTGTGGGCTCCAAACAGCATGGCTTCTCGCTTGTGTATATATCATGTCCTGTCTAGAGCTTCCTATGAACTTTTGTATTTTTGCATTTGATTCGGCTAACACAGGGCATTATATGATTAAAATGTTGTTTGTATGGGGTGCTTTCTTTCTTTCTTTTCTTTATTTATTTCTAGAGGGCATAATATTATGTAGAACAGCTGAATTGGCCTTTTGCCCTCTCTTCATTTCCATTGTCTTGATGTATGCATAAGCTTGGAGTTGTATCAGGTGTTTGTTTAAGAGTAAAAAGGCTAACACAGCCATGATGACAAGCTCCCTTAATTCTCATGCTAAAGTCTTTCCCCCTACCCATTTTTGTGGATACACATTGGGGCAGTGCATTATGTAGAACTCCGAACTTGAATGCATTTGAGATGGATTATTTCATCTGTTTCCACGCATTGTGGCCGTACGACTTTGCAGTACTGGGTATTCCGGCGTTTCATGTTGGAGGGATGTGAATCCAAGAGACCAAGACAGGAACACAACCATTGGAAATTTGCAACCAAGCCCATAAGAGATTTTGTTTAACTATTCTCGGAGATGAAGTTTTATGCTTAATGCATTTTGCTTTTTGATAATCTGTTTTTACTCATTCCTTGATCATGACATTTGTATGATTGTGGTAATCTTGACCAAATTATTTACCCTATTGTGTTTTCTGATATCATAGAAGGTAAATTAAGGATAGCAAAATTGATGCATGGCTGCAATTTATAAGCACCAATTACATATTTCTGCAATCTATTCCAAACATGGAACAATATTTCTCATACTTACACCGTGCCATGAACGTAACTTTATGTTTTTAACAATAAGTCATCAATTAATGGGCTGTTTTAACCGCTTGGTGAAAGCTTCTAACTCATCTCACAGTCCTTTTCTCGTGCAACTTTGTACCAACATTTCCCAAGAGCAAGTACGGTTGTGAATAAAATGGGTGGATGTCATAGATGTGAACACTGGTTTAGGCATTCTAGTGGCAGAAGGATAAAAACTGAGGCCACGGACAAAGTTGGGGGACAAATGTTGGGTCTAAGCCTATGTTCCAGGCAGGCACTTCAAAAGGACCATCAGACATTGAACTCCTTGTGAACTTGCCATCTGCATTCTCAAATAATAAGGCTCTGCAGTCATGAACACAATGATCTACAAGTAAACTCCCAGGAGCAAGTATACATCCAATGAATTTGCGCTTTCTCAGATAAATACATCAAGTTATACATTATCTCACAGTAATCATTCAGGAATTCTGACAACACGGTAGGTAAAACAGAAACCAACCAAATCCTGCAAAATAATGGAGTCTCCTGTTTAATGATAGACTAAAGCATACAACTTGAAAAAGACTCCGTCTTCTAATTCATCAGCTTTTTATGTTGCCAAAGAACCTAGAAAGCGGCAAAGGACCATCAGCTTCCTCGCCATCACTGCTGGAGTTCTTGCTCCTAGACCTACTCTTTCTCTCTTTTTTTCTTTTAGACCTAGATTTTGACCTTTTTGACTCCCTCTCTTCATCGTCGCTACTAGATGATTCCGATGATGAGCTTGAAGAGCTAGAATCTGACGATCTTCTTCTTGACCGCTGAAAAATACGCACGTTTTCACAATAAATCAGGTCTATGCTACTGAAAGATTCGTATCGTATTCATATTAGTTTTTTTGTTTTCTTTATGCAAGTAAAAGGACTAAAAGATCTGGTGAACTAAACCAATTATAGGAGGCACACCCAGAGAAACAAGAAGTATTTCGACTGCACCGATAGGTTGACAATGCATAATTTCGTTATCCATATCCGAACGATTGGATAATCAACACACCCCCCCAAAAAAAAATAAAAAATAAAATCCCCGTCTCCTCTAGACTATCATTTCATCATCTACTGCAGCAGAAGGCCGTCTACTGTTCAACAATGACTGAATCCTGATTTTAAGTGGTGGGAAGTTATGACAACAGCACTTACAAGACATGCTATGCATGACATAGTCTGAACTCTGAAGTAACAGCAAACAAAGAAAAAGAAGCTTTGATCACTTAGCAGTTAGCACTGTAAACAATGCAACAAGGGTTTTCATTGTTCAAGGGTACATGAATATTTGAAGAAGAATTCAGCAGATTTTTGTCTTGCAGCAAAGTGACCCTTGAAAAAGAACATAAACTAAGGTGATCACAGATCCCTACAGACAACAGATGGCAAGAAAGAGCTTGGTTTCCTTATCTGTGAATCAATTCTTTACCTCCCAAACTTGGTGCTCAAGTATATAAATCATACTGATTCATACAGGACATGGTGCCTGCAGTTGGGCCTGTCCTTGTATTGCCCGGCCCTCTTCTTTACAGTGCAGAACCTTTTCATCATATGCATTGCCCTTTCGTTCCTCATTTATTTTGGCTAGTGAAAGAGTGAGAGAGAAAGGAGGGGGGGGGGGGTTATATTTTCTCACTCATAAAAACTGCCCCCAAAACAGGAATAGAAAGGGAAAAGAAAAGAAAGTATAGTGGTTGCTGGTGTATAAACGATCACATTCACAAAGCTAAGTGGATTGGAAGATTGAACAGTCCTTCCTCTGGCCAAATATTGCACATAATGCAACCAATTGAAAGGTAAATTGAAAAGCTCAATCATGCAAAACTCTACCCTTGTTAGTCGTGATCAACTATGAAAGTCACTTGCTAGCGCATCTCTAAATATATCCAAAAGAAGTGGATTTCCTTCACATTTACCAGAACAGGTGTCACATCAGATGGAATTGAAAGTACCTTTCGCTTCTTGCTGCTATGCCTCTTCGAGTTCTTATCTTTATCTGCCAAAAAGAAAGTCAGAATCATTTCCATTACCAAAAGCTCAAACAAAAGGTTGCAATATTTTACAGAATTTACTGACAACTTTTATTTCAGAAACACCATCTTTGATTACCTTCAGAAGTACAATAGATGCTATGTTACACAGCATTATTTTACAAAAATTCAGGACAAATAGTTTAACCTTATAGCCTCATCAATTTCTTTTTCCTTTTTAAATAAAAAACTACTTACCTCTTTCTTTAAATTGTTTAGAAAGAGAATCATACCATATCTGGTGCGTATCATGGTAATTTAGTTCATTTGAGACAACTGTATGCATAAAGCAAAGCGCATTTACAAGGCCTCAATGAAGTAAAGAGTGCATAGGGATACCAAAACTATGCCTGCGTTGATTCTACAAACACTTAATTATCACTAGGTATCTCTAGCCTTCTAGGGAACCACTAGGCCAAATTCTGTGCCTAAGAAGCCATCTTAAGAGAGTACTGACACATATAATAATTTGGCCAATACTTATAGCAGAAGAAAAGCCAGAACGGGAAAAGAAAATCCAACAGTTATGTTTTTTTTTTAGCGCGCTTGCCTTTTCCTTAAAATGTTCTCCATCTTTCATTTCCCCTACTTACCTTTTCTATGTTTTGACTTGCTAGAATGGTTTCTCCCTTGAGCAAGCTTCCTTTCTCTTTCTGCATCTAGTTGTGCTCTGTATTCTCGCATCATTCTGTCTTTATCGGCTTCCTGTTCACCCCTTTTCAATGCTTCTTCCTAGACAAAGAAATAAACAAATCCTAATCACAATTATTCTTTTTTTTTGGGGGGGGGGGGGGGTTGCATGAGAGCCTGAGAAAAGTTTAAAGGGTTAGTCAGACAGACAAAAAATGGAATTCATTGTATTTATGTGTAACTTCATCACTCATAATCAAGATGATTCTTGAACCAAGCACTTGTGAGTCATGACATTCGACACCTTTGTGAGGGGAAAAGAAATACTCGGTCCAAAACATAAATCCCTTCAACAACTGCTTATCAGACATAGGTAACTCAAAATAAACTGTTCAAGAACACTGCCAATCTAAAAGGAAATCAGGTACATGTATGTAAGATAATGACCAGTAAATGTCTTAAATTTCCAAATGCCTCAATTGAACTCCCTTTATCATTCTTTTGTGAACTCTTAAATTGACAGGGGCAATGTAACCAAAGAGAGAAGTGATTGGTTATAGACCACAAGCACTGCTTTATAGTCAAGAATAAGCATATAACTTGTTGGTTGCACATAAAATTATAAATTGGCAAACTCGAGCAAGGACACAGCACAGCCCATCAATTTATAGTCAAAACTTTGAAGAAACAAGAGCGCCGACTTCAAATGATTTTATCCATTTTTAAAACTTGGAATTTCATAGCACACCGGAAAACCTATCAAAGCAAACAACATAGTATTCACGAAACCTCTCTAGAACTAGGCACACAACACATGAAAACCTCAAAAATGAACATAGACAAAAGCCTAAATAAATGTTTATAATTATGGTTTGCTACCTTAATCCTTACCTTCATAAACTCCTATCATAAGCCATTTCCTTTCCTAGATATTTCAAATCTTGGTTAATCACTTCCTTCAAGCTCTTCTTAGGTCTCGCTTGATCTATTTACGCTCTTGCACGTTGATCCTCATCTATGCTACCATGAAACTCTGAATATTATATTTCTTAATTGGTCAACAGTCAACACGATGCACCATATAACAATGTTGGTCTAATAGCCACACAGTAAAACCTGACTTTATTCTTAACCCGAATCCTCTTATTGTATACACATAATTCCATTTCATCAAACCAGCCTTACCCAATGACTAATGTGCTCATGTCTCATCAATGATCAATCTCCCTATTATCTACGATAGTCCAATCCAAGTACTTTCGACTTTGAACCCTTGGTATTGCCACACCATCCATCTTAATCCAATTATAACTAGACATTTAATACATATGTCACTAAGTTCTGGAAATAATCAAAATGTAACCGGACAAAACTGATGTGCCAAAGCCCAAATCATACTGAATGACTGAAGCCACTAAGATTAAATAACCATTCATGGATGCAAGGCTCAATGTTCAGTCTATCTAACAACAAGAGGAGATTATCAGCCGAAAGGGGATAAAGAAGTAATAGAATCAAGATTCTGGTTTAGTATGTGACGACCTATGATCACAAAGCCATAGTTGACTGCTGTGGATAGTGAAAGGTATAGGCATACACACTGTCTATCCGCCATCCTGTCCCAATTTTACGGAACAAAATTAACTCCGTATCCTAGTACTCAACTCAAGGGTTCCAATTCCAAATCCTTGGAAACAACTAATAGGGCTCAGGAAAATCAATTGACCTTAAATGTTTTCCCAAAGCAATTGCAACATTACAGTTATTGATTCAACTTTCTGCATACACATTAGATAACGAGAATCATGTAGCTTGGACCCCAGCAGAACCCTAAACCCTTCAGAACCTGTTGGGTCCTAACTATAAAGAGGATGCATACGCGATACCCAAGACAAAATGTGATGGATGGCTCAGTTAGGTTTCTTAGGTATTTTGCTTTACTCTCAATACACCGTGATGTCATCGTCTTCATCGTAAATGTTACGTGGTTCTGTCATTTTTCAACCGAAGAAAAGTCATTGCCAAGAAAGATAAAAGACAAATGCTAAACGAAGACAATGGAAATTGAAGGAGCCAATAAACAACGAAAAGCGTGTGAAATTATTTTTTTCCCCCTTTTGCTCACTAAACCAGACTTGAGAAGATGAAGGTTAGGAAAGCCACAATCACAAAGGAGTATATTATTCTTGTACGAGTTAAAAAATGCAGACAACAATAAGCACAAGCTAAAAGCAGACAATTCTGCCTCAAACAACCGTATTGAAGAGACCCTTACTTAATAAGGAAAAAAACTTCAATGATGTTACAAATTCTACTAATGCACTAAACAAGAAACAAAATAGCAAATAATTTAGCACAGGAGTCGCTGAATATAGAAGTTGCAGATTCTGAGCAGAAACATTCACTAAAGGAAATATGAGGTAAAGCAGAAAGGGTTACCTTTTGCTTCCTTTTAAACTCCTCCCAGGTAACTGTGTGAGACGTGTTTAGGTTGGCCAAACGAGCAGCATGCCACTCTGGTGTATGAAATGAACCATCCACCTGCGACTCTCCTCATCAGTAAAAGTATGGGGATCATAATTAAGAAAAGCTTCCCTTATACTAACTATCATCTACAAGAACACAACACGTGGAAACTTATGAAACTTTAGATATAACAGAGACAACACACACCCTTGATATATGTTTGTTTTGACGTTTTCAGTATATGGCAATATATTTTCTTAAAATAGTCAATCGTACCTTGATCTCAATTTAGGTTGAAGAGATAGGGTGCATATGTATATTTATAAGGTCCAAGGAAAATGGTTTCTTAGAAAGGCCACATATGTAATACCTTAGAGGAAAATGAACCATGTCATTCCTGAAGTAAGAGTAGCATTGCGACACATACAGGTGCAAAACCAAAGCACCAAACACGTACTATCTGAGCATCAGCTATGCATCATGTTACTAGTACATTTCTAGTCACCCACCATAATTGAATAGGCAATCAGATGAGTTTCTTTGTTCATACACTGATACACATGCCTTGCAACCTGACTTAATATTAAAGGAGGCCTGCACCTGATAAAGCAAACTCATATGAAAACGTTCCATTCTATCCTCAGAATCTTCGATCAAAGAAAAGAACAAACAGAGAGATGGTTGCCACAAAGTATCAGATCCTAATCCTAAGACAGAAGGAGCCGATTATGAACAACCCTGGTTCCTCAAATGACTAGCATTTCCAGCCAAAGTGACACTGCAGTGGCGGATCTATTAATGGGTTGGGAGTGACCATGGCCACCCTTAATCCATAAAAGCTTATATTTTAGTATAATTCGGGATAAAAATTATGGATTGTATGTTTAACAAATGAGTGAAATAATGTATTGGCCGCCCCAAAATCTGAAGGCACAGATCTGCCATGTACTGTTCATTTAATCTTGTGTGACTTCAACATAAGTTTTGACACTTTGAAACATGATGTTAGGCCAAAAAGACGCAAAACTCACTGTCATTCTCGACCTGTCTCACAACAGATTCAACTTATGTAAATATATGGGATACACAATCCTCCCTCATTGGTATGGGCATAAATAAATGCAATGTTTTGGAATGATCTATCTGAAACTAGGACATGTGCTTGTTAGTTTCGATACTTGTAAGAAAGCCCAATTACAATTATCTTGGTCATCCAAAGCATAAAAAAATCAGTAAGAATTACAAGATGGGTAATCTCATGGTGAACTAGCTAGCCTACCACCAACTAACAAGCTTGTCAAAGTATTCAGCAATAAACAGACATCGTGAGCTGAAACAGATAGGAATAACACTGGTAAGTCCAAGGGACCTGAATGGTAAAGCTTAAAGTTCCTTTTTGTGTGTGTGTGTGTCATGTGTGTGTGTGTGTGTGTGTGTGTTTGTTTGGCAATGTAGGATCAGCTTAGAGAATACATAAAATGTGTAAAATTCCAAGTCAAAATTTATACCCACTTGGAAATGTACTTGCTTTTCATAAATCCACTGCTAAGATGTTTTCAGATAGAAACTAAACTTGGTTTCAACATACCAAAAACCTTCAAACAAAACATTATGTAGAAGACAACAATCAATTCACACATTGACTATAAATTATCCTATCGGCTACTAGAATCAAAAAAACCCCAAATCAAAATAGTTCAGCACCTAATTAACATGAAAACAATACCTAGAAAGAAAAAGATCAGCCAAATGAGTAATCAACCCGTAGAGAGACATAATGAAGAGAGGCAAGCTAGAGTATGGAAGGGTACAAACCATGCCATCATCAATCTCTTCGGGAGCAGAGCCAGAGCCAAGCCTGGCTCTTTGCATAGCTTTGTAAGCTTGATTTTTGCCCATTTCTTTTTCTCGCTTAGGAAAGACCCACCCAGATGAGATAGATTCAAAAGAAGAGACAAAATTAGGGCAAAAAGAAAAGCCCAGAAGAAGGAAAAGGATAGAATTGGAAGAAAATAGTTGATGGGGGGCTCCCAAATGTCAACGGCGAGTGGAGCCCGTGAAATTGAGGGGGTTAAAATGGTCGGAAAGTGGAGGGTGGAGCATAGAATGGATGCGGGTAGGGTAGACGGAGAAGAAGCACAAGGCCGGAAGAACCAAGGGAAGGGATGAATGGGTGAGGATTGAGGCAAACTCACTTGGTAGAAAAAATTGATAAAAATACCAAGCAAGGCTTTCGTTGGAAGAGGAGGGCCTAAGAGCATGAGCCATGTATGCCCCTTATTCTTATGCAATTTTTTTAGGTGCCCAGATTTTACAATTGTTCACTCATATATGTTAGGTTGCTTTGATTATTACGATTGTTCACCTATAAATATCTGGAGCACATGCTCTGGGTTGCATCTAATATATATTATTTTCTTATGCAATTGATAAGTTAGTTAATGTTAAAATATTTTTAATGTTGGCAAAAATTTGAGTTCGAGTGAATTTTGGTCGGTCGATCAATGTTAAACTTTAAATAAGAAATTGATGTTCAGACTCAGTTTGCTTTTGGGTAGGACATGGATGAACAATTCGGATTCGAAAAAAAAAGAGAAGTATTATGTCCGAATATTTGAAAAATGTCAGAATCGGCTTAGGGCCAAACCGGTTTTTTTTTTCTGATACAGACAAATCCGGGTAGTTGGGGAAACAAAATTTTATCAATGCTAAATATAATGTAATCTGATAAATTCAGCCCATAATAAATTATTAATCATACCCGTATTGATTTTCTTATGCAATTGATGAATTTGTTAATGTTAAAATATTTTTAATGTTGGCCAAAATTTGAGTTCGAGTGAATTTTGATCGGTTGATCAATGTTAAACTTTAAATGAGAAATTGATGTTCGGACTCAGTTTGCTTTAGGGTAGGACATGGATGAACAATTTGTATTTGAACAATAGAAAAAAGAGAAGCATTCTGTCCGAATATTTGAACAATGTCAAATTCGACTTAGGACCAAACACGGTTTTTTTTTTGAGACAAACAAATCTGGGTATTTGGGTCAAACAAAATTTTATCAATGCTAAATATAATGTAACCTGATAAATTCAGCCCATAATAAATTATTAATCATACCCGTATTAAAAAAAATCATTAAAATATCATTTATTAGGCATGGTAAAATATTAAACAAAAATCATCAATAAGAAATTTGTCTCATGATAAATTTAGTTAATGCGGTCTCACATGAGGAATTGCAAACTAAAAGTTCCAATAACCAAAATATTTATATTCTTTCCCTTTTCTAAAATTTAAATTTTAATTAAAAGATTATTAAACACAAAGCTTGTTCCGAAATACAGTAGAGATCATTCTTCCGTGATTAATTTGCTATACAAAGCTGGACTAACACCATGGAATTTTGGGTAAAATTCCATCCAAAAAAAGCAATGTTATACATGCTCTAAGGATGTATACTTGTTCCTAACTCACTCTCTATGTGTAGTTTCATAACCATGTCATAGGATAAAAATGATAGAAGTCGGAATAAAAAGTCTAATGGAAAAGTTTCAACCTATAAAAACACCCAAAATAATACAAAAGCTCCAAATCCAGACCGCAATACTTTATGGTCCTAAGACCACAATCTAAGAGCCGTAACAGTGTCACCGAACTAAATGAAAGTTGTAAAATTTTCATTCGAAAGCAAACTTTAAACTCGGTGCCATTAATTATTTGTGAATAGAGCAAAGATGTCCATGTGTCAAAAAATGATCGGCTACAGTAGGTATCGAGTTTTTCTTTTTGAAAAATTGGGATGCTAATTTTTTTTTAAAATTTTGGCAACAATGATAGTAAAAAAGGAAATAAGCTATACCAGCCCAGCCTTACTCAACCTAGCCTAATAGCCAAGCAACAAACTGGACCTACCTGACACTTTAGAACTTACTGGCTTTAAGATAAGACTGACACATAACCCACCTACAATAGCAGATAAACTATTATCTAAGCAAATAAGATTGACTCCCTTTTTGTCATTTGCAAAAGTGATGGCCATTAGCCGACGAAAACCTCTGCTCCTTAGCTTCCGAGGTTGTACTTGCTCTAGTAATACGTTGTCACCTAATCTAGTCGTTGTTGTTTTTGTTTCTTAGTTTGGCACCTGCATTTCTACTATTGGATAGCTTGTACGCAATACGGTTCCTCACAATCCTGATTGTTTGCATGTTGAATTCTGGAAACATGGCAGCCATGACTAAGACTCGATTCTATCCTTCGCGAATGTATTCTTGACCCACTTAGGATACATATTGTTCCTATAAACCCATTTTGTCCTTCTGACTATAGTCTACTTTAGGTTATAAACAACAGATGCTTTCAAAAAGTATTTGGGTGTTCCAACAACAATCAACAAACATAGGGCAAGCCAACTAAGTTTCTTATACGATATCATTGTCAAACAGTTGTAAGGGTGAAAGGCCTCCCCCATCTCCTCGAGCAGTAGACTTGTCGTGATCAACGCAGTGCTATCAGCGCTGAATCAACCCAAACTTTCGGTCTATAAGATACCTTTAACCATTTCCAGGAAAATCGACAGCGCGGTCATCAATCTTTTCTGGTGGGTAAGTGCTGGGAAGAGTGCCAAACACTGGGTGAATAAAGATTTGTTGTTCACTCCGAAAGAAATGGGTGGTATGGGGATTAGGAAAACTTAACAGATGAATGATGCCTTTTTGGCCAAGCAGGCGTGGTGAATCCATAGCAATCGCAACCTCCTCATCTGCGAGCTCTACAATGCCAAATACAAACTCATTCCCCTACACTAGAGATTGAAGACACAGATCAAAAGGCTCCTATGGGTGGAATGACTTATGTTGTGCTACTCAAGCGTTGAGGCATGGTTTCTCCTGGAAGGTGAGGAATGGAAGAACCACATGAATTCTGGAATATGAGTGGGTAGGAGACCATGTTGAATTACGGGATGGTTTGGAATATAAGTGGGCAGGAGACCATGTTGAATTACAGGATGGTCAAGATTTCATATTGTGGCAGAACATACCAATTAGTGACTTAATAGGCCACGAGCAAAAATGTTGGAGATACGACTTGATCAGGAGAAGCTTCCAGTAGAGGTCTTCCAAAAGCATTTTGGCCAGTCCACTTAGAAGGCTGGATAAAGAGGTTTCCATGATTTGGAAAGCGACGAAGGATGGGTCGTTTAAGGTTAAATCATGATATTTCTTTACATGGCTAAAGGAAAGGTAGGATGAAGAAAGGAATGATAGGATTCATGAGAGATTGAAAGCAACCATGAGAAATAAAAAATTTTGGAAAAAATTATGGGCCATCAAGGCCCTAGAGAAACGAAAACACCTAGTGTGAAAAATCTACCACAATGCCCTTCCAACTACGGAGAACTGCAAACATTGGAAGGGGGACTAAGATATCAATTGCTACTTGTGTGAGGAGGTGGTAGAAACAACCGGACATCTTTTCAAAGATTGTTCACTAGCTAAGGTGTCTTGGTTTGCAAGTGAACTGTGAATCAAAAGTGAGGTAGCTTCAATAGTTCCAATCACTCCTCCATTTTGGTAAGGATAGGGAAGGAGGAAGAGATAGAATAATTAGCTTCCTAGCCCTTTTGTGGAATCTTTGGACCTTGCGTTGCAATGCGGCGTATAACCAGCGACCAGATTATCCATTGGTTTTATCGGAAAAAGCCAGAACGGATAAATGGACAATTGCAAACCACAGCGACCTGGTTAGCCGAATGCTGAAACAATAGGAAGGTGTTCGACAAGAAGGAATGGTGGAGTTCGTATGGCGTCTGGACTCACAGAGGTGAGTCAGGAGATCTTTGTTTGTGATGGAGCTTGGTGTAAGGAAACACTGAAAGCGGGTATAGCTTGGGTCTGGGTGAAGAATGATTCAAAATGGGAGGGGAACAACCAATCTTGCTTTGGGCAATCAACTACTCAGGTGGAACTTTTGGATGTGGAAAGCGCCATTCGCAAAACTAGGAGTGCAGACATTCAAAACCTATAGATCTAGATGGATGCAACGCTCATTATAGACTACTCCAACAACTCCACATCCACACCTTCAGAATGGCAAGACATCCTAGAAGCCTGTACAGAATTATTAGTGTCGTTTAATATTTGTTACATTAGCAAAGTTAATAGAAGTAGGGTCAAGGAAGCACATATCCTTACTACAACAACAAGGAAACGCGCCCTTCATTGACATTTTTATTTCTTCTGCTCTGTCCAACTGCCAAAAAAAAAAAAAAAGAAAAAAGAAAATGGCAATTAGTGTCAAAATAATCATATTTATTGAAAAAATATTAATGACACCAAGTAAATTTATTAGAATAACGAAGGGAAATTGGATTTAAATAATTTGAACTTTGGCCCATAATAGGCTTAATAATTTGAACTTTAAATTTGTTTCTCAATAATCTGAATTTTTAACCCTCTCGGATTCTAGTAGCACGCACTCGAGTTAAGTAAATAATAACTCGGTGGCACGCTGACGTGGCGGCGGAAGAGTGTGTGTTGACTTGCCCAATCAACTTTGACTTGCCACCTCACCCTCTCCATTTCTATTTTCTCTCTTCCAAGTGCTTTCTCTCTCCTCCCTTTCCTCTCCTTCCTTCCAGCCCGACCCATTGCCATGGCCATGGCCATAACCATGACTGCTTCTCCCTCTCCTCTCTCCTTTTCTCTCCCTAATCCAATCCCCTCCCTCTTTCTCATTCTTTGATCTCTCCCAAATCCCCCATAAGATCCCTTATTAGCCACTCAAATGTCCGATGATGTGACCTGACCCGTTTCCCTTATTAGACCTCTTACGTCATCTTTCTCTCTTGCTTTTGCTGTTGTTGTTGTTGATGGTGCCAATGTTTCTTTTGTGCTAAATCCTTGTCTTCATTCAACGATACAAACTAACTGATTGACCTATTCTTTTGACCAGCAACACTAATCCCCATTTTAGCTCCATAATTTGGTCTAATTGATGATCTTGAAGTTGGTATACTGATGGGCTCAATTACCCCAACTGCACACTTGTAATTACCCGAAAACCACCACCATTTTTGTTCCCATCAGTCGAAATTTTCTTTCTCTTTTCTAGGTTTCTACAAACAAATTACCTAATTTTCACTCTGTTTTTTGACCCCTTTATTGCCGTTATTGCTGGGACGACTCTGTGCCTTAAGATCCTACATCTCAATCTCGGGCGTACGCACAAGCCCCTGCCTCAAAACTTGCCACTTTATCGACTTCGACCCAACCCCATTGGCATTTCGTGTCCCTGATACTCGAATATGCGACTTAGGGCTCCGGTACGAGTGGAAATGGTTTTTACCCTCAAATCATACAATAATAAATCAGAATACTACAGACCTAATACAACTTTACATGGCTCTGCTGCATTCAATTTTGCAATGTAGATAATAATATTGGTAACAACCACCACTCTTACAGGGAAAAAAAAAATAAGATTTCAACCATGGATATTATTGACATCATTTTGAGGTCCCAGTCGGACAATGACTACTAAATGCAATGGCCTAAACAATGCATGTAAGCATTAATTAACAAGGCGGGTCCTCCAATTTCTTAAACTTCTGCACAATTGTAAAGAAAACTAAGAGACTCACAACTTTATAAATAGGTTACTACCTTAACTCCCCAATAGCAACATACACTCTCCAACAAATCATTCATTCTATAACTGAAGTTGTTATCTCAACCCTTTCACAAGTTATTCTTGACTCCACATTAGAGAAAGGAATGAGGGAAGGGGTTGGATTAGAGAGAGAAAAGGAGAGAGGAGAGGGAGAAACAACCATGGCCATGACCATGACAATGGGTTGGAAGGAAGGAGAGGAGAAGGAGGAGAGAGAAGGGAGTTGGAAGAGAGAATAAATATGGGGAGGGTGAGGTGGTAAGTCAAAGCTGATTGGGCAAATCAACAACACTCCTCCGTCGTCACGTCAGCGCGCCACCGAATTATTATTTACTTAACTCGGTAGCGTGCTACTAGAATCCAAGAGGGTTAATGCTCAGATTATTGAGAAACAAATCTAAAGTTCAGATTATTTAAATCAAATTTCCTAATTACAAAAGTAAACTAAGTAGTAATATATGAGGCAAAACAACAACAAATATTGAAGAATACTGACATACTAATATACTATTACTAAGTGTATCTTTTACTAGACATAAAGATTTAATTAAATATATTTTAACTTAATTAAATATTACAAAAAAAGGAAAGTGCAAGTTATGTATATATTTTTTAAATAGTATGTTTTTCTTAACTATGTAATTCAAAATAGTAATATAATAGAATATAATTGCATTAAGAAAAATATGAATAGTGATATTACAACTTTTTTCAATGACAGTAATTGCTAATATAGATTGCTAGTTCATTCTAAAAGTAAGTTTAAAAATTAATAAAACTAAAATGTGTATTGCATAGTGAAAAAAAAAACGGTTTTGCTAAATGGCGATGGATAACAAGGAATCTTATTTATTAAATATTATGAACTTATTTATATATGACAAAAAATCTATATATCATAAAAAAATTTACCAGAAATTTCTAAAATTTACCAGAAACTATCAAAACTTAACAAAAATAACAATTATCGTACTAACTATTTACACTGAACTTTACTTGCCCTATTTAAACTAGCACTATGTGGGAGTAAACAACTTGGGTACTCTTAAGAGGACAGTCCAAGACCCTCTAGATCATACTTGGCTAGCAAATTATACAATAATTAATACTTTCTTAGACTCACATATGTTGTGATTTTGTGAAGCTTTAATTTACATTAATTAATTTTCTAACCTAACTTCTCAACAAACGTTTGAATTTCCCAACCAATTTTCTACAACTAACTAATCCATACAACCATTTCTTCATTTTTCCATTCTTTAAACGACAAATGTTTCTTATTATATTCAATAGCAATAGTACTAGCTTGTTAGCAAGTATTCTTTTCAAACGAAATAAAAAAGTGATACTTACAACGAAAATAGTTAAATAATAATAATTATAGTGTTTTAAAATAAATATATAAAATTCAACTTTTAAATAACTAACACTCATCTTAGTAACTGATGCTCCACTCCAAAATTACAATAATCTTGTCATGAATTTTCTATGAATGTGTATCTTTTCTATAGATGAAACCATATATAAAAGGTACGTATTACAATTGATTTTCATCTAATTTAGTAGATCATAGAAATTGAGCAATCTGTTACCAAAAGAGACAGAAATCATGTCATATAAAGGATACAATAAATTAAAACTCATAAATTTGATTTATACATAAACTATAAGTAGACAATTGATTAGAATTAAGATGAGTAAAAAATAAAGATTACCATTACGAAATCCTGAATAGTATTCTTTGCAACATGGCATTATGACATTATCCGGATACTAGGACAGCTTTTGTTGCTTCTTCCTTGCCCTTTCTGCATGGTGGGTGTCCTCTAAACCTTAGTACTCGTGAAGTTTTATCGTTTAGTTGGCTTTTGTTCGGTAGGTTTTGGTTTATTATATTAGTACCTACGCACCTATACTTTAATAATATTACTGTCATTAGCAAATATTAGGTGGTCTGGTGGGCGGTTTTAAATTATGTTTGTTGTAATTTCTCTATTTAACTTTGATCCATAGTTGTTCACTTTTATCTTTTGACATCCAATAATCGAAACAAATTCAAGAGATCAGGTAGAGAAAATGGAGAAAAAAGGTCACGTTTTGGTGGTGCCTCAGTCATGGCAAGGTCACATAAACCCCATGCTTGAGTTCTCTCGGCGGCTGGCATCTAAGGATGTCAAGGTCACCTTTGCCATCACTCACTACCTACTCAACACCCTTAAACACCTGACATCCGACCCCCACGGGATCACCTTTGTTGCCATATCCGACGGTCATGATCACGGCTGGACTCCTATGGCTCACAATCTCCAGGCTTACCTGGACGACCTCGAGTATAACGGCTCACAAACCTTAGAAGACCTTATTCAGGCATATGCTATGACCCCTCACCCTGTGACTTGTTTAGTTTACGACACACTTTTGCCATGGGCCTATGATGTTGCTACCAAACATGGCCTTGTGACCGCTCCTTTCTTCACCCAAGCATGCGCGGTAAATTTTGTTTTCTTTTTGGTTTACTGTGGGAAGTTATGTCTGCCGGTCTCTTCGTTTCCGGTGGAGGTTCCGGGACTGCCACCGTTGAGGGTGGGTGATGTACCGTCGTTTGTGGGCTCACCGGAGTCGTATCCAACTAACCTGAAATGGGCTGTGAGCCAAAGTTCCAATCTGGAGAAGGTTGATTTTGTGCTTGTCAATAGTTGCTATGAATTAGAGCACGAGGTAAGCACATATATTCACCATTTTTATTACTGGTCCAGCGTGCAGTGGTTTTATAGTTACATAATCTTGTTGGGGAAATTTTATCTGAGTTTTAGCCGTTCACTGACAATTAAATGCGTCAGACTTAAAGTTTACATATTGCTTTGGATTTGTCTTTTACTATCAGTCTCTTCCGTTTTATTTTTCACTTTGATTCATGCATGTGTTGGTCGAATTTAAAAGATTTGACTACTCCATCCGTTTCTATTTAACTGTAAGAAATTGTGTTAAAAATTTTGACGGTTAATATCTTAGTTTGTATAATAATTTGTTATATAAAATTGATATCATTAGATTCATCACAAAAAATAATATTAAAAGAGTACAATATCGAACTTTTTATAAAAATATTGTGTGAGAAACTATTAATCAAAATTGAACCTACAAATTGAACATGTATACAAGGTGTTAAGTTATTTTACCCTTTAGTATTTGATTTCTTGTTAAATATGACATGGTAACTAGAGCCAATCGTCCCCTAATTTTAGTGGTAAATAATATGGTCATCGTCAGGTGATCACTGCAATGTCAAGGGAGATTACAACACCAGTATTGACAATCGGGCCAACAATTCCATCCCTGTACTTAGACAACACGATCAAGAATGACAAAGACTACGGCCTAAACCTGTACCAGTTGGACGACAGCACTAGGATAACTCACTGGTTGAGCACCAAACCTCCCAAGTCAGTAGTTTACGTCTCGTTCGGGAGCATGGCTTCTCTATCAAACACCCAAATGGAAGAGCTGACATGGGGGTTGAAGGACAGCGGCTTCGACTTCCTGTGGGTGGTTCGTGCTTCCGAGGTGTCCAAGCTTCCCCCCGGCTTTGTCGAAGAAACTAAGGACATTGGTTTAGTCGTAAGCTGGTGCCCGCAATTAGAGGTGCTGGCGAATGAGGCCGTAGGGTGCTTCTTCACTCATTGTGGATGGAATTCGGTTTTGGAGGCGTTGGCTCTTGGGGTGCCGATGATCGGAATGCCACAATGGGTCGATCAGCCGACGAATGGTTTGCTCATACAAGATGTTTGGAAGGTGGGTGTTCGAGTGAAGGCGGATGAACAAGGGCTTGTGATGAGACATGAGATTGTGGATTGCTTGAAGCAAGTTATGGTGGGAAAGACAAGTGAAGAAATGAGGGAAAATGCTGAGAGATGGAAGGGTTTGATTAAGAATGCGTTTTCCAAAGGTGGATCTTCGTATAAGAATATTCAGGAGTTTGTATCCAAAATTCAAAGCTCAAAAGCTTAGTTACGGTTTTCAGTATTAATAATTTCTTTTAATAATTTTTTATAAATAAATATAATATTATATTTTTTGATGTTGCGAATATAATGACATCAATTTTGTATGATGAATCATTTATCATTATACAAATTAATATATTAATAATTAAAAATTTTAACACAATTTCCTAAACGATAGATTATTAAAAACGGATGGAATACTAGTAATAGTAATAGTACTGTATTGTTCGAATTATGAAGTTAGCAAGGCATGAGATGACATGTTTTTGAAAAACAATTAATGTCTTATTCAAACAAATTTGGAATCTCTCCCAGCACATCCTATGCAATGCTTTCTTATGCTCAAATCTACTTGTGAACGTGTAGACCGAGTAAACAGAAACTTCTTCTGGAAAAACTCCTCTGAAAAAGGAATGCCCATGATCTCATGCATAACTCCAAGAAGGGATTTATTCCTATGGTTCATGGCACATCGTTTGGTAAAACAGATTGTCCTTCGACATCTGAGGACTAAGAGCGAATGAAAAACATACCTTATGCCTCAACAATTGGATCCATTATGTATGTCATGAGATGCACTAGGCCAGATGTAGTGTATGCTTTGAGTGTGTGCAACAAGTTTCAATCCAAGCCCGAAGAGAAACATTGAACTGTTGTGAAAAACATACTAAAGCATATGAACAGAGCTAAGGAGCAATCCTTAGTTTATGGACGTGATGAGCGGCTAAGTGTTACGGGTTACACCGATGCTAGTTTCATAACAAAAAAAGATGATTTTAAGAGTCAGTCTCGATACTTTTTTGTTTGAATGGAGTGGTAGTGAGTAGGGAGTGTTCCAAGCAAGACTCAATTGTGGATTCTACAACAGAGGCGAAGTACATCGCAACCTTTGATTCTGCAAAAGAGGTTGTTTGGATGAAGGCGTTCATCGAGGAACTTGGTGTGGTGCCTAGTGTACATATGAATAGTCAGGAAGTCGCAAAGGAGGTTATGTCCAATCTTAAGAGAAGAATGAACTTGATTTCTTTACCAATACAGTGGGGGTGTTTCTTCTCTGAAAACTCGTGGTACTTCCAATCCTATATCTCTTTCTCTCTTTTCGTATCTTTTTTGTTGATGTTGTATTGTATAATTTCATATAATATTGTATGTTTTTGGCATGTACACATGAATAATATTTTTATTTGTTGGTTTCCAAATTTATAGAAAGTTTTCCACTATATATGCTTGAATTGTAATTTCCTTAAGATCTCCAACATTGACCAGGGTTGCTTTTTGTACAATTGCTTAGTTACGATTTTTTTGTTTTTTTTTGGGGGGGGGGGAGTGTAGGGCAAAGATCATATAAAATTTATTGGTAAATGGATGGCATAATACAACTTAAGTTTTGGTGATTGTTGATGCATGAAAGTAAATGATAAACATTAGAAAAAGTGTTATTCTTAAATAAAGACGCTTATTCTAATGAAAGTAACTATTGCTAAACATATAAGTTTTGTAAATTTTGATAAATTCTAGTGATTTCTTGCTGAATTCTACAAAATAATAATTCTTAAGAAATGTTATCTTGTCCAAGTGATCCTATTCTTTTTTTTTTTTTTTTCAACAGTCCAAGTGATCCTATTCAACAATACCTTTACCCACACTTTGCACAACACCTTCTATAAAAAGGATGGCCATTGTTCTAGCATAGGAAGATGAGGTTCGAATCTCACTGCGGGCCTAACTTAGAATGTAACATAATCAACGCAGATAAATACAAAATTACAAATACATGTCGAAGATTTAAGAAAGAATATCAACCAAGAAAACTAGCCCGAAATAGCATTCCTTGGTTGGGAAAATTAAAAAATGTGGTTGTTTTACATTAGCTGTAAAACCATCCCTGTAACCAAAGTGAGCTGCAAATTCGCAAGATACAAGTCATACTGCAACTGAAAGTATACATGTCTCAGTTGTACCTTGGCCTTTTGAGGAAGTTACATTGGAGTCCTGAATCAAAAGCTGGATTGGAACCCTCAATATTGAACTCTAATTCTTCAACCATACCCTGCAGGGACATGTCCTGAAGAGTCACATTTGCACTCGGCAGATGATCTTGCGAGTTGCTCATCCCAATTGTTCGGTTTAGCATATTGAACCATGCATCCAGGTCACTGAAAAAATCTGCATTTGGAGATGCTGGAAAATTCTGATATTGAAATGATAGATCCCGAGACTGATCTACTGGTAGCTGTGGCTCAGACAATGCTGCTAGTGATTGGTGAACTTGGTTGTCGTTAACTGTCTTATGTCCCACTTCAGCATGATGACTTACTTACAGAATTTGGATGAAGCAACCCTTCTTCACCTGCATGCAACATATCACAGGTCAAGATCAATGTCTGAAACAGTACTAACAATTTTATTGAATAGCAATCGAGTTCTCCAAACCTTGGCGCGTCAGATCTGGGGAAGTAGTGCATGTTTCTTCACCTCTACTCTTCTCCATGCTTGTAGTAGGATCCACGAATGATGTTTCGGGAAATTTTCCCGTGTCTGCTGCTGTTGCATTTGGATACCGTGCAATTGCTGGGTACAGAATTTTGGATGAAGACCCAAGTTCCTCGTGAATTTCTGTCAAAGTGATTGGAGTATGAGATTCTTGCAGCTTGTATCGATTTTCATAAAACTCTAGAAGATAAGAGGGTGAAATAAATTATTTTCTATACATAATATCCATAACTGTTCATTAGTACAGATTAGTATTGTCATTCATATATTTTAGTATCTTTAAGAAACACCTTTATTATCTTCCACTAATTCAGTTATTACCAGTTAAGTTAGGTTCCATACAATTTTGGTTCATTGATTTGTTCTACTTTCTATAATCAGACAGAGAGCACCTTGGCTTGATGGGCTAAAGTTCCCTTGAGTTAAACATAGCATATACGAGATTTTGTTTTTCTCGATGTGGACCTCTTTGGTGTTGAGGGGGGTAAGCTCTAGAGGAAGGTGGATTTGAACATGGATCTCCACAAAAATCCTTAAAAAGCTCAGGGACTTGAACTCTAATAGGCGAATAAAAACCAGGTTTCTGTAACTCTTTGTTTTGTGGAGGCTCCATAGCAGTTTTGTGTGAATCCCCTACATCAATCTAGAACAGAAATCATTGTATGTGACCACCCTACATCAAGTTTGTGTCCTTTTGCTCATTGTTGGTCTATTGAAGTAAGACTGTTAGAGGTTTTCTGTACCTTGATGTGTCTGGTTTGGGGGAACACTGCAAATATTTTGACCCCACCACTCCTTGGTAATGGCAAGATTCACCGGCATTGCTACTGGAACTTTTTCCATGTCTGTTTCCACTGCATCAAGATGTGAGCTTGACTGCAGAATACTAGATGTAGTTACAAATTCATATTGCTTCTGTGCTAAGATCGGGGTATGGAGTTCCTGCAGTTTGCTTCGCTTCTCGTATGCTCGGCACCTTACTTTATTAACTTGGTCCTGTAGTTGTGTAAGAAATGGAGAAAATGAAGTGTAACACAGTCAAAACTGACATTGCCAACTAACCCAACTCCATTGGAAAGGTCCCCTACTAACAAGGGTCCTTTTCCTTCCCTTTCACGTACAATACTGGCATTGAACTCGCTCTCAGTCCAATCCTCACGCCCATCGGTTGCAAAATCAGCATTCAGCACCAGAATCTCAACTTTTATTGAAGACAACGGACCATGCTCAACAACGCTCCTGGACCTTGTGTCAACAACTTTTATCTTAAGAGAAGCATGTTCTTCATCTCTTATGTTACTGTTTGTTAAGAGTGTTGTGGGTAATTTATTGAAGAATTGAAGCTTGAAGCCTCTTGAAGCAGATAACTCAAGCGGATGAAGAAAAGAGCGCCTGCAATCAATCAACAAAATTTCACAAATTATTAGTCACTACTGAATCTTGCACAGAACTAACGAGACAAAGTGTTTGAGAAGACCTATAAAGAATGAAAAGAAACAAAGAGCTAACCTAGGGGATGGCTGAAGCAGATGGACTAGTGACTCCACCTCCTGCTTCACCTGTTGAAGGAAGCATAGTAATGGCTTAAAAATATAAAATGATGAACTCAATAGAAAGGCCTTGCCGTTTAGCAGAGATTTCATTAATAAATGCAAGGCCTTAGATCCTAAGGAATCCACATAACTAAGAAATTAAATCCTGTTGAAGACTACAAACGTGTAACAAAAAACATGTAACAATGAACAGCTACAGATAGAACAAATGAAACTACAATTACTAACAGCAAAGTGGTGAACCATCAATTCTATGAGACTGGAAAGGCACATTAGCATACCACTCTGCAAATGCTTGGTTCCAATATTGCAGATATTTTTACAGCTAGTTCTTCCAGAGACACTTCAGTACATAGTTGACACCTCTGCACAAACATGGGACAACTCTCAATCAACAAATAGTAAACTCACCAAGCTATCTTTACAAAAATATTTATACATAAATGTTTTTAAGAAATTGATTACTTTATTCCAACTGGCAGGAAAGAAAAGTATTAGTTCACCGAAAGATAATCAGCCATTGCACAAGACCTGCCTTGACCTGTAGCTATCATTTTAATTGAACAAAACCATGAAAACTACAGCAAGAAGCAGCCATTGCTCAAGTAGAATCTTCCTCGATTGAAATCATCAACAAGACAAGAGTTTGGTTGGTTACGCACAGCATGCAGCTTTATGCTTATTAGATACGTTATCATGTAAAATTGAGATATATATTGTATTATGGCAACAAGGGAACTTGAACCATTACAAACCCAAAGAAAATTGAATCTAGAATTCAAGTGAATGAGATATGATGATCCTGTATTAAGAAGGTTCTGCAAATACTACAGGTGCTAGACAATAGTTCCCATGTCGGTGTACTTGAGCTATCAAGGCGTTGAAATGACAGATAGCATTGGTTCCCACATTTAGGATCAAACCAACATCAATTTGAAAATAAACACTCACTCAAGTATGGTTCTGAACACAAAAAAGAACAACATTCTAGTGCCAAGCACGTGATTCTACTACAAAATTCTGTGCTCAAAACAGAGCAGATTGTTATCTTCTACCAGCAATCCTCATTAACGGAGAGATCACACCATGTATCTCAAGCAAAGACTGTTGTATCCGTAGCTCTTCCTGAATCGACCGCTTCAAATTCTTGATGTGGCCCTTGAGGGAATCGGAAGCCCGGATGTCCTCAGCTCGAGACTGTAGAACCTTGTTGGCAAAAGGCATCAACAAGCTTGCATATCTTGGCACCGTTGCATACCTCTGAAAAAATGCCAGTAAAAATTCAAGCTCTTGAGAGTCCAAATTGGAAACACATTTAAACAGCATCTTCCTAGCTACCAATTCTTCCATAACAGCAACTACACGCTCAGGATCCTTGTTCTTAAGGGCAGCCACGAGAGCATCTTTGTGCCTAAACTTTTTCAGTAGTTTATCATGCTCTGCCAACTTCACCTTCTTAGGCCTCAAAATCAAGTACTCCCCTTCTCTGGGTTTCTCGCTCTGCCCACGATGGAAATACCTAAAAGAAGGCGGCCTCAACGCCCTCTTCTGAGGCTCCTCCCTATAGTGGAATCCAATAAGGTCCTCTTTATTAGCTTCCCCCGCCATTTTCTCCTTCTTCCTGGTCCCCATGTATATAATCCCATTCGACGTCCCAATTGTACGCGTGGAGCAATCCGGGGAGAACCCAACAGATAACAGAGGTGCAGGAAACCTCATTGAGAATGTAATCTTCTGCTTTGAGTAATCAAAAACCTTCAAATACCCATCCAAAGCAACGCTCATAAGGCGGTACTGATCAGATTCTTCCCCGGTATTCCTACCAACTTTACCAACACAAATGGAAGTGACAGTCTTGTTGTGACTATCCATTGAATACACACACTTGCCTCCGCCAATCAAGTCCCAAATCTTAACCACATTGCCCCCAGCAGTAGCTAGAAGCCCGCCAGAAGGCAAAAACACAACATCTTCCACCGGTTTCCCATGATTAACAACTACAGCACACGAACCCGAACCTGAACTAGAAACCCTAACATCCCAAACCCTAACAGTATGGTCGTAAGACCCGGTTGCAAACAAGTTATCATCAACAGGCGAAGGAGACCCACTTCTAACATAATCCTTATGACCCAGAAAATCAGACAAGCAAGTCTCGGTAGCAACATCCCAGTACTTAACAAGAGCATCATCCCCACCAGAAAACAAATGTAATCTATCGATTCTAGGGTACTTGACTAACCTAACAGGGCGAGAATGACCCTTCAATTGACGAAGCCTGGTACGAGACTTGGTCTCAAAGACCTGGACGATGCCGGATTCACCACCGGCGGCGACGAGTTTGCCGTCGGAGCGGAAAGTCGCGGAGTAAGCGATGTCTTTGAAGGCGGATATGGTGGAAATGGGCTCAGCGGGGGAGAAAGGGTGGTGGGGATTGAACAAGGAGAGAGAAGCCGAGTGTGTAGCAGCGAAGTAGTGGGGAGCTTGAGGGGAGAAATCAATGGAGGTAATGGAGGAGACGAGGCCGGAGATTTCTTGGGTTTTGAAGGACTTCCAGTACTTGGATTCAGGAGAACTGTTGGGTTTCTTCGAGGCAGGTTTCAACCTTGGTTTTGTTGGGAAGATCTTCGCTGCATGAATCTCATCCGCCATGGTCACGGGTCTGAACGTCTGAATGAGAGGAGGTTTTAGTCCAGAGACGGCGGCGGGGTGGCTGGCTATGTGAGAATTGAGAAACACCAGAATTTATACTGTCGTCAAGCGGGAGTACGGGTCTCATTTGTACTCCCGTTAACCTAGATTTTTTATATATAATAATGCGTGTACTTAATGTCATGAATGCGCTGCTGGCTGAGTGGTTTGACGGACAGTTACTGATCTTGATAGTTGCAAGTTCGATGCCTACAACATTCATTATTTGTGTTAAATTACTTTTTTAATTAACTTAATTTTTTATTCCACCAATTATTTTTCACATTATTTATATTACTATTCACTAAAAAAGTGCAGCGCATTCCAATAAAAATAGAAAACAGTCCGTCCATACACAGAGTTTGTTTCTTTTAAAATAAACTAATCCTAACCGTGGAATGCATGGAGTATTTAAATATAAAAATTTAATAATAAAAAGAAAACTAAAATATAAATAGATTTAAACCCATTTTATGTATGTGACTAAACTAAACAAATTATTTTTTTGAAAGAGAAAAAACCAAACTATGATGTGCATACAGATTTAGCCTAATTTATTTTATTATTGTTGCTCCTAAATCCTACCAAGGTTTCTAGATCGAGGAGCAGGTGGAAGAGCACTTGTACATGATTTAATTCATCTTGCTCATATAAACATCTGGGATCATACTTAATCAAACTTCATACCCCTCTTGACTTTTGACTCTGACCTAATAGCGGTGTCAAACTCCTTTTCATACTTGTTGATGCTTGAGTTGTTGTTTATGTTAACACATTGTGCACCCCAAATTTTCTTTTGGGCAACGATAATTTATCATCTCCCTTTAAAATATACAATATTTTTAGTAATATTTTCAAAAGCTTGGACTTTCTAAGAGAAAAAGAAAAATGAAATATCTATGAAACAGCAAAGTAATGGCTTTAATTATCTGTTCTATCCCCCATTTCTTCATTTGTATAAAAAGAAAACAAAACCTCTTAACTATTTAGTTTGTATCAAAACAACAACAAAACCTCCAAGTACAAAGAAATTGGTGAAAGGGAAAAAAACCAAACTAATTTAGTTTGTATAAAAAAAAACCAAACAATAAATCTCCTTTCTCCATTCTGCGGAACCTACAAACTTTACTATTAATATTTATTATTATTATTATTATTATTATTATTATTATTATATTAGATAACACGAAAATAATGACTTATATTTGCACAAAATAAAATTTAATTTAATATTTATTTACTTTCTGATTTGTCAGAATCCCTACAATCAATCTCCTTTCTCAATTCTACGAGACCCACAAACTTTACTATTAATATTATTATTTTTATTATTATTATTATTATTATTATTAAATTAGATAACACCAAAATAACGACTCATATTTGCACAAAAGTACATTTATAAAGCTCAGCCATAACTTTTCTTTGATGATATGAACGAAGACAGAGTTTCAACTAATAGCTATAGCATCAGTTACTGATAATAGCACAATTACATTTCAGAAACCCCAGCAAAGCGTTACCTAAAGTAGATTCATTAGGGCTAGCCTTGTGTTTTGACTATAATTCTGCTTCCAGCCAAACTCACATACCCAAAAGCCTACCACTATCGATGTACATCAGCAACTTATAATTGCAATCAGCACAAAGGTAACATCATACATGAGACCTTGTTGAGATCTTCAAAGTTCCACTGATGTTAATACATGAAGCTTATGCAATTATGCTTTTGAAAGTAGGGATAACAACTTTTCAAATTTAATCAAAAGGTGTAAATGAAAACTATCCTCAGAGCATCTCCATCTCAGGAAGACTTCAGCTGTTCTGCACATAATCCCAGCAGAAAGGGAAGCTAGATTTTCTTCTAGCAGCTGCCCTTCGCCTGACAATCGTCCACATCACGACAGCCCAAATAATGGACCAACCAGCTCTGGAACTTCCTGTCCGTGACATGCTATTGGGGATGATACTATTATGAGCAGCTCCAGTTGAAAGTGTTGAAAAGCCATCCTGCTCTTGGCCCCATATTGTGGCATGTTGATGCAATAGCAAGGTCTGAAGATCAGATGGCTCATTGTATAGGTTTAGGTTACCGGGAGCAAATGCAGTAATTGGCGAATTGTGGAACCAGTTATACCCAGCATTAGAAGCTTCACCAGAATCAAACATTGAGAAACTAGACGGGGAAAACAACGCCTGCACAACTGGCTGATCACTCTGAGCTGTTGAGTCATCTTCTGGTTTGTATGCAGATTCAAGTGTGCAGGGGTATGATGCTGATTCTGAGATATTAAAATCCAACTGGCCGTCTGATATTCCTGTTCATGAAATACATCCAAAGTTAGATCAGGTGGAAGACAATCATCCATCAGCTCATGCTTCAATAACCGCCCCAAAAAAAAAAAAGAAAAAAAAGGGAAACCCAAAAACAATAGAAAGGAGACACGGTGGAAGTCAATTAAGAGATGGTGGTCTTAAACACGGCTAAGGTATTAACCAAGGCCAAACCACCTTCTATGTTAGACACCAGGTTCCAATCTGGGGTGCCATCATCATCTCCATGAAAAAGGGGTTAGATAAAACCACCTCACCTCTACAGTTCACTAGTGCCAGTATAAATGTATAACCATAAATTGAAATTTGAACTTAGAACTAATGAAAATCAACATCAAAATATACGGCTGATTTTGCAAATCCTAAGAATCGCTCTGCAATGCATAATGCAAGATTGAGCTTTACCATTCCTGCTCTATGCGATGCAAACTTATATCATAGTCTTGATATGCTAAGAAATTTCTAAACGAAATAAACTTGTTACAATGGAGATCTCTCAATCACTAAAAGACCAGTTCTCATCACAAATCATAATACAGGCATGTGGTGATAAATTCCTTGGCAGACATCTAAGATGTACCCATCAGCAATCACTTTGCAACAACTACACAATCGTTGTACCTTGATCTATGACTGAGAATCCATCTTGCTGCAGGTCTAGATTTGCTGCGTAGAATGTGACACTTGGTTGAATGCTTGATGGAACTACTGAAGTGGAAGCAGAAGGCTTGTGAAGAGGAACCCACTCATTTTGCTTCACAAAAGCAAATCGCTTTAGCTTATCAACCAGTGCCTGACAGAAAATTACAGAAAGTTAGATAAACTGAAACCTAGACACTTATCATGAAGTGAACTCGATAACAATTGTTGCACGACCTCAAGAAATCAAGTCCTTACAGAAAGGATTATGTGAACAACCTTTTGGTGCAAATCAAGGGCATCTATGGAAAGATAATGCTGCCCGTCAAGTTTCACTTGTACGACTTTGCAGACACAATTGAACAAGAGCTCAACCCTCTCATCAGCATTATAGTAACTGTACAGTGTGTCATCTAAATGGCACTCTTTTGCATGCTTCACCATAGTGTCCCATGCCCTGGTGGAAATCCCTTTACCAAGAACCTAACAGAGGGAGAGAGAGAGAGAGAGAGAGAGAGAGAGAGAGAGAGAGAGAGAGAGAGAGAGAGAGAGAGAGAGAGAGAGAGAGAGAGAAAGAGAGAGAGAGATGGTCAGCACTGGAATTAACTGGAACACATGGTCCAAACAAGTAACTCCAATATGTGTAGAGCACCATCTCCTTACATTCCGTAGAAGACTTGGATCCATGTGGTAATGTATTAAGAAATCTCTAACTGTCTTGATACCACGAGATTCCAATTTACTATGCGATGCTCCTACTTTTGATATTTTCCTCAGACGCCACACTGGATCATCCAAGGATGGTGTGCTGTGTTTCTTGTAGGCTGCAAAACACATTACATAACTTCAATGGATATAAGACAAATATGCAAAACGAGTCCTAGCAATGATAGAGTTTATCAGATCATGCACATAAAAGGTTTGCAGCAATCTATCTGCAGCTGAGATCATGAGACTACAGCAACCTCTGCTGTCCAACTTAATAAACAAGAAGCACAAGGACATCTGACCCTTGAACATATGAACAAGTTTTAGACTCATTGTCTGGCTCAGTCAGGTTTTCATGGATTATGTAAGAGCTCAGTGGATTCCTTGGCCACAAGGCTATTATCGTTATCGAAGATTATATGATTTGTTTCGAGTAAGACGAAAACTTCAGAAAGATGTCATAGAAATAATAATTGGCTGCTCAATGATTACTTAAGATGCTGAAGTACAGACTTACATTCCCCACGATGATCCAATACCACAAAGGCTTCACTCACAGCTTCCCTGATATCAGTGCCCTTGGCAGCACTTGACACTGCTCGAACGGCCAGCCTGAACCTTCTACTTCTTACCCAGCTTGAGTTATCAGTAAAACTGACATTGCCAACTAACCCAACTCCATTGGCAAGTGTACAGGAAAGGTCCCCTACTAACAAGGGGCGTTTTCCTTCCCTTTCACGTACAATACTGGCATTGAACTCACTCTCAGTCCAATCCTCACGCCCATCGGTTGCAAAATCAGCATTCAGCACCAGAATCTCAACTTTTATTGAAGACAACGGACCATGCTCGACAAGGCTCCTGGACCTTGTGTCAACAATTTTAATCTTAAGAGAAGCATGTTCTTCATCTCGTATGTTACTGTTTGTGAAGAGTGTTGTGGGTAATTTATTGAAGAATTGAAGCTTGAAGCCTCTTGAAGCAGATAACTCAAGTGGATGAAGAAGAGAATGCCTGCAATCAATCAACAAAATTTCACAAATTATTAGTCACTACTGAATCTTGCACAGAACTAATGAGACCTATAAAGAATGAAACGAAACAAAGAGCTAACCTAGGGGATGGCTGAAGAAGATGGACCAGTGACTCCACCTCCTGCTTCACCTGTTGAAGGAAGCATAGTAATGGCTTAAAAATATAAAATGATGAACTCGCTTAATAGAAATGCCTTGCCGTTTAGCAGAGATTCATTAATAAATGCAAGGCCTTAGATCCTAAGGAATCCACATAACTAAGAAATTAAATCCTGTTGAAGACTACAAACGTGTAACAAAAAACATGTAACAATGAACAGCTACAGATAGAACAAATGAAACTACAATTACTAACAGCCAAGTGGTGAACCATCAATTCTATGAGACTGGAAAGGCACATTAGCATACCACTCTGCAAATGCTTGGTTCCAATATTGCAGATATTTTTACAGCTAGTTCTTCCAGAGACACTTCCTTCAGTACATAGTTGACACCTCTGCACAAACATGGGACAACTCTCAATCAACAACTAGTAAACTCACCAAGCTATCTTAAGCTCGGCCCATAGTTGCAAAACTTCTTGAGTCAAAGACGTGACATAAATCAGCAATAACTACACCAACAGAAAAAGCAGATAAACAACTCTGTGCACTCACTTCTGAAATTTAGTTGCTGGACCATTGGCTTGACTGGATATTTGCAAGTTGTTACTCTCCTCGCGACCAAAATGCCTTTTCAAACCCATCACTCTGAACTAGACAGATTCTTAGATGGTATATGTGGAAAGGTGGGTAACCAAAAACTGCTAGCAGTTGCATGCTTATATAGCAAATGAGAGACAAAACTAGTCCAGAAAAACGCGTCGAAACTACATTAAAATACTTTAAGTACCGTAGGTTCTATTAGTCAAGCCAGGAATTCATTAATAACAACTGCAAAAGTATACTATACCAGCAACGTACATACATATGCCTTTGACAACAACATGATGAATAACAACAGTGTATTATTATATACAGCTCCTGGCCAACAACCAAAAATTCAGTCTAAAGGGGATTTTTCGAACCATTCATCATCTAAGGCACGGAAGCACACCCTTCTCCCTTAAACCCCTCCCTCTGTGCCATACCTTCTATCACTTGAATGTCACGTGAGATATGGGTCCCAAGTACCAACCAACCTCCAAAAAAGTAATGGCGGCTTCTGACCTATCCATAGAAGGCGAAGCCCCCAAGCGCTTCTTTTAGCTCAAAAAATAAGAAACTGATCATAAAATAAACTAGTCAATTAATATTCAATAGATTGACAAAAGCCAAGTGTTCAAACCTGACAAGAACTTCAGTTGTCATGGTCAAGTGATATAAGTAATACCTAACACTTTGGAGCAATTGGGAGAAAATGAGAGCATCACCTAACACTTCAAAGTAATTGCAAGAAAATGAGAAAGTCACCTAACACTTCTAAGCTATTGCAAGAAAATGAGAGTCACATTCAAGTTACATATGAGGAACAAAGACAGAGCACAAGAAGTACACATGTCAACTCGTGCATGTCAATGGAAGTTTTGTGTTCAATTATTCTTTGGGTGATTCGTGTATCATGGCAAGAGTCCGGACACTTCTCAAATCTCAAGTGACTTACTTTACCTCAAACTAGCAAAAACGATGTGATCGAAAATCACCAAAATACTTACCATTAATCAACTGTAAAATTTAGATATCCATCAAATTTAAGGATTCATTGGTCTTTTACACCCACAAATGCAAATAATATCGTACTAAGATCAACCATGTTAGCGAGAAAAGTTATGGTTAAATATCAGTGAAATTTAAAATCTGCAATTAATTCTCAATTGTTCTATTTAACCATCCATCCAGTTTCAGGATTCATCCACAGTTACGCCAACAATACAAATAATAGTAATCAACCAAGTTAGTGAAAAGATGAAAATAGCTAAGGTTGCAGGCATCTTCTCTCAACCTAGGTTGTCAAAAAAAATGTCTGATCCAAATGCCTTGTTTAGTCTGACCAAGAAAAACCATGTAAGGTCACAGTCTTTCGTCCGACTTTTCACCGGTTTGACTAAAAATCCACACAATGCTTTTTTGTCCGAACATAATTCTTATCGCAATATAGGTCCGTCCAAATTTTCCTAAAAACAATTGGGTATCACACATCAATTTCTTCATCCAGTATACGAACTGAAATGACCCAAACCGGAAGTTTTGACAGCCCCAACTACCCACCCATCCCTATTTAGCCCTTAACCAAAATAGAGGATCCAGATGAAAAACTAGTAGAGTCTCAACTCTCAAGTCTTACCCAACCCCATTCTCCAATCCCCCTCCTTCCACAACCACCCCACCCCCCCCCCCCCCCAAAAAAAAAGGAAAAAAAAACTAAACTGAAAACAATAATAATAGGGAAATTGAAATTAAATAATTCATACTTAGGGGTATTACAAAAAAATAATCGCAACTTACAACTTTGTTATCACTAAGAGAGCGTTTGGTAGAATCAAATTTTTCATGGGAAAATTTTTTCCTGAGAGAGTGTATTTTACAGTATTTCATTGAAGTTGTAAATTTTCTTGGAAAATGTTTGAAATGTTCCGAATACCCATATTTGTAATTGTTTGGGTTCGTTATATCCGGGAATTTTGAAAACTTCCACACTTTGGATCCCATTTTCCACCGTGAATTTTTCTCTTACCCTCCCCATAGGGAAATTTTTATTTTTTAATATTTTTCAATGATAATTGTAAATTTGCAGGCCTCGCATAAAATGTTTCTCATTGAAAAATGACAAGCAAACATGGAGAAAATTAGCAACTTAGGAAAGTAACCAATTTCCTCAGGGTTTTCATGCAACCAAGCTCATTATTGGTGGAATTTTGACCTCAATTATTTTTGTTGTTCACCATCCAGTTAAACTATCACACAAGACTTGTACATCCAAATGGATGAAGCTATATGAACCAGCAGGGGTGAAGCTTCTAACAATGAAAGCAAGCTATATTTTGGGTTCAAGTTGAACTTTTTAATGATAAAATTACTTTTTACCAATGCCCCCAAAGTATTTGATTATTTACCTCCAATTTTCCATAATAATAAAGCAGAGAAAAGACGAAAGATTACTAGGCAGTAAGCACACGCACGCATATGAGGTCTCTGTACAGCAATATTAAACATATGTTGACTGGTTGTATACCAACCCTTTATACTAATTTATACAGTAAAAAACAAACTCAACAACAAGAGAGAGAGAGAGAAAGAGAGCGACAGGGACAGATAAAGAAAGTGGAACCAGTAGATGAAGGTTGTTAAACTTGATAGAAATTGGCATCCCAATTCAACACTTAAACGAGTAATTGTCCCAACGTAATCAATTCAAAATAAAATGTTTCATTTGATCTGACTTTCAATTCCAAGTACTAATAATAATTGAATTCCAGGGGAAGTCAATGCAAATTGCAAGCAATTAAACAGGGTCTCTAGATGAAAGCGAACTCAATCCAAATTAAAGAAACCAAAAGTTGAGTCAACTTACCATTAGCATCATGCTGATGAATCATAATACTCTGTTTTCTTTCTCCCTTTGTTTATCCTTGCTTCTTTTTCGGTTACGAGTCAACGGGGACTGGTGTGATGGAGCTTGTTTGAGAGCAAGTCAAAACAGCTCTGGTAATTTTCGAATCCTTTTCTGGAAATTTCTCTCCCCATTTCTGCTCCCCGACGAAGCTTGCCCTCTTTTTTTCCGAACGGCGCAATCTGGTCTTCCGGTGCTTCGACTAAATTGCCGCTCCAGTCTCTACTTCTTGTTTTGGGTTGGAACTTTTTTCATTTTCAATTCCTTTAGGATTAAGGGTTAGCAAAATTTTGTGAGAATTGAAATTTTGGAATTGTCCAACCCATGAAAAAATGGAAGATTTTCCGTACAAATTATTTATTTACGAAATATTCAGATATAAAATTACTCTTTTTTCTATTGTCCGAAGAAATAAATTTCTCATCCGAATTTTGATATTGTCCGATCCAAATTTATCCGGATCCGATTTTTTTTTCCGACGCTAGTTTTGACCAACTTCTTGCAACTATTATTGATTTCTTAGAACGCATACAATTTATTGAATTATTATGGATTTTAATTAGGTTTTTTCTTTTTGAATTTTTGAAAAAGTAAGATTTTACCGTCAACTTTTGAAAATTAGGTTTATCATATCTCAACTTTAAACTCATAACTATTTTACCCATTTTTCGACGAATGTAGAATGTTGTAGAAAGTCTGAAATGACATGACCCTGATTATAAGTATGAAAAACACATTTTTTTTTTTGAGTGGAAGTATGAAAACACATATTTAACCCCAAATAAAATGACACAATTGTCACCTCTCATTCAGCTCCCATCATTATATGAAAAGATAGAACTATCCATGTAGAAGGGTGTAAAAAATCTACACTTACCAACAATAAACCCTAATTTGAACGAAGAAAGGGTTTTGCAAATTCGAATGGAATTGAACGAAATACTCTTTCTTCAATTCTCAAATTCAAATGAGGATGGGGATGAACATAAATTATACAAATGAAGAAAGGAGCTTTTAATTTCTATAATGGATGTACGGATGGCAGTGGGGCAGGGAATCCCCATACCCACTAAGGCTCCGCCCTACTCTGGGCAAAAATCTCCGCTCTCGATGGGGATGGGGCAAAGAATTAAATTCTCGTACGGGGACAGGGTAGGGATGGGGACAAAAATTTTCCCCGTCCCCGTTCCCGTTTCCCCGCTCAGGAAAGCTACTCACCACATGTTCCCCATCTGCATCCTCAATTGCTTATAAAATACATAAATACCCTTCATATATTAAATTTATATGTATAATTTTGGGCAATTTGTAATTTTATTTAATCTAAAACTTTAAGCATAAATAATTTATTCTCTCTAACCATAATTCCTCATTCTCAATCCATAATTGTCTTAGTTTTGGTTGTAGTCTCATCTCTGTTGGGGCTTCCTAGCTAGGTTTGTGTACCCGCTGGGGATGGGGATGGAGATGGGGGAAGATTTCCCCCCGCAACGAGCTAAGTAATTAGGCGGGGATGGGGTGGAGTGCCCGTGCGGGGATGGGGACAAGGAATATACCCCCTGCACACACCCCCCGCCATGTTGCCATTTCTGAATGGATGAATCGAAAAATGGAACCTCGAAAATTGAACAATGAAGTTGGAAATACGATTGAGAATGATGAACACAAACGATAAAGATGAAGAATGAAACTTTTAATACATGGGACAGATGAATCGGAGAATGAAACCTCAGAGATTGAATGATGATGAGAAAGGGTGGGGTGAGTTTAGTTTGTCACGTGTGCAACTAAATTTTTAAATTTAGGGCATTTCTATTAGTTCACAGTAATTGAGGGCATTTTTGTCAATTTACATTAATTTAAACATTAACTTCATCTGAAAATGATGTATTTAATCTTTAATACAAAGGTTAGGTGGGATATTTATTACTTGGTTTAAAGCTGAGGCACGGTAAACCTTATTTCTAAAACTTGGTGGCTAAAATTTATTTTTCCAATAATTCAAGGGATAAAAACCTAAATAGTTCGAAAAAAACACTTATTACATATCTATTAAAACAAATTTATATCTATTGAAACAAATTCCAACTCTTTCCAACAACTTTGATAACTTCCAACTCTCTTTCCAGTTTCTTTTGGCTCTGACGAATTTCTTTTAGCTTTCACAAACTACTTCCAAGTTCCAACTCCTTACCACTTTGGGCAACTTCTTCTAACTTTTTGTTCTGTTTATCCAACCCAAAATAATAATCTTTAATACAAAGGTTAGGGAGGGTATTCGTTACTTGGTTTCAAGCTGAGTTAGATTAAACTTTATTTCCAAAACCTGGTGGCTAAAATCTACTTTTCCAAAAATTTAAGGGATAAAAACTTAATTGGTTCGGAAAAAAAACACTTATTGTATATCTATGAAAACTAATTCCAACTCTTTCAACAGCTTTGATTACTTCCAACTCTCTTTCCAGTTTCTTCTAAATTTGACAAATTCCCTTCAGCTTTCACAAACTACATCCAACTCCATACAACTTTAACCAACTCCCTCTAACTCTTCTAACTTTGCGCTCTGTTTATTCAACCCAAAATAGCGGACCTTTAAAATAATTAAAGATAATAAAATAATTAAAAGTATTATGTGTTAAAATTTTTTTGAAGTATTTATCGCTAAATTATAAATTTTAGTCCAAAATAGCACTAAACTATAAATTTTGAGTAAAATTATTATCTTGTAATCTGATATGATGAGCAGTTTGTAACTCTTATATAGTTTTATATTTATTTTTTTACTTTAACTTTCTTATCTACATGTTCAATTTTTTACTAAAAAATTGACATGAAATGATATTTACTAATATGAAAGTGTATAATTTTAGAATTCACTATGTCATTTCTAATTGAATGTTCATTTCAGTTCAGAATACAACATTTTCAAACCAAAAGAAAATGTATTTACTGATAGAAAATGTTCTATGATTTTTTAGGTAAAAAATGACTTTTTCTAAAAATTAGAAAATAACATTATCAACTTAAATTGATATTTGTGGTATTTTTCACAAAAATTGATAGTTCAATGGTACTTTTAAGTAAAGTTCATATTTAGTGATAAATAGTTCAAACTTTTTAAGTGGGTAACCATTTTGTATAGTTTAATGGTAATTTAACCCTAGCACTACAAGACTCGCAAGAAACGTGATTTAACCTTGTCCCATTCAAATTCAAAAGTTTAGGGTTTACTGTATATTTTTTCATGGATATATTTGGGTTGGATAGTCAATCACCTCTTGTTTGAGTGGCAGGAGGTTCGCCTCCTATCTCAGGCGTCCAAGGTTTGAATTCTAGGGGAGATATCTCTCATTTACCAAATCAAAGGGTGTCGTGGGTTAGAGTGGGGCTCACCTTTGGGTCATTGGCACCCCCGTACCCCGTCCGCTACAGACTTGTTAGGTAGTACCTGTGAGATAGGGGCTTAATGGATTGAACTACTTATCTAATAAAAAAATATGTATTTAGGTTGGGTAAATATTGGTTTGTAAATTATTAAAATATTATATAAGATTTTAGAAAAGTTGGATAAGGTGATGTGTAATATGAGTACCCGTTTTGTCTTTTGTATAATTTACAAAATTTTACACATTTCTCGAAACTTTGTCAAATATTTATTAAACTTTAGCTAATATAAATTTAATTAGTTGTCCTTTATATTTAATTGTACAAAGAATAGTCATGAGCTATTAAACACCAATTAACTAGGGGTGGCGAAAATTCGGGTCCGGGGTTCAATCAATTTAGGTATTCGGTCCAAAAAAACTTTCTTCTTTCATCTAACATGTACCTTGGAGCCCCTTTAAAAAAGGCTGCTCAATGTCAGCAGGGATATACATAAATTTGAATGTCAAAAGTTAACATCAATAATTATTTTGTTTTCCTTTACACTAGTGTGTATTTCTAAACTTAAAGAGGCCTTATGCAAAACTTAAATATGATGAATTAAAAGAAAATCTAAATAGGGAGGTGATTAGAGCAAATATGAAATATTTAGGTTTGATTTTGTTTCAATTTGTTGTCTTGTCTTTTATTTTCAAGGGGTATTGGACGTCAATAATACCAACTTTGAGGGTATTGGATACTAATAATACATATTATTTTTTGGACATTGGCAGTACAACCTATCGACCTATTTTTCACCAAAAATACCCCCGATGGTGTAATTTAGGCTCAAGGAAAGATAACGTGGGTCCATAATGTGTGACGTGGAAGACATAACTTGTGTAGAAAAAGTTAACGGGGACACTAATCAGCCTTCCATGTCACACATTATGGAGTCACATCATCTTTCTGATGAGTTAAAACCATAACAATTCGGCAGTGTAATGTTAGAGGAAAATAAGTCGATAATTGGTAATGCCAGTGCCCAAGAAAATGGTTTGTATTATTAGTATCCAATACACCCAAAATTGGTATTATTGATATCCAAAAATCCTATTTTTAATTATGTTGTTCATATACATTAACTCCTGATTAACTTCTACGTATCTATATTTCTCTGAATTCCCTTGTCTTTTTGTTGATCAATTGGTTTTCCAAAGGTTTTTCAAATCGCTTTATTGTGTGTGTAAAATTATTTTTCAAAATGGTGTTTTAAAAGTTTTTCTGTGGGTTTCCATGGACAATTTCTACATGAACTCTAATTTATGGTAAAAAGGCCACCTATATATGTATCTCTCAAATTGTGCTCATGTGTATTTTTCCTAAAAGTTTCTTGTTATTGTTAGCTTTGAATATGAAAAAAAAAAATTAAAAAAATAGACAATGGTGGGTTCATGTATTAGTTTATGGTAGTCAAATTGACAAGAAACACATCTGACTAAAATTTAATTTTTTTGTTGAAGTAAAAAAAAAATTATAAATGAAAATTAGGAGGTTGGATAAGAATACAATAAACAAAATAAGCTTATTGGTGGTTATTTGTTAAAGAGATACAATGAGTAGACCAACTTTATCTAGATTTAAAAATAATGTAGTGGTGATAAAAAGAAAAATAATGTAGTGTACTAGTTGGGTAGGAGAAAGATTAATATTGCAAAATTTTATGGGGTAGCTAATAGGATTATTACACAAATACCTTTAATTAAATTAATTTTTAGTGTCTATTCAATAAACATTAAGAATAAAATAAGGAAAGTAGTGATTGATTTATTATTGAAATTATAATGTCAAGGTTAATATGAAATAAAAAAAATTAGTTAAAAAGTTTGATAAATAAAAATTGAGGTAGTATTAATGACTATTTGATTTATTGTCATGCGCATGTTTTTTAGAGTTGGGAAAAGCTGACGCAACACGATTCCCGACTCAAACTGAATACAATATTAATCGGGCTTGGGTAGAGATTTCCAATACCTTAAACGGGTTGGCACAGTAAACCCTCTTGATTGAATGGTTTAGGTTTAGGTCATGTTTTTTGACACGAAAAATATCTACGTAACCCGTTTAACGATTGAGTTAGATGGGTCAACCCATTTACCGATGATTCTTACCCGTTTAAACCTTTTATCACTAAGCTTAGGTTAAAAATAATATAGAAGGAAAGTAGCGAAAAAGACGATGTTCGTGACTGGTGACCTGGGTATGGGGATAGTGACCACATTGAAGTAGAAAAATATTTCAGGAGCAACATCAAAAAAGAGAGGAAAAAGGAAAAAGCACCAAGGAAAGGAAAAGAGAAAGAAACCAGAGCTAGAACGATGAAGTTAGTTTGCTAGAACTCGAGGGGCATAGGCACTTTTGAGAAAAAGAAGCAAGTCAAGAAATTAATAAATACAGATTAACCAGGTTTCTTTGAGCTGGTAGAATCTAAACATCAATCATTTGATCAATGGGGGATTAAGAAATGTTGGTGGAGAATTGATGTAGACTACATGGGAGTTCCAGCAATGGGAAGGTCAAGTGGGATCATCTTAATGTGGGCAAAAGAGGATTTCAAATGTGAAAGTGGATATATGGGTTAACATTAGATTTGTGTGAAAGGTGAACTGATAAAAGAACAACTGAAATGTGCCATATGCATGATATATGCTCCAAATACTGAAGACGGTAGGAGAAAATTGTGGCACCAAATGAGAAAAGACAGTTACATCACCCAATAATCATTATGGGCGTTTTTAATGAAGTATTGTATCTGTCGGAAAGAAAGAGGAGGAGAAGGGATGACACAAGGAATGTCAGAGTTGAATGACTTTATGATGGAAATCCAAATACAAGACATCCCGACAAGGCAGCAGTTCATATACCTAAGGAGAAATGCAGTAAGTAGAATTGATAGGATAATGGTTGATATCATATTGCTAGTAACATTTCAGAAGATCATCATTTATTGTGGGGACTGAGCTACATATGACTATTTTCCCATCTTCCTAAGTACATCAAAGACCAAATGGGGTCCATCACCATTCATAGTATGCAACGCTTGGATTGATCATCCCACATTTCATGGCATGTTTGAGAAAGAATGGAGCTACTAACCCATTTACCTTTCCACAAGAAATTAAAGGCTATAAAAGTACCCATAAACAAGTGGAATCAGGATGAGTTTGGAGATATATACACGAAGATCGCTAAGCTGGATGGAGAGTTGGGAAGAATTAACGAGAATGGGTTGAGAGACAACACTAATGAATGTGATATAGCCAAGAGAGAAGCAATTGGAGCCTAATTGAGAATGTGGCAGAATCGTAAGGAAAAATGGTGGAAGCAATAGTCCAATTGCCAGATTATAAAAGAAGGTGACAAAAACACAAGGTATTTTCACATCTCATTGAAAAGAAAGAGGAAAATGATTGATGAAATCCAGGTGGATGGCATCCTCCACAAAAGCCCGAAAAGCATAAAGACCTCCATTATGCAATACTTTAAGAAGCTTTACAAGAAAAAGGAGAGGAGTATATTGTTTCATATAACAAGGCTGAACTAAACAAACTAAGCACCGAAAAAGCAATAAAATTAGAAGAACCCATCACCAAGGAGGAGATTAAGCAGACGGTCAACCAGTGCAACCCCAACAAAGCTCCGGGGTACGATTGGTTCAAGTTGGGAAGCATCAAGCAGCTATAGTCAACAATTGGTGAGGAATTCACCACTTGTGTCTTGAAATTCTTCGAAGACGTTGTGTATCCCTATGTGATTAATAGAACATGGATAACTATTTTGCTTAGGAAGAAAGAAGCGAAGGTGTAACGCCCCGACCCATCCCGGGCCGCGGACACTACAAATAACCGCTTTAAGGATCGCTGATTGGCCCCACAAATCACCACGAGTCTTTCCACTTTCCAGCATGCTTCGTCCTCGCTCACACGCTGCCCGAGAAAACTTCTCAGGAGGTCACCCATCCTGAGACTACTCCCAACCAAGCACGCTTAACTGAGGAGTTCCCAACGGATGAGCTACCATAAAAGGAGGTGCACCTTGGTGATATAAGTAGTCATTTCAATCCCTTTAAGCCACACTTTAACTATATATCCGGGGTATTACAGAAGGATATCAAGGATTTCAGGCCTATAAGTATGGTGGGGAGCATATACAAGATCATTGCCAAAGTGTTGTGCAACAGGTTGGACGGGGTGCTACTAAAGCTAGTAAGAGAAGCTCAATTGACTTTCATTGGGTAGAGAGATATTAGATGGGGTGCTAATAGCGACTGAAACAGTAAGCTTGCTCAAGAGGAAGAAAAAAAGAAACAGATTTGGTTAAGCTAGATTTCCATAAGGCCTATGATAGGGTGGATTGGGAGGCCGTAGAAATGGTGATGGAGCAAATGGGCTTTCGAGGGTAGTGGATGTCGAAGAAAATGCATGAGAATGGCCACAATATCCATTTAATAGGGTGCCAACTAAACCGATCAAGCTGGAGAGGGGACTCAGGCAAGGGGATCCCTCACCCCTTATCCCCTTTCTTATTTGTATTGCTAACTGAAGTCTTCAATAAAATGATGTCAACAGGAATTGAGAAAAAAATACTGGGAAGGGGTGGTGATAGGAAGAAGAAAAACAAGGATCTTACATCTCCAGTTTATGGATGACACCCTCATTTTTTCCGAAAGCGGACGAAGAACGTCTACTCAATATCAAGTTTGTGGTAAAGGCCTTCAAGGCCTTCTCTAGACTAGCAGTCAATTTTGACAAGACTAGCTTAATAGTCTTGGGCAAGGATGAGAGGTACAGTAAGTTAATGGCATTAAAACTATAGTGCAACTTAGCTGAGTTACCAATAAAATACATCGGGTTCCCCTAGGTGCTAATATGAAAAGAACATTAGTTTGGGACCCAATAATTCAAAAGCTCCAAAATAGACTCAAGAGTTGGAGGGCGAGTACATTGTTTAAGGGCTGAGAGACTGGTGCTTTTGAAGGTTGTTTTAAATAGCCTACCACTGTACTACCTTTCATTGTACAAGCTCCCTAAGACAGTGGCAAAGGAAATAATCAGAATCCAACAAAGGTTTCTTTGGGGAGGTAATAATGAATGCAGAAGCAATTATCTAGTTAAATGAGAAGTGATCTAAAGGCCAAAAGAGAAAGGGGAATTAAAAGTAGGTGATATTGTCATTAAGAATGTATGCTTATTGATGAAGTGGTGGTTGAGGTATGGATCAGAGGAGGGGAGCCTTGTGAAGGAATGTGATCAAAGCAATACATAATGAAGATGGTGCCTTGCTTCCATCCAAATATAAACGTAGAATTATTAGCATTTGAGGTGACATCAAACACCTAATCAAAGACAATGGGCCAGCTCAAAATGCTTTAAAGAATGGAATCCACATCAAGCTAGATGATGGGATGTAGACGAGATTTTGGCAAGACCCCTAGAACTTTCATGTAACAACCCGCCCTAAAACTGTATTAATTAATGTACTAATTGTCGTAATCAACTAAATTACGTTCTAATTTTTTTTCTGATTTTATTTAATTTATTTATGTAGCGGTGACAAGTCTCGAGCGGGAGATGGCAAAAAGGGTGTCGAGTTATCGGTTTAAAAATCTTTGAATTACTTAATTCACCCGATAAGTTAAACTATTTCGGGTTTTATCGTTTACGTTATTTATTTGACCAAAAAGGGGTTTAATTATTTTTACTCCTTAATATTGGTATTTTATTATCCAAACCCTAATTTATTTAGGTTGTACTCTTTTATATTATTTACAAGTAATACTTATATTTTACCTATTTAACTTCTCTTTAATTTAAGGTTCCAATTTATTGTACCGATTTGTAATCGATTAATTTTATTTAATACAAACTAATTACTTCAATCAAGTTTACCTACAATTATTTTATTTTTTAACTTGATGTTTCTAATTGTATTAAGGCCCTAATTGTTGTCCTAATTTTAATTAGTAGATTATATATTAGTACTAAAAGGGGAAGGGATTCATTTTTGCACCTTCTAATTTCAAACACCCCCACACTCCTCCTCCCTCCTCTCTCTTCCTCCCAGTCGTGCACCCCCCTCTCTGCTGGCGTTTTCCGGCCACCGGCGCCGGCCTCCACCACCGTCCAAGGGTGGCCGCCGGTCACTCCTCCCCCTTTCTTGTGTTTTCATCAATTTTCTTCCCCAAAGGTAATCTCTCAAACCCCAATTCAAATCCAACTAAACCCTAATCTGAAATTCATGTTCTTTTTATGTTATTCTTGCAAATTCTATCTCTTTTATACTCCTTTAGCATGAATTCAAAGTAGTGATTGTAATTGCTAAGTTAGGGTTTGAGTTTGGGTTGAATGCATGTGAGTTTTGAGTTGTTCTTGAAGTGTTTTGGTTGAATTTATGTTGGATAATGATTTTTCTATAAATGCATGTGAGTTTATTGAAGAAACAGTGAGTTTAGGGTCTGATTATAAGTTTTGATTATGCTAAATAAGGGTTGTCATGCTTTAGTGTTGTAAATTAGAGAGTTTTCATGAAGAAGGTGCTAGTTTAGGTGTTATTTCAAATAGCATGTTGTAATCTATGGTTGCATGTGAAATTTATGGCTGCATTTGAGTAATTTGGGAGTGTTTATTTCTGGAAATATGATGAAAGTTAGCTAATTTGAGGTTTGGTTGTGAATTGGTATAATTTTAGAGCTTAAACAAACATTAGAAGTGAGATTAAGGGCTTTAAGGTTCTGTTTGGGGAATCTGATTTTTACAGAGAGTTAAGAGTATGATTTTAGCCCAAATTTTTACTCCCTATGATAGCCCAAGGTGTTAGCTAACTATAGGTTTTGAAATTTCGAATTTCCGACATGCGTAGGCCGAGATATGACCAAAACCGTAACGACACGAAATTAATTACGTTTTCTGAGTCAGTGACTTGAGAGCAGATTTTCGTCCACTTAGAGACCTTATTAGTTTCTGGGGTAAACATGAAAGTTTTAGATCGCGTTGCAAGCTTTCCGGAAAGATATAGTTTGTAGACATCCGATGTCGGGAGTGAGAGTTATAAGGTCGCGAAGAAGGGCTGTCCATAGACATTCTGCCCAGAAAATTTAGAAATAAATTGAGGTTTCGTGATTCAATGTCAATCTTTTAAGGGATTCTTTTTATTGGAGACTCTTTGGTCAATATTAGAACATCCAAGAAGTGATTCCTAAGTTAAAAATGCTATCTTGTAAAGGTTAAGATTATTTGTCAAAAGTTAGGATTTTTATGGTCAAGGTTGAAGGTTTAAGTCATGTAGAGTTAATCGACCTAAGGTTGAGTTGCAAATTGCATCAATAGCAAGAGCTCTTTGAGGTCTAATGATCCTAGGAATTATTCCTTCACAAATTCTTAAATCCAATTCATCCTTCAACCACTTCCAAAGCTTATCAATCTATCTCCATAAGTTTATCTTCGTCGCTTAGCGACATATTAATTACAACCAAAGCACTCCGTGATCCTTATTCTAGCTTTTCATTTCCGTAAATTCCATTCTCCATCAATATAACTACTTTAGGTCATTTCGCATTTTAATCTACCATTCGTTCTTGTTCAAGCCTCTTTATGAGTTCCTATCAAGAAATCAAACCGAGGGGTCTTAATTTCCAATTTCCAGTTTCAGCTTCTGTCCGGGCTATTTTTCAGGCCCTTACCTTCGTTTTTAGACCTCGGTCATGTTAACAAAGTTGTAGATCATGATTTTCCCTATTCCGAGAAGTACTCGTTTGCCTAATTCCGAGTTTTCTAGCCCGAGTTATGCTAAAAACTTTATTTCTTAAAAACCTGAAATTTTCTCTTTAAGTTATTTCATTCTTAATCTTATTTTGTTTAACTTTTTGAAACTCACTAAGAACTTTATTGGTTCTCCATTCTATACTTTTCTTATCTTAGTTCCCAAGCCGCCCAAGCCATCCCAAGGCCGAGACGCACCGCCTAACATCGCACCGATTCAAGGTACGCAAATTGTCCAACTTTTATCATTCAAGCACGTTTCGATGCTTATCCATTCAATTTATATCGTGTTATATATTATACAATAATATTTTCAAAGGTGGTCCCGCCTTATTAGTATCATGTTAGCTAGTCGTGTAGTGCTAGCCTTTTTCTTCTATAGGGTGCTCCTGATCAGAGTACCAGACCTGGCCAGTGTCCGACTGCATAGCAGTCACCCACCCAAACTCCAGATCGGTTTGGGGCGTGCGCGTGTTAAGTGCTTTGCACCAGATCGTAAGGGATACCACTCTATTTTCATATATATATATATATATATATATATATATATATATATATATATATATATATATATATATATATATATATATATATATATATATATATATATATATATATATATATATATATATACCATGTTCACTTTTATATGTTTGCATCTCTGTCAAATCCTTTTTAATGTTTATTTAGCCCCGTTCCCGTTTTCAAAATGATTTTAAATGCCGGCTCCGGAAACCGTTTTCGAACGGTTTGACGTGTTGGAGGTTTGTGTACTGAGTGTTTCCCCACTCACTTTTTGCGCCTGTTTTAAATGTTTTGTTTTAGGAGGTTCGAGCTCCCAAGGCAAGGGTAAATCCAGTCAGAAGTAATCCGACCCAAGCAAGGTAGACTCTAAGGACTTTCGCAAATAGGCAAGGGCGTTCAGGAGATTGAAGAAGTTGTGGAACCTTCTATTTATATGTTTTGTACCTAGTTCAAGTGTTGTATAAGTTGTATTATAAGTTGGCTTATGTTGGAGTTAAGCTTATCTTTTCCTTATGGTTTTGGAGTTTTTTTTTGGTGGTTGTGTTGCCTTGTCCCGAGTGGGGACGGCGGTAATACTCCAGCTTAAGTGTACCGCTGCGCTAATCACAGGTTTGGGATCTTTATTAGTGGATTAATCTTGTGGTTATAAGTTGGGGTGTTACATTTCATGAGATATTCAGAGAAGAATATCCCTCACTTATAAGATCTCTACTCAAAAGAAATGGATGGTGGGGGAAATGGAGTGGTTTAAAGGAAGCACATGTAGATGGGCACTTACTTGGAGCAGAGAGCTCATCAATCAGGAAGTGGAAGAAGAGAAAAGATTATTTACAAGGCTTCAACTCATATTCCCTATGAAGGGATCTTTTAATTAAATGTGTTGGGAAGATAAAGGAATTTACTCGGTTAAATCATTAGTGAAGAGAACAGAGAAATAGTAAATGCCAACGTGCAGATTGATTCCATTGTATGCCCAGTATGGAAAGGTGTGACTCTTCCTAGAGTGGAGATAATGACATGGATAATTCTCCTGGGCTAGTAAGAAAAGGAAAATAAATGTCCTTTCTGCGGAGGATGGGGAAGACATGGATCATGTGTTGTTGTGCTACCAATTCTCTTGGCAAATTTTGAGTGAATCGATGCAAAACTTGGGGTATTGCTTGAACCGAGCCTGAACCATTAGACTATTTTATAAGGCTTGGATGAATGTTCAATTTAGAACAAAAAAAAAGAACAAGATTTTGGGTGACAACCTGGTTTGCCGTGTTGTGGTCCTTGTGGCTACACAGGAACAAAATTATCTTTGAAGAAAGGCAGAAGGATGGGAATGAAGTGCTAAGATCCATCAAGTGGAGGGTGGTAAATTGGTACGTAGTAGGAGACAATAACATTACATATAGCCAGGGCATACTAGTAACGAACTTCAGTGCAATCCCTTACATCTTTGCTTGATTAAGGTAAAGGTTAAGGAAAGCAATGACAGCAAGGGACAAAGGACCAGGATTCCCGTAACATGAAAAAAGAGAACTAGCATGTATTATTATACATTTTACCATTCAAACTTGTAATTGGGTGTTTAGCTGAATTTGGATGGCAAAAGTATTAGCTTTTGAGTGGTAGAAAGCAAAGTAGGAGTAACATGTACTTGTCCTTTTCCATTGTGCTAGAAGAGTCAAGGCTAAAAAAAGTTAATAGGTAAATCAGTAAATGGAGTTTGACCTTTTTGCTTAAATGAGTAAATGAGTTAAAATAAGATCAACCCTATTCAAATTTAAACACTAAACAGTTTTAAGTTCCAACCCATTTAGGTTCAAGAGTAAAGATTTTGAACCCATTTAAATTGGACGCGGACACGAATCCGACTCGACCTAGCTTGTTAGCCATCTCTTTTGGGTTTTCGGTTTTGTCTGCGCAAAAGGGGAAAAGAAGAGGTCAGAGAGGAAGAAGAAAGAGAACGAGGGAAGGAGAGGGGAATGAGAAAGAAAAAAAAGGGGAAATTGAAATGAAAAGAGAAAGAATCAGTGAGAAAGAGTGGGAAAGGGGGATTGAAATTAGGATTAAGGTTGGGGATTTGGGTTAGTCTTCGGCTGGAACAAATTAGGGGAAATGGGATTGGGTTTATCGGTTAGGCGGGTGGGCTTTAGGAGTTAGGCGGGCTTCTGGGTAGTGGGGTATTAGGTTGGGCTGGATTTTAGGAGGGAATAGGGAAGGAAGGTTGGGCCGAAAAGGAAACATGAGAAAAGGGAAAGGAGGAAATGGATTAGCTGGGATAGTAGGCTGCTGGGGTTTTTAGGTAGAATTAGGACTTAGGACTTAGATTTTAGCTTTATTTTCAATTTTTAATATTCTTTTTACTTCATTTTAATGAAAATAGTAACTAAAAATAATAAAGACATAAAATCTAATAAATAACTAAAATGGGAGAAAACATAATAAAATCCCTAATTTATTTATTAAAACAAGCAAAATGCCAAAGAGTAAACGGGTAAAAATCATGCAAAATACAGAATAATCATTGTCTGCCTCTCTGGTCTGAGTCTTTGCCTCGCCGTCTCTCTCTTTCTGCCGGGCGTCAGCCGCCAGTTCCAGGTCTCCGACGATGACCGTGGGCGGTGGTCACCAGTCGTCGCTGTCTCTTTCGGTCTTTCCCTTTCCGTTGTTCTCCATTTTCCCCCAATTGAAGGTAACCTCTAAACACTCCTTCCTCAAATCATGTTTAATTGAGTGATTGTATTTGGGTATAAATTTCATTGTTCTAATTAGTTGTCTTGAGATATTATCAAGCAGGAAGATGATGCTTTAGGGTTTTTATTGTTGATTAGCGAGTAAAGATGGTTGAGGTTGATGTGAACCAAATAAGAAACTATGAAATTATGTTTAATTGTTGGAATTTGTTGATGCATGTTATTTTCAATGATAATATGAGGTTTATGGGTATATGCATGTTAGTTTGGTGGAAGTAAAGAGAATGGAAATAGACTCTTGAGGGGAGAAACGCTAGGATTTTAGTTAAGATTTTGCTAAATTATGAAATTGGTGAATGACTGAATGCATGTACTTAGAATGAGATTTGGTTAGCAAGGAAATGAGTTTTATGGATGCTGATGTTGAATTTGTGAAGAATTTCTTGAAGAGCTTGAGGAAAAGTAAGAATTTGCCTTGCATGTATAAAATAAGATCTAGAATGATGATTTTTAATTGTGTTTAATTCTGGAAATTGATGTTTATGCTTGAAAGTTATGTTTTGAAAAGAGATTAGGGTGGATTATTAAGTTATCATACATGCAAACAAGTTTGTGAATGAGTTCTTTGAATCTGGTGGGATTCTGTAAATTCTGGAGAATGTAAAGTATGAATTTAGCCTATTTTAGGGCATGAATGGGTAGCCTAAGATGTTAGTTAAACGCCGGTTTTTGAATCTTGGAATTTCGTTAAGTATAGCAAAAGTTATGCCCAAAAATGTGAGGTCTCATGTCTTAATACGAATTCTGGAGGCAATATGGAAATTCATGTTTTTCATCTATTTAGAGACCTTTTTGGGTGATGTGTTCAACATGAAAGATTTAGAGGATTCATTGATCTTTCGGGAAAGGTAAATTGCGTAGTTATACGATGTCAGGAGTGAGAGTTATGAGTCCCTGACTGTGACGCAGTAATCTGGGATTACCCGAAATCTTTTTGTGACTGCCCTGTTCCTTGGCCAAAATACGACCATTTCTCATGCTCAAATCAATTTGTGATTTCCGAATTGGGGTTTTTCACATATATTGGATATCGTGAGAGAAAGTTACGGGCCATTCTTTTCAGCTATATAATTAAATTTTGTCCAGAAAATATTCTGACCATGGCTGGTTCTTGACCCTTTTAGGACCTCTTCTAGGACTTATATGAGGTTTTGGTTAACATAAGAGTTGTATTATGCAATTCAAGCTTTCCATAGACTACTCATGTGTACTCAACCGATATCTAGAGCTTGAGTTATAGCTTTCCGAAGTGTCCTTCACGATTATTTTACATGACAAAACAACTTATCTTATTTTTTGAATTCCACCCTTTAGCAAGTGTTTTTGGATTGAACTCTTAATTAGAAGTTGTAGGACTTAATTCGAGCTATCCAAAGAGTCCTCTTGTAAGGTTTTTCAAGACATATAGGCAAAGTTATGCCTTCCGAGTGTCATGAAAATTCCCGAATTCTTCCAAGTTCATTGAGTATTTGCTTTATTAGTTTATTCAAGGAAATCTTTCCCTCTAAGAACTCAACCTAAATCTTTTCTTTATTCTTATTTCAAGTAAACTCCAAGGGGTCGTTACTGCTACCTGTTCAAGTCCGCTCAAGTGTAAGTGGGCCTTCAACTAGTGCGTTTCAAGGTACGCATATGCCTATATCTTCCTTAAACTCTTTTATTTGAGAAAATAATTTATCATTTTGACATTTAAGTAATAAGTAATTTTTTTTCCAAATGTAGTATATGATAGACATATTATGAATGTTTTTGAATACATTCTAAAAGTGTATACATAAATTTTGCCTACAAATATTTTGAAATTAATTTCAATTTTGGCTCTATTGAAAATAAACACTTGAAGATACAAGTAATAATCAAGAGCATCATTAAACTAGATTTTTGGTGTCAACTAAATTTGTTTGGGTTTAAATTAAGTATTTAACAATAGATGAAAAACTTTTGATTTGATCGACCAAATAAAAAAATATAATGAAATATTAATTTGAAAAAACTAAAAATTATAATATTAATAAAAAAATTTAATTAAAATTAATGAAAAGCTGAAAAGAAACAAAAATATTGTCAAATTAAAAATATGTAAAAAAATAAAACAATTGAAAATTTAAAAAATCCTAAATGAAAGTAAACAATTGTAAATTCATAAAAAATAAACATTTAATTGTTGAAAATCGAAGAATTAAAAAAATAAATTAAAAAATTCAATAAGCCATAAAAAATTTAAAAACTTTAACAATATAATAATAACAAAAAACTTCAATGTTAAAAATTCTGAAATAATAAAATTGAAAATTTAACATCAAATAAGTGGATTAAACAAATCATAAATTTTTAAACTCTTGTTAAATACTTATTTTAAACCCAATCTAGCCGTACGAGGGATGTTTGGACCGAAAAATGCACAACCCTAGAAGAAGAGAGAAGGTGCAGTTACCTAATTCATCACCAAAACACTAAGTAGGATTATGAAGTTGGTGATCCGGTTGATTGAACTTGATTGATAAGGTTCTTCAGCATCTTGATTTCATTGTAAAGTAATAGAAAATTTTATCGTGAGATGCTTCAATATTATCAATCTGTTTTGATGCACTTCTCACAACTGTCAACGTCGGCCAGTCGATCTTTCATCTCAACAATGACTTGGTCCTTTTGATGAATCTCATCTCTTAATTCTACCTTACTTGGTAGAGGGCCCCTAAAGTCCCTAGGTGTCAACCCTTATTCGAAGCGAATGACGCGACCCTTTGTTTGAAGCCCAAAACATTTCTCCGCCATATCAATAACAGAAGATGTTGGGTTCTTTTCAGATTCTTGCTGAATGTCAACCTATATTCAATCTTCTATACACAAACATAGATACATAAATGAAAATCCAATGCTAAGAATAGTTTGACAAAAAAATGTAGCAAATGATAAAGTTAAAAATACATGTTTTATTGATGCGTCTTCGGCCAATGTACAATCCTTCCTTCTCCGAGTGCTTTTGAAGACATCGGTAAGGCTTGGTACCTTCCCCTCCTTTTCACCCTAATATAAAGATGTGAAAGACAATAAAAAAAATGCCCAATAAAAAAAACCATAGGTCTTAGGAAGATGGTATATATACCAACTCATCGTATATAATTTTTAAGATAGGCTTGCTGCCGATGCGAGAAAGCATAGTAAGGTTAGCTCGATTCTCAATGTTTCTAACACTCTTTATCTACAATCAACACACTTTGATGAGTTATACAAGATGGTATATAAGACAATGACTCCTACACCTAAAACAAAAAAGTAAAAAAGAAACTGACGATTACACAAAATTAAGTTGTCATATTATCGAGTACGTATAATAAACTCTGGGTCTAAGTATTGATCAATTACCAACCATTCCCAATCTTCTTTAAGTAAACCTTTAGGAATGTTCTTTGGTTTGAGTGCATCATCAATATTGACCGCATGTTTCAGGTGTAATTGACTCATTTCCCCGTGCCATTTGTTCCCTGCAGTCCTAGTGTTGCTCATGATGCTTGTACGACGTTGTTGGACACCACCGTCTCCTTCAAACTTATTCTGTTACACATGTATTATATGCACCTGAAACATACATAACAATAGACGAACATGGCGGGCTATCCCAAAAACATTGCAATTTGATAGCACTTTAAAGAAAATATCATTCCACCAATTACACAAAAATATTGAAGAAACCGACTAAAAACCAAGCCTATGCTGACTAGACTAGGTGAAAATTTAATTTACACATTACTCACCTGACCAAAGCAATATAATATATGGGAGACATCAATAGAAGCGTTTGCGCAAAATGCTTATTTAAAAGAGTTGACCAGGTTAAAGTTGGGGAAATCAAAACGCCCACTTCTGTAATTCCATTTCTTAAGAAACTCACGAATCACAGTAAAAAATTCAGTGGTTAAAAGACAAATAGCTGAAATCCTACATCTATGGACTAAGAGATTTTTATTAGTTGATATACAAAAGAATTGTTCTGTGGATAAATGACCTCCTAAAGCCATAACCTGAAATACTCATAAAACGAGAAACATTAGAAATAACTAAAATATATACCTAATCAGCCAAACTGTGTGCAAAGAGATGCAAAAAACTGCGCAATATATCTCCTTACTAGAGGCTTGTCAGAACTTGTGTCTTAAGCCTGAACTCGTATTGTGTTGCATCACATAACAGTAGAAAACATGTACAAAAACCACTTTAATACCTCATAAAATTCAATACAAATCACTCCTAAAAAAAATAGAAACACTCCACTACTCACTCAAGCACACCCCAACACTAAATATATACCAACATGCATAGCCGTACGAGGGAAGTTTGGACTGAAAAATGTACAACCCTAGAAGAAGAGAGAATGTGCACTTACCTAATTCATCACCAAAACACTAAGTAGGATTATGAAGATGGTGACCAGATTGATTGACCTCGAATGATAAGGTCCTTCAGCATCTTGATTTCATTGTAAAGTAATCCAATATTTTTTTCGTGAGATGTTTCAATACCAGCAATCAATTTTTGATGCACTTCTTCACGATCGTCAACATTGGCCAGTCGATCTTTCATCTCAACAATGACTTGGTCCTTTTGTCGAAGTTCGGCTCTTAATTCTGCCTTACTTGGTAGAGGACCCTTATTCGAAGCAAATGACGCAATCGATCCTTTGTTTAAAGCCCAAAACATTTCTGCACTATATAAATAAAAGAAGTTGTTGGATTCTTTTCAGATTCTTGTTGAATGTCATCCTATATTCAATTTTCTATATACAAACATAGATACATAAATGAAAATCAAATGCTAAGAATTGTTTAACAAAAAAATTTAGCAAATAAAAAAGTTAATAAAAAATGTTTTGTTGCTGCCTCTTCAGTCAATGCACCATCCTTCCTTCTCCGAGTTCTTTTGAAAGACAATAAAAAGAATGCTTATAAAACACATTAGAGTACAAAAAAAAACTCAAAGCATCTTAGGAAGATGGTATATATATCAACTCATCGTATATATTTTTTCGGATAGGCTTGCTGCCGATGCGAGGAAGCATTGTCAAGTTACCTCGATTATCAGAATTTCTAACACTCTTTATCTACAATCCACACAATTTGATGATTATAAAGATGGTATATAAGACAATAACCCCTTCCCCAAAACATAAAAGAGTAAAAAAGAAACTTATCAATAAACAAAATTTAGTTGTCATATTATCGATTACATACGACAAACTCCATGTCTAAGTAATGATCAATCACAAACCAATCTCACTCTTCTTTAAGTAAACCTTTAGGAATGTTCAATGGTTTGAGTACATCATCAATATTTGCAGCATGTTTCAGGTTTAATTGACTCATTTCCCCGCGCCATTTGATCCATGCAGTCCTAGCGGTTCTCATGATGCTTGTACGATGTTGTTGGAGACCACCTTCTCCTTCAAACTTATCCTGTTACACATATATATTATGTACCCGAAACCCAAATAACAATAGACAAACATGACAGACTATCACTAAAACATTGCAATTTGATAGCACTTTAAAGAAAATATCCTTCCACCAATTACACAAAAATGTTGAGGAAACCCACTAAAAACCAAGCCTATGATGACTAGCCTAGGTTAAAATTTTAATTTACATACTTCTCACCTAACCAAAGCAATATAATATATGAGAGACATCAATAGAAGCATTTGCGCAAAATGCTTATTTAAAAGAGTTGAACAATTCAAAGCTGGGGAAATCAAAACGCCTACTTCCATAATTCTATTTCTTAAGAAACTCACGAATCACAATCATAAATTTAGTTGTTGAAAGACAAGTAGCAGAAATCCTACTCTTGTGGACGAAGATATTTTTATTAGTTGATACACAAAAGAATATAGAATATCGAACATGCAAAAATCCTACTCTTTTGGACAAGTAGCAGAAATCCTACTCTTATGGAAGAGTCTACTGCGAACTATACTAGAGAAGTGGAGGAGAACCTAATCATTTTTATTAGTTGATATACAAAAAGAATATAGAATATTAACAACATGTTGTGGATACAGTTTTATAATATGCCCCAGTTGAGCAACTCGAGTGCAGGAGTCGTTGTCTAGGGAAGATGTCCGACCTTATTAACTAGAGGATTGTTCTGTGGATAGATGACCTCCTAAAGCAATAACCTGAAATACACATCAACAGGGAAAAACTAGAAATAATTAAAATAAAAACCTAATCTGCAAAACTCTGTGCAAACAGATGCATAAAATTGCATAATATATCTCCTTACTAGAGGCTTGTCAGAACTTGAGCCTTAAGCCTGAACTCATATTGTGTTGCATCACATAACAATAGAAAATGTGTGCAAAAACCACTTTAATACCTCATCAAATTCAATTCAAATCACTCCAAAACAAATTTGAAACATTCCACTACTCACTCAAGCACGCCCCAACACCAAATATATACCAAATTTCGTAGCCGTGCGAGGATTGTTTAAACTGAAAAATGCATATCCCTAGAAAAAGAGAAAAGGTGCACTTACCTAATTCATCACCAAAGCACTAAGTAGGATCATGAAGATGGTGACCCGGTTGATTGACCTCGATTGATAAGGTCTTTCAGCATCTTGAATTCATTGTAAAGTTATCTAATATTTTATCGTGAGATGCTTCAATATCAGCAATCTTTTTTTGATGCACTTCTTCACGACCGTCAACGTTGGCTAGTCGATCTTTCATCTCAACAATGACTTGGTCCTTTTGTTGAAGCTCAACTCTTAATTCTGCCTTACTCGAAAGAGGACCCCTAAATTAAAGTCCCGAGGTGTCAACCCTTCTTCGAAGCAAATGATGCGATCGACCCTTTGTTTAAAGCCCAAAACATTTTCCCTCTGTATCAACAAGAGAAGATGTTGGATTCTTTTCAGATTCTTGCTGAATATCATCCTATATTCAATGTTCTATAAACAAACATAGATACATAAATGAAAATCCAACGGTAAGAATAGTTTGACAAAAAAAATGTAGCAAATGACAAAGTTAAAAAATACATATTTTGGTGCTGCGTCTTTAGTCAATGTACAATCCTTCCTTTTACGGGTTCTTTTGAAGTCATCAGCAAGACTTGGTACCTTCCCCTCCTTTCCCCCCTAATATAAAGATGTGAAAGACAATAAAAAGAATGCTTTTAAAACACATTAGAGTAAAAAAAAAAAAACCCATAGCGTCTTAGGAAGATGGTATATATACCAACTCATCGTATATATTTTTCTAGATAGGCTTGCTGCTGGTGCGAGGAAGCATAGTCAAGTTAGCTCGATTTTCAGAATTTCTAACACTCTTTATCTACAATCCACACAATTTGATGAATTATACAACATGGTATATAAGACAATGACCCCTTGTTGAGTTGTCCCACATTGGCCTCTGACACCCATATTGTGGTGTTTATAATGGCTTGGGTGCCTCAACCTCCTAAGCTAGCTTTTGGAGTTGAATTGGGCTCAAGTCCATTATTTCATATGGTATCAGAGCCAGGGTCATTAATGTTGGGGCCGCGCCCGCAGTTGTCTGCGCCTCGTGGTGAGGGGGGCGTGTTGAGTTGTCCCACATCGGCCTTTGACACCCATATTGTGTGGTGTTTATAATGGCTTGGGTGCCTCAACCTCCTAAGCTAGCTTTTGGGGTTGAATTGGGCTCAAGTCCATTATTTCACACCCCTTCCCCAAAACATAAAAAAGTAAAAAAAAAATGATCACTAAACAAAATTAAGTTGTCATATTATCGAGTACGTACGATAAGTCGATAAACTCCAGGACTAAGTAATGATTAAAATCTTCTTTAAGTAAACCTTTAGGAATGTTCTCTAGTTTGAGTGCATCATCAATATTTGCTACATGTTTCAGGTTTAATTGACTCATTTCCCTGCGCAATTTGTTCCATGTAGTCCTAGGGTTGCTCATGATGCTTGTACGATGTTGTTGGAGACCACCTTCTCCTTCAATCGTATCCTGTTACACATTTATAATATGTACCTTGTTGTCATATTATCGAGTACGTACGATAAGTCGATAAACTCCAGGACTAAGTAATGATTAAAATCTTCTTTAAGTAAACCTTTAGGAATGTTCTCTAGTTTGAGTGCATCATCAATATTTGCTACATGTTTCAGGTTTAATTGACTCATTTCCCTACGCAATTTGTTCCATGTAGTCCTAGGGTTGCTCATGATGCTTGTACGATGTTGTTGGAGACCACCTTCTCCTTCAATCGTATCCTGTTACACATTTATAATATGTACCTGAAACTCACATAACAATAGACGAACAAGGCAACTATCAATAAAACATTGCAATTTGATAACACTATAAAGAAAATATAATTCCACCAATTACACAAAAATCTGGTGGAAACCCACTAAAAACCAAGCTTATGATGACTAGACTAGGTGAAAATTTTAATTTACATACTACCTCACCTAACCAAAGCAACATAATATATGGGAGACATCAGTAGAAGCAATTGCGCAAAATGCTTATTTAAAAGAGTTGAATAGGTCAAAGATGGAGAAATCAAAATGCCTACTTCCACAATTCTATCTCTTAAGAAACTCACGAATCACAATCATAAATTCAGTGGTTAAAAGACAAGTAGCAGAAATCCTACTCTTATGGACAAAGATATTTTTATTAGTTGAGATACAAAAGAATATAGAATATAGAACATGCAAAAATCCTACTCTTTTGGACAAGAAGCAGAAATCCTACTCATACAGAAGAGTCTACTTTGACTATGCTAGAGAAGTGGAGGAGAACCTAATCATTTTTATTAGTTGATATACAAAAGAATATAGAATATTAACAACATGCTGTGGACACAGTTTTATAATATGCCCCAGCTGAGCAACTTGAGTGCAAGAGTCTTTGTTTGGGGAAGATGCCCTACCTTATTAAAAACCTAATCTGCAAAACTCTATGCAAACAGATGCATAAAATTGCGTAATATATCTCCTTACTAGAGGCTTGTCAGAACTTCAGCCTTAAGCCTGAACTCGTATTGTGTTGCATCACATAACAATAGAAAACATGTGCAAAAACCATTTTAATACATCATTAAATTCAATCCAAAACGCTCCCAGAAAAATTTGAAACACTCCACTACTCACTCAAGCACGCCCCAACACCAAATATATACCAAAATGCATAGCCGTACGAGGGATGTTTGAACCGAAAAATGCACAGCCCTAGAAAAGAGAAAAGGTGCACTTACCTAATTCATCACCAAAACACTAAGTAGGATCATTAAGATGGTGACCCGGTTGATTGACCGCGATTGATATGGTTTTTCAGCATCTTGATTTCATTTTAAAGTTATCCAATATTTTATCGTGAGATGTTTCAATATCAACAATATTTTTTTGATGTACTTCTTCACGACAGTCAACGTTGGGTAGTCGATCTTTATCTCATCAATGACTTGGTCCTTTTTTTAAAGCTTAGCTCTTAGTTCTGCCTTACTTGGTAGAGGACCCTTAAAGTCCTGAGGTGTCAACCCTTCTTCGAAGCAAATGATGCGATCGACTCTTTGTTTAAAGCCCAAAACATTTCTCCACTGTATAAATAACAGAAGCTGTTGGATTCATTTCAGATTCTTGCTGAATGTCATCCTATATTCATTGTTCTATACACAAACATAGATACATGAATGAAAATCAAATGCTAAGAATAGTTTAACAGAAAAATATAGCAAATGACGAAGTTAGAAAATATATGTTTTGTTGTTGCGTCTTCAGTCAATGTACCATCCTTCCTTCTCCGGGTCTTTTGAAGACATCAGCAAGGCTTGGTACCTTCCCATCCTTTCCCTACTAATATAAAGATGTGAAAGACAATAAAAAGAATGAATAAAAAAAGCATTAGAGTACCAAAAAAAAAAAAAACCCATAGCGTCTTTGGTAGATGGTATATATACCAACTCATCGTATATATTTTTCCAGATAGGCTTATTGTCGGTGCGAGGAAGCATAAGTCAAGTTAGCTCGATTCTCAAAGTTTCTAACATCCTTTATCTACAATCAACACAATTTCATGAGTTATACAAGACGGTATATAATACAATGACCCCTACCCCAAAAACATAAAAAAGTAAAAAAGAAACTGATAACTACACAAAATTAAGTTGTCATATTATCGAGTACGTACAATATATTGCTGGTCTAAGTTATGATCAATCACCAACCATTCCCAATCTTCTTTAAGTAAACCTTTAGGAATGTTCTTTAGTTTGAGTGCATCATCAATATTTGCTGCATGTTTCAGGTGTAATTGACTCATGTTATGAAAGTGTCCTAAAATCACCAAATCTCTTGATCGCACAATTATTTATTTCCTAATTGCATTAGGATATTATTTAGGTTTCCTTATTATGTTGGGTTTCCTTATTATGTTGGGTTTCCTAATTGTATTAGATTCTAAATCTAATTGGAGGGGGAGTCAAGTTAGGAGTTTTCCCTATAAATAGGGTACATGTTTCCCCACCAAAACACATCGGTAAACACAGAGAGCTAGAGAGAGAGAAAATATTGAGAGAGAAAGGGGTCTCACCAATATTTTCCCTAGTGTATCCTTAGAGATTGTGATTTGAGTGTTGAGAGATTGTTATTGTAATCTCCTTTGTGGATCCTATCACACCCTGTGATAGTGATCAGGTTGTACTCCTCCTTTCTCATAGTGGATTATTTTCTGGCTGTCGCCGTCCGTGGGTTTTTCTCCGAGTTCTTCGGTTTCCCACGTAATTCTGGTGTTTGATTTTATCACTTATTTTTCGTTCCTAAATTTTGTCGTAATATCCGTCATCTCATTTTCGATTCTATTATTCGCTTCCGTTGTTACCTTGCTACTCACTTTTCTCTAACAAGTGGTATCAGAGAAAGGTGGAGATGGTTTCAATCATGATGTGCGATATTCCAAAATTTGATGGAACGAGGAGTTTTACTATGTGGAGACTGCAGATGAAGGCGGTCCTGATCCAGCACGGGTTATGGGATGTGATTGAGTATCTCGACACGAAGACTGATGCGACAATGAGCGATGATGAATTCAAACAACTCCAGAAGGATATCAAGGGGACTCTGACTCCAAGGGTGTGGAAGAAGTTTGAAGATAAGACTTTGGCAGGGATTCAACTGTGTTTAGCGGAGCACATTCAAAGAGAGGTGATGCATATCGAGAAACCTCGGGAGCTCTGGACCAAACTGGAAGAGCTGTACATGTCGAAGAGTCGTGCAAACAAGTACCGATGAAGGAGAAATTCTACAGGCTGAAGATGTCCAAAGGTACTTCTATTCAGGCACACCTTAGTGAATTTGATTCTATTATTATTGAATTGGAATCAATGGATATAAAACACACTGATGAGGATAAGGCTTTTCATTTAATTCTGTCCCTACCTGCATCACATAAACAATTTAAGGAAATCATGTTGTATGGGAATCGTGGTGACCTTAACCTTAGTGAAGTAAAGGCTAGTTTACTGTCTAAGGAGAAACTTGATACCGATGGTGATGACCAGGGTGGTGATGCTATGGTTGTAAGGGGTAGAAATACTGAACGTAAGGGAAACGGGTCTAGAGGGAGGTCTAAACACTGTTCAAAGTCTAGGAATCCTCACAAGAATAAGAAGTGTAACTACTGTAGCAAGATGGGGCATATAAAGAGACTGTTGGGCAAAACAGAGAGATGAGAAGCAGGAGAGTAAGGATAATCACACCAAACCTGGTACATCAAACTGTGTAGAGTCCGAGTCAGATGGTGATGGGTTTGTAGTTACGGATGATGCCTTGGCTACTACATCGAGTAGGATAGCTAGAGATGAGTGGGTTCTTGACACGGGATGCACCTATCATGTGCGTCCTCATAAGGACTGGTTCGAGTCTTATGAGAGTGTTGACACCGGGGTCGTAGTCATGGGTAACGACAGAGCCTGCAAGGTTGCAGGATTCGGCAGCATCAAAATCAAGACTCGTGATGACATCGTTAGAACTCTCAAGGAGGTTCGTCATATCCCTAACATAACTCAAAATTTAATTTCTTTGGGTACTCTTGAAGCTAACGACTGCAGGTACAAAGGAGAAGATGGTGTTTTGAAAGTGTGCAGGGGTTCCATGGTTCTTATGAAGGGAATCAGGAAGGGCAGTCTATACATCCTGTAGGGGTCTACAGTGACATGATCTGCAGTGGCAGTCCTAAATCTTGATGAGTCCGGCAACATAAAACTGTGGCACATGAGACTAGGCCACATGGGCGAGAAGAGAATGTCAATGTTGAGCAAGAAGGGATATCTTGAAGGCACAAAGATCGACAACTTGGAGTTTTGCGATCACTGTGTCTACGGGAAACAGAAGAGGGTTAGCTTTTTAAGGGCTAAACATACAACAGCAGGGATCCTTGATTATATTCATTCAGATCTTTGGGGTCCTGCTAGAGTGCCATCACTGGGTGGCAAGCGCTACATGTTGACATTCATGGATGACTTCTCGAGGAAGACTTGGGTTTATTTCCTGCGGCACAAGAATGAGACATTCTCATATTTCAAGAAGTTCAAAGCTTTGGTGGAGAACCAGACAGGCAGGAAAATCAAGAAACTCAGGACTGACAATGGGTTGGAGTTTGTTGATTCTGAATTTACTGAATTCTGCGAGGAGCATGGGATTGCAAGGCATCGAACCTTGGTGGGTAAGCCTCAGCAAAATGGGGTAGCCGAGAGAATCAATAGGACACTCCTGGAGAAAGCACACTGCATGCTCTCGAATGCAGGGCTTTGGAAGAACAAATCATTCTGGGCAGAGGTGATTTCTACTGCCTGCTATCTGCTGAACAGATCACCTCATGCCTTTATCGAATACCAGATTCCAGAGGAAGTATGGACAGGTAATCCAGTTAGTTATTCTAATTTGAGAATTTTTGGATGTCCTGTATATGTCCATGTGAATGATGGGAAGTTTGTCTCCGTATTAAATGCATGTTTCTAGGTTACGGGTCTGAGTCTAAGGGATATAGAATGTGGTGTCCTGACTTGAAGAAAGTTATTCAGTCTAGAGATGTAACCTTTAATGAAACTGCTATGTTATCTGGAATGGAATCTACTGGTACTTCTGATGATGCAGGAAATCAGGAGAAGGATGAAGGAAGAATGGTGTTCGAGGTGGAGTAGGCTCAAGGTGGAGCTGCTGGAACTTGCAATCAGGAGCAAACTACTGATGATGCTCTTGAACCAACTCAGGTTGATGAGCCTAAGATTGAGACGAATGTTCCTCAAGTGGAGGAACAACCATGCATTGCTAGAGATCGTCCCAAGAGGGAGATCTGGAGACCAGCGCGATATACTGAAGAAGATGATGTTGTGATTGCTTATGCGCTGAGTGTTGCAGAGGAGACTCCTGAAAGTGCTGAACCTTCTACCTATCAGGAGGCCATCTCTTGTTCGAATGCCTCAAACTGGATAGGAGCTATGCAAGAGGAGATGGAGAGTCTGCAGAAAAATCATACATGGGAGCTATGTGAGTTGCCTAAAGGGCGACGAGCTCTTACTGCGAAGTGGGTGTACAAGAGAAAGGAAGGTATCCTTGGTGTAGAAAGTGCAAGGTGGAAGGCTAGATTAGTGGTAAGGGGTTGCAACCAGAAAGAAGGAATCGACTACAAGTATTCGCGATCGTGAGGCATACGTCGATCCGCACCTTGCTTGCCTTTGTTGCTCTATTTGATTTGGAGTTGGAGCAACTTGATGTCAAGACAGCTTTCCTCCATGGCGAGTTGGAGGAGGAAATACATATGAGGCAGCCAGAGGGTTTCATTGTTCCTGGGAAGCAGGAGCAGGTATGCAGATTGAGGAAGTCCTTGTATGGACTTAAACAGGCACCCAGGCAGTGGTATAAAAGGTTTGATACCTTTATGGTAGGGCAAGGGTACACAATAAGTCACTATGATAATTGTGTGTACTACATGCAATTTGAAGAAAGGTCTTTCATTTATTTATTATTGTATGTGGATGACATGTTGATTGCCTCCAGGGACATGTCACTAATAAAGAAGCTGAAATCTCAACTCAACCAGGAGTTTGAGATGAAAGACCTCAGGCAATGAAGAAGATTTTGGGTATGGAGATCCAAGGGATAGAAAGCGGGGAAGTTGTTCTGTCTCGGAAGAAATATCTGGAGAAGGTGTTGGGCCAGTTCAACATGAGAAAGCTAAGCGCTTTCAACTCAGTCATTGCACACTTCAAATTATGCAGTGAAGCTGTCCTAAATCTGATTTGGAGGTAAGGAGGATGTCTAATATTCCCTATGCTAGTGCAGTTGGTAGTTTGATGTATGCTATGGTGTGCACTAGACCTAACATGTCCCATGCAGTTAGTGTGGTGAGTAGATATATGCAGAATCCAGGAAAGGAGCATTGGGAAGGGGTAAAGTGGATCCTTCGCTATGTGAAAGGTACTTTAGAGAAAGGCATCCTGTATGATAGAGGTAGTGCTGCAACGTATGATGTTGCAGGTTATGTTGATGCTGATTATGGTGGAGATTTGGATAGGAGACGCTCAATTTCAGGGTATGTGTTCATCATGTGTGGAGGAGCAATATCTAGGAAAGCTTCACTTCAATCTATAGCAGCCCTGTCTACTACAGAGGCTGAATATATTGCTACGACTGAAGGAGTGAAGGAGGCCATCTGGTTGAGGGGATTGGTCATGGAGCTTGGAGTACCACAGGGCGAGACCGTGGTTTATTCAGACAGTCAGAGTGCTATACATCTGACAAAGAATGAAACTTATCATTCGAAGACCAAGCATATAAGCGTCAGGTATCACTTCATCAGAGATACAGTTGCTGCGGGAGAGATCGTGGTGAAGAAAGTGAATACTTCTGAGAATCCGGCAGACATGTTAACCAAGCCTGTATCTATAGCTAAGTTCGAACATTGTTTGGACTTAGTTGGTGATCTAAGCATGTGAGAGTCCTGCGGGGCCACGCCCTGCGGAGGGGAGTGTTGATGGAGACAGTCAAGATGTTTATCTGGACCGATGATTCGTTGATTTTAGTCCAAGGTGGAGTTTGTTAGGAAAGTGTCCTAAAATCACCAAATCTCTTGATCCCACAATTATTTGTTTCCTAATTGTATTAGGATATTATTTAGGTTTCCTTATTATGTTGGGTTTCCTAATTGTATTAGATTCTAAATCTAATTGGAATGGGAGTCAAGTTAGGAGTTTTTCCTATAAATAGGGTACATGTTTCCCCACCAAAACACATCGGTAAACACAGAGAGCTAGAGAGAGAGAATATTGAGAGAGAAAGGGGTCTCACCAATATTTTCCCTAGTGTATCCTTAGAGATTGTGAGTTGAGTGTTGATAGATTGTTATTGTAATCTTCTTTGTGGATCGTATCACACCCTGTGATAGTGATCAGGTTGTACTCCTCCTTTCTCATAGTGGATTATTTTCTGGCTGTCGCCGTCCGTGGGTTTTTCTCCGAGTTCTTCGGTTTCCCACGTAATTTTGGTGTTTGATTTTATCGCTTATTTTTCGTTCCTAAATTTTGTCGTAATATCCGTCATCTCGTTTTCGATTCTATTATTCGCTTCCGCTGTTACCTTGCTACTCACTTTTCTCTAACAACTCATTTCCCCGCGCCATTTGTTCCATGCAATCCTAGTGGTTCTCATGACGATGTTGTTGGAGACCACATTCTCCTTCAAACTTATCTTGTTACACATATATATTATGTACCCGAAACCCACATAACAATAGATGAACATGACAGACTATCACTAAAACATTGCAATTTGATAGCACTTTAAAGAAAATACCATTCCACCAATTACACAAAAATGTTGAGGAAACCCACTAAAAACCAAGTCTATGATGACTAGACTAGGTGAAAATTTTAATTTACATACTACTCACCTAACCAAAGCAATATAATATATGAGAGACATCAATAGAAGCATTTGCGCAAAATGCTTATTTAAAAGAGTTGAACAGTTCAAAGCTGGGGAAATCAAAACACCTACTTCCATAATTCTATTTCTTAAGAAACTCATGAATCACAATCATAAATTCAGTGGTTAAAAGGCAAGTAGTAGAAATCCTACTTTTACATAGATGAAGTGATTTTTATTAGTTGATATGCAAAAAAATATAGAATATAGAATATGCAGAAATCATACTCTTATAGACAAGTAGCAGAAATTCTACTCTTACGGAATAGTCTATTGTGAACTATGTTGGAGAACTGGAGGAGAATCTAATCATTTTTATTAGTTGATATACAAAAGAATACAGAATATTAACAACATGTTGTGGACATAGTTTTATAATATGCCCCAGTTGAGCAACTTGAGTGTAGGAGTCGTTGTCTAGGGAAGATGGGCTACCTCATTAACTAGAGGATTGTTCTGTGGATAGATGACTTCCTAAAGCAATAACCTGAATACACATGAAAAGGGAAACACTAGAAATAACTAAAATATATACCTAATCTGCCAAACTGTATGCAAACAAATGTATAAAACCGTGCAATGTATCTCTTTACAAGAGGCTTGTCAGAACTTGTGCCTTAAGCCTGAATTCGTATTGTGTTGCTTCACATAATAGTAGAAAACATGGGCATAAACTACTTTAGTACCTTATCAAATTCAATCCAAAGCACTCGCAAACAAATTTGAAACACTCAATAACTAACTCAAGCACACCCTAACACCAACTATATACCAAAATGCATAGTCGTATGAGGGATGTTTGGACTGGAAAATGCACAACCCTAGAAGAAGAGAGAAGGTTCACTTACCTAATTCATCACCAAAACACTAAGTAGGATTATGAAGATGGTGACCCGGTTGATTGACCTTGATTAATAAGGTCTTTCAGCATCTTGATTTCATTGTAAAGTAATCCAATATTTTTTTCGTGAGATGCTTCAATATCAGCAATCTTTTTTTGATACACTTCTTCACGATCGTCAACGTTGGCCGGTTGATCTTTCATCTCAACAATGACTTGGTCCTGAAGAATCTATGATGCCCTCCACGACATCTGTACCAAGGAGCTCTTCCATGCCCAAAAAATTTTGTTTGTAAGAACAAATTAGGTTAGTATCTAGAAAATCTACTCACATTATATCATTATATTATCTGAGATTATATATGCGAATCCTAATATATATCTTTACAGATTGTGGCTTGTTGAGAAAAGATTGAAGTTTCCAAAGAAGCAAAGATAGAAGATCAAAGCGAATATGGAAAGGATCAAAGATCAATCAAGAAAGGAAAGAATCAAGAGGAGACCGATGATGATTGAGGACCTCGACTATAAATACCTCCAACAACTCCTTGTGCAAATTAGTCAATTCCAAGCAAGTAATCGAGTGTAGGAAATCCTGTGAGATTTCTGAGTGTAGCATATGAGTCCTTGGTGAGTTATGTAGCCCATAGTTATTAAAATCTCGATCCTGATTTACGATCCTACGATTTTATGGTCCAAAATCGTCGATACGATTCTACTATTTACACACGATCCACGATCCTACATGGGCTAAATTTCGATCCTAATTTCCCTATAGTTTCGAGTTAGGATCCCGATTTTAACAACCTTGATGTAGCCAGTAAGGTACTTCTAGTGAGGTGTAACCAAGGTTCTTGGTGAGTTATGTAGCCAAATAGGCTGGTGAGGTGTTGTGTAGTAGAGCCTTGAAGTACTAAGGCTTTGTGAATTTGATATCCATTGTAATATGTCATGTTCTTCTCTGCCTCATCTGTGAGGCCCCTCTTCTCTGCCTCGTCTGTGAAGCCCCTCTTCTCTGCCTCATCTGTAAGGCCCCTCTTCTCTGCCTCGTCTGTGAGGCCCCTTCTCTCTGACTTATCTGTGAGGCCCCTCATCACAAGCCTCGTCTGTGAGGTCCTTCAACAGAAACTGAATCTCAGTTTCTGTCCTTGTAAGCAGTCATCAAGGACCTTACTGTCATGAGTCTGTTGAGTTTCCTAACCTCCTTTATTTCTCTTGTACCTCAACGTTTATCTAATAAAGAAGTATTATTCAGTTTAATCAAGTGATATTAACGTCTTTGTGTTTGTAAGTACAAAACTCTGTAACAACCCTATTAACCCCCCTCAAGGGCACCAACAAGTGGTATCAGAGCAGGTCCACTCAAGAAGAGACTAACCGCTCAATGGAAAAGATCACGGGGGATAGTGAAAGAAACAAGGTGAGTCACGGACGTTGATATCGTGCATTCAACTATAAGGGTTACCTCTATGTCTCTTATCTGGCACAAACCTTGAGGTAAGTCTTCCGTAAACTTTTCATTGATCTAACTTACTTGTGGCATGAATTGAGGGAGAGGACCCTCTCTTAGTACTAACAAGTTTATCAAGTGCTGTAGATTTCTAAACGACCTCTAAAATATTCTAGATGTTGTATCAAGGGGGAGATTGTGGAAACGCATCTTACCTCTGAGGATCTTCGCCATCTCTCCTGCACTGATTGAGGGCGAGCCAAATCATTAAGGTCCTCACTACTCAGTTTTGTCTTTCAAACAAAAAGGGGGAGATTGAAAAATCTATGATGCCCTCCACGACATCTGTACCAAGGACCTCCGCCATGCCCAGAAAGTTTTGTTTGAAAGAACAAATTAGGGAAGTACCTTGAAAATCTCCTAACACTATAGCATAATATTCTCTGAGATTATATATGCTAATCCTAATATATATCTTCGCAGATTGTGCCTTGTTGAGAAAATATTGAAGTTTCCAAAGAAGCAAAGATAGAAGATCAAAGCGAATATGGAAAGGATCAAAGATCAATCAAGAAAGGAAAGAATCAAAAGGAGACTGTTGCTGATTGAAGACCTCGACTATAAATACCTCCAACAACTCCTTGTGCAAATTAGTCGATTCCAAGTAAGTAATCGAGTATAGAAAATCTTGTGAGATTTCTGAGTGTACCAAATGAGTCATTGTTGAGTTATGTAGCCAGTAAGGTACTTCTGGTAAGGTGTAACCAAGGTTCTTGGTGAGTTATGTAGCCAAATATGTTGGTGATGTTTTGTGTAGCAGAGCCTTGAAGTACTAAGGTTTTGTAAGTTTGATATCCATTGTAATATGTTCTGTTCTTCTCTGCCTCATCTGTGAGGCCCTCTTTTCTGCCCCGTCTGTGAGGCCTCTCCTCTCTGCCTCATCTACGAAGCGCGACCCCTCTTCTCTGCGTCGTCTGTGAGGTTTAAGTAATGATCAATCACCAACCATTCCCTGGTTTGAGTGCATCATCAATGTTGGTCGCTTGTTTCAAGCGTAATTGACTCATTTCCTTGCGCCATTTATTCCATGCAGTTCTAGCGTTGCTCATGATTCTTGTACGACGTTGTTGGAGACCACCTTCTCCTTCAAATTTATCCCGTTACTCTTATATAATATGAACTCGAAACCCACACAACAATAGATGAACATGGCATGCTATCACTAAACATTACAATTTGATAGCACTTTAAAGAAAATATCATTCCACCAATTACACAAAAAATGTGGAGGAAACCCACTAAAAACCAAATTTATGATGACTAGACTAGGTGAAAATTTTAATTTTCATACAACTCACCTAACCAAAGCAATATAATATATCATAGACATCAATAGAAGCATTTGTCCAAAATGCTTATTTAAAAGAGTTGAACAGGTCGAAGTAGGGGAAACCAAAACATCTACTTCCATAATTCCATTTCTTAAGAAACTAGGGAATCACAATAAGATATTAAGTGGTTAAAAGACAAGTAGCAGAAATCCTATTCTTATATGGACAAAGAGATTTTTATTAGTTGATATACAAAAGAATATAGAATATAGAATATGCAGAAATCCTATTCTTACGGACAAGTAGCAGAAATCCTTCTCCTGCGGAAGAGTCTCCTGAGAACTATGCTGGAGAAGTGGAGGAGAACCTAATCGTTTTTATCAAACGCTGAAAGTAGGGATCATTAGAATCCAATTTTCCTAATTTTCTTTATAAAATATAGATTGATATTTTTAAGAAAATACATAAATATCTATTAGTTTCCAATAATTATTATTTGAATTAATAATTGTCATGAATTTTTCCTGAAAATAAATTACATAAAATTATGCAAAAAATTTGTGCATCGCATTGATTATCAAATGCTAGCTATCAATTACTCAACAATATATCTTAACAATCACAACAACGCCAATAAATACAATAACACGGCAATTAGATAAATCTTTCAACTATGACATATTTTACATGTAATTTTACAATTAAAAAAAAAAAGGAATTTTCTTGTATGTAATTTGCAAATATGTAAAAGCAAATCATTTAATATGGTCAATATAATTTCCACACTTAACATAAGACATTTAGTAACTATCAATATAATGTGACCTAGAAAAGGCTCATATATATATTTTTTATATCAAAAGATGACTAAAGTGGCCTCATATTTTGGTGTAATAATTTTAAGGGCCTTATATTATGAAAAATAATTGTGGGGTGACATTATTTTTATGTAAATATTTAGGGGGACATTCCGGCTAATTTTTGTGGCACGAAATAGTGGGTTTTTATGTCCAGGTGTGTTTATCATGTTAAAAGACTTGTTTGCATATGTTAGAGTTAATTATAGATTTCAATTTAAAACACGCCTAAACATAAAAATCTATCGCTTTGCGGTATTTTTGGCCGAAAATTAGCCGGAATATCCCCTCTAAATATTTACATAAAAAATAATGTCACTCCACAATTATTTTTCATAATGCAGAGCTTTTAAAATTATTACACCAAAATATGAGGTCGACCCTTTAATCTTTTTTTGTTTTTTATATCGTTATGAATATATTTATATTGGACCACCTTTTGGAATCCAATAGAAAATTTAAACTATGCCTCACAAAATCTACAATTTGTGATTGGCTGTAGAAACAAATTGATGATAATAACATATATATCCCTGTTTGCTATATATATGCAACTGGATCCTTCCAAGGGGGAGGGATCAGAAGACAGATAAAGGCAGGCAGAGGATGGGAAAGAGAGAATCCAAAAGAGGCCATGTCTTGGTTGTCCCATTTCCAACCCAAGGCCACATTAACCCAACCCTTCAATTCTCTAGGCGTCTCATCTCCAAAGGTGTCCACACCACCTTAGCCATCACAAACTACGCACTCAAAACCACTAACCCTACTTCATCCGACGACCACGTCGGCCTCGCCGCCATATCCGACGGCCACGATGAAGGCGGGTTTGCGTCCGCGGACAGTGAGGCGGCCTACCTGGCACGCTTCAAGGTGGCCGGGTCCCGAACTCTTGGAGATGTTATCGAGGCATATGCTGCCACCCCTTACCCTATAACTTGTGTAGTTTATGACTCTTTTATACCGTGGTGTTTGGACGTTGCTAAGAAATATGGGCTTTTTGGGGGTCCTTTTTTTACGCACCCTTGTGCGGTGGATTATGTCTTCTTCATGATCCATAAGGGTTGGCTGAGTTTGCCGCCTTCTTTGGTGGCGCCAGTGGAAATCCCGGGGCTGCCACCGTTGGAGATGGATGATCTACCGTCGTTTGTCAGCTCGCCCGAGTCTTATCCGGCTTACCTAAAGATGGTTGTCAAGCAGAATGCCAATTTGCACAAGGCTGATTTTGTGCTGCTCAATACTTACTATCACTTGGAGGAAAAGGTAATAAGTACTGCTACTAATATTTCTTTGGCTCACTTGGAGTAATATTTTGAGAAACATTCGCTTCGAAAACATTTTCGGGAAAAATACCTTTTCTAACCCCATCTTAAAATTATTTGAGTGAAGTAATGGATTTACATTAAGATTTTCACATGCAAATGATAAATATCGATCTTAAGATGGTTAATAGCAATCTTATATTTCACCTGAATCACTCATAAAGTTAAGGATTATTATAACTTATAAATAATATATAAATAATTATTTATTTATATTTTTTTTATAAATATAAAATAATAGATAAAATGTGCATTTTCTGTTATGATTGATAAAATTAGACTATTAATTATATATTTTGACCTATCTAATAAATATTATAGTTTTATAGTTGATAAATATATACAATTATTATTATTAGAGAAAATATTAAAAGTTATAAAAATTGTAAATTATGGACAATTCAAGATAATTATTAACCATTTGAAAAAAAAAAATACGTGTGATTGTCCATTCCATATCTATTAATGACCATAGCAACAAACTTACTACCGTCAATGGGAAGTCTCCCCATCATCCACGATAGATGAGATTTCTTGGGGACCAGATCGGTTCGGTGCAAAAGTTGGTATAAAATTGATTGAGAAGTAGTACTACAAACGGCAGTTGCATCTTGCATGAATGATGACTCTTTTTGGGTTTCATGTGGTAATGATAGGAAACGTCTAGAAATTGCATCATGCATAAATAAAATTTTATATGAAAATATAATTTCATACATTTTACATGCAATATATAAGTTATTCTTTATGCAATTTGATTTCAAAAAAATTTATATTTACGCAATTTAATATGATATAATTTTCATGTTTGATGTACAATAATATATTCATAATTATTGAAACATTCTCGAAGTGTTTGATAATGGAGAAACCTAAGCACTTCGTCTGCTAGATAGAAATAATATTAAAACAACGAGCCACTAATTGACAAGGCTAGTTCAATTTGCAATACAACTCGATCTAAAAAACCATAAAACTAATGAACATTGTCACAATGCACTTCTAAATGTTTTAACTTAGCATGCATACATGTACACATTAAAAGAACAAGCCCAGTGACACCACAGGACCAGTCTAAATTTACAATTACAACTCCCAGAGAGAAAATAAATTTGTTGAATAATATTGTCACAATATACTTTTTAAATATTTTTCCTTAGTTTACTTGTAATTTGTGTATATATACATATCTATGTGTGGGTATATATCCTAAGCATATAGCCTAGTTAACATAAATTACATTAATAATGAACCAGCAATAGACAAGAGCAGTCCAATTTGCAATTGCAGCCATTCCTATATATATATATATATATATATATATATATATATATTTGAAAATTGGATTCTAATAATTCCTACTTTTGTGAATTGGATGATGGTGTCCCTACTTTCACTTTATATTCTGGTGGTCCAAAAAATTAAAATTGGATTGTAGTGAGATATTTTCGAGAGTATACCCTAAATATCATAGATTTTGTGTTGCAT